>CM034387.1:3987500-4502500 GCA_019925095.2 Dendrolimus kikuchii
CATACCGGCACACGCAGACACAAAATGCTGTATTTGACTTATAAATGAAGCACGATTTTGGCTTAATTCACAAACATAACTCGGCGAAAATCATTATAATACATTTATTATATTATTAACGACAAAAATTTATATTGGTAGTTTATATTTTACACTTTAAGAAATAATTGAAAAATTACAGGTGGAAGTATTTTGTATGAAAATGGGTCAAAAGCCGTGCCGATTGAGTTTCCAAAAATAAACAGTCTTAAATATATTAAATTGGCAAATATCCAATGCTTGCACTGAATACTACTTATTTAATGCCTCATAATCTTCACATTTCACTTTTATCTCATATCTCAATGACGCCAGCATGCTAAAATTATAAACGATTTAATATTTCACCATTATAATAATATGTGCTAGGCTCAGTCTGGTGACTGTACGGCCAAAATTGTAAGCAATTTGATATTTCACTATTACTTGTCCAAAATAACATGCATTAAAGCCACCCCTAATCTATATTCTTTATAATAACCATAAAAAATAAAGAGGGGTCTGTACTTTGGTCCATAAACCCTCAAAATTTTGAAGTTGTATGGTCTAAACTGGCCCCAGATTCGGATTCAGCACAACGAAATACATAAGAATATATGGGTCTAGTCAGACCATTGGATCTTATCATAACCCTCTATAGAGTGCTCCCAAACCGCACGAACAGCTCTTCATATGAACAAAAGGTCGATGGCTACCTTGGACAACACCAGCCCTCCAGGCACTTTATATTATATATTATTCATTTCACTATTCTATAGTCAATATTCTACTACAATTTATAGCGGATGGCTTTATTTTATTAACATAAAAATCTAATTAGGTTTCATTGTATACTAGCTGACCCAGCAAACTTCATACCGCCTCAGAATCAATAAATAAAAAAAGCATTTTTTTCATATTTACTCACCTTTTAAACCATTCCAAGACTTCCACAAATAATTTAAAACCAAAATTATCCAAATCAGTCCAGCTGTTCTCGAGTTTTAGCGACACTAACGAACACCAATTGATTTTTATATATAAGAAGATATAAACCTTTAGTGAATAGTTTAATTACTTATCTAATACAATAAATACGTTACGCGGTTTAGGAGGAGTTAGCGTATATACAGACAGGCAGATGCGAAAAGCAATTTTGTTACATACTATGTAAAGATATTATTGTATTAATGAAAATAAATCACGTACAGAATTTTTAATTTGTTAAGTCACAAAAACATATTAATATATATCTAAAAATCTAATAAGTGCAAAGATTCTTAATTAGCATGTTTTGCACCATTAATTTTTATTGCATGAGTTCAGAAGACAGACAGACGGCCCACTTGATGGAGAGCTGTTACTATCGCCTATGGACATTTATAACGCCAATTTGCTGCCGCTCTCTAAAGGTAGATTGGACCGTGGCTACTAAGACCGAAAAACAACTCAAGGTTGTTGCCGCCTTACTCTAAACCAGGGGTGGTCATTCAGACGGGCAAATACCTCACCATCTGGCTGTGGTTGTTTTGTCGTCTCATACAACAGACTACCCGGCCGCAGGAAATTGTATTCATTCTCTATTTCTACACGTACCATGCAACTTATAAGCGAGTATTAGAACTTTGAGAGGAAGTAAAAATTATGTATCAGGCGATCTTGCATGACGATAACTTCGTGAAGAAAGGAAACAATAAGCAAATACTTATAGATCTTGCTCACTACCACGTTACTGCCATGTGTCGTCAGGAGTCAACGATCATTGTGCTGACAGTTGTCAGTTGTTACATAGAGAGGCTCTTGCTAGGCTTCTAGGTGAAGGCCCAGATACAGAAGGCAAAGCAATCTCGGGTACGACACGATTTTTAAGGAGGTTCCTTCTCTAGAGCCCTAACCGCCAGTAGCTTGGCCTTAGATTATATTGCCAGCATGCTTGTATTATATATATTTTAACTGTTTAATGTTTAATGATGAAAGAATGACTAAACAGATATACAATGCAAAAGTGGATGGATGCAGAAGTCGTGGAAGGCCACGACACACCTTCCATGATCAAATTGATCGTGTACTAGCAGAAGGTGATGTCAGGAGCCTTAAGAACAGACGAGCTTGCATGACAAGAGTTATGAATGTCAAAGAGGCAAGTGAGGTGTGTAAGAATAAGCCTAAATGGCACTCTGTTGTTCGTGCCTACCCCGCAAGGGAACTGGCGTGAAGTTATGTATGTATGTATGTTTAATGTTCGACGTTTTTATAAAAACAACATAATTTTTTATATTTATTTTAGAAAAAGGAAATGTTTAATAAAATTGTGAAATATTGAGAAAATAAACAAATACTTCATTATTTTTATTTTATGTTTAAGGCTTGGCAACTAGGCCTATAAGCCAGGCGCCGTTATATTGTAGGCCACAATCGACGTCATTCAACGGAGTTCTTGTGAAAACTCGAAAGACCACATTTGGCTATATAGTTCTCATTTCTCGCAAAAACACATAATTACTACTCAAAAACTATCAATATCCTACAACTATTGTTCATTTTAGAGTAATTTTACACACTTTTAGAAAATAAAACTGCACAGCACAACGTCTCCTTTCAGTTCCCGCCAAAAACTTCCAACAAATACTTCACATATATACTGATAGTACTATTATTCATCAGTTTACATAGCTATAGGCTCTTAAAACGATAAAGAAAACGCATGCATTATCTGTGTTTTATGCAACTTTTTAAAGTTTTTTTTTTTGAAATACAATCAGCATGTGTGCACAAATAACAGCCTAGCAACACAGGCATTGCATGTTTGCGGTATTTTTTATTACGGCTTTCGGTCTCATAAACCTTGACCTATTTAATGCGTATTAAAAAATAATGATGCATTTTCACACACACAGTGAAATCTTTGTTTACAATATACCGTCACGGGCTGGATAGCGTATTAAGCCGATATAAGACGGATAATTCTATATTTAAATTTGAATAGGACTTGGGGGGAAAAATATAAACAAATATATTATTCGTTACACTGTTCTCATAAGTGAGCTTTTTTTCTTTAAAAATACATTTAAAAACGACTTTTATAACTTGTTTAAATAAGCAATTAAAAACAGCAACAAGTGTCTGTGCAGGAACGGAGAAAGAATATAATTTCCAGCGGCCGGGCGGCCTATTGCAAGAGGCGACAAAACAACCTATAAATATGGTCGTGCTCGTCTAAATGGCTTACACCCCTGGTGTAGAGTATACCGCCATAACAACCTTGAGTTGTGTTTCGGCATTAGTGGTCATTAGTTTTCCTTTAGAGATCGGCAGTGCATTTGTAGCACCTTTAATGTTGCAAATGTCCATAGGCGATGGTAACCGCTTTCCATCAAGTGGGCCGTCTGCCTGTCTGCTGAACTCCAGCAATAAAAAATAAAAAAAGAGTTGTGTTTCGGCATTAGTGGCCAGGTTTCAGTTTCCGTTAGAGATCGGCAGCATATTGGTAACACCATCATTTTTCTCAGAAACTACATCTATAGGGCTGGGGTACGGATGCAATTGACTGGGAGTTTTATAATAAAACTACGTTTTAACGGGTTTAAGCGCGGTAGGTGTTTTATTTTATATGCCGCTTCACAATGTGTAGTGAAACCGTGAAAAGGCTTCAAAATAGGAATGCCTCATAAAATGTAACACGTCACTGGGGAATACATTTTTTTTTCAAAGTTTAAAGTTTTGTATGTAGGTATGTAATAATGATGAAAATGATATTCCTTTGGGACTTTTAATTCAGTCCAGTAGATGAAGAGATATTCTCTTCTAATTATGTAAACTGTCTGTCATGAGGCCTCTAACCTCTAAACTATGAAGTGGAAAATTATAAAAGTCAAGCGTGTAGAGCTTATTATATTCAAAGAAAATTGATTTTAACAAGAACTGTATTTTATTTTTTGCAGATTTGATGTATTTTCGATTGTTTTAAAGGGATATACATCTTTTGTAAACATATTTCGAAATAAGTGTTTACCTCCACGAAACATACATACTTAGAGTCGACATTTCAATCATCAAATGAAGGTCATCTGTCGAAAACATTGTAATAACTTCAGTGAATTCAAAAGTGAAGCCATGCAGCTGTTGTATTCAGGCAATTGAAAATGTAAAAAAAAACCATTTTATACTTTATTAAATGAATAACTTTACGTTGGTAATTGAAAAATTGGCCCTTAATTAATTATTTATTACGATTCTCTTTTTCGTGTTATTGGTATACCTTAAAAATAGGTTTGTTCTGTTTTTTGTTCTTTCTTAAAGTCCTTGGAAATGCATTGATTATAATAAATTTTGTTGTATAAGTTATACACACACACACATATACACTTATACAAAATATATCACATAGTATAATTTTTATATTAATAAATGGAGTCATTTTCGATTGGACACAAAGTCGAAGTTTAAGGCTTGCGAAATGCTCTAGTCATATGACAATAGCGTTTCATAAGCTTAAATATAGCTTTAAGCACAGTTGAAAAAAGTAAGTACTTAACATTATTTATAAATATATGAATATTACTTACATCTTCATTGTGTTGCTGTTCTCCTGGCTCTTCCCATAACTCGGCTACAGGTACATTTCTAAAGTCATTCAACGATGAATGTCTCAAGTCCTTTTTGCCGAATTTTTTCTTCCGTTTGGGAGGCTGTGGTAGGGTTTGCGATTGTATTGGTACGTTTTCAGGATACTGAATTACGTCATCATTCGCGTACTCATGGATAGAATGAAGGTCTGTGGTAGGAGTAAAATCTAACCTATGATCAGTTTCAGCTAGTTCGATATGATCTTCTATTACGCCGTTCATATGTACTTCAGTATGATCTTCGGATAAACCAAGATCCACATCGCTAAACTGCATACTAGCGTTCACACTCTCATCAATATAGGGTGTTGGTTCAGACTCTACTGCTTCAATCTCCTTCTTCTTTCGCTTCGCACGCGATGGTCTTATCGGTGGGAATGTGTAATAACCATCGTCTTTATCATTCAAATCTTCACTGGAATATCGCATAGCCTCATTACCGTCCATCATTAAGTCTGCATCCAATTCAGGGTCGTTCATATACAAGTTATCCTCTTTTATGTTAGTATCGCTACCCAGCAGAGCCAGGACGTTCTTAGGTACTTGGAACGCTTGTCGCGTTTCGTCACTTAAGTATTCCCTCACTTGAATATCTTCTCGAGAGATACCTCTCGGTCGTACGAAAAATTCGTCGTTATTTATTTCGGTTATAACAGGCGTGTATTCTTGTTTAGACGGTGATATATCTGTAATTGATGGATTTCTCTCATATCCATTCTCTTCAGGTTCATCATCCATATACTCTGTAGTTAGTTTGTCAAAGTCATATGTAGTGTCAAATCTTCGTTTCTGGTGTTCATTTTGAAAGTTATTATCCTCATCATCTATTCTTCCATATTCTCGGGGTTGCTCAGGGCTATCAGGGATGTAATTTTTGGATTTATCTGTATTTTTTTTGAAACGGGTGAACGTAAATGTTGGTGGCGGTGTGTCTTCTCTATTTAAAGTTGGCGAAGAAGATGTTTTTGTCAGTTCCGTTTTATTTTGTTTATCGGGTCTTGGATAAGTTTTAGCTTCGAAATCTACTGTAGCTGTTCGTACATCTGTTGCAGATCCTGAAGTCACTGTTCCCGATTTCTTTCTACTGAGGCTTGGAAAATTAATTTTTGGTCTTTCAGGCATTTTAAATTTAGGCAGTTCGGGAACATTGAATTTAGGTCTTTGAGATAATGTAAACTTCTTACGGGCACCGCTCCATTTTTCAGATAAGTTAAGGTTTTGTAGTTTGGGTCGAGCTGGAAGAGTAACTTTAGGTCGCGGTGGTAACTTAAATTTTGGTCTTTCTGGAAAAGTTATATTTGGCCTATCTGGCATTTTCATATTTTGTATTTTCGTTTTTAATTTCCCAGCCTGTGTTTTTAATTTTCCCGTGCTTTCTCTAAATCGTTTTTGTATTTTACTGTCGGTATTTTCCGCATTTTTGGTACGGCTGTCACGTTTTAACGGTAATTGCTCCAGGGCTGAAGAGTCAACTTGACTCGTGCTAATTTCACACTCCGTACGCGATGGAGTAGATGGGGTATTTACGAAGAACCTATCTTCAATGTCTTTTTGTAAGGCTTCTGCGTTTACAAATCCTTCGCTATTTTTATCTCTCTGCGTATTTTCTTTATCTTCTGTTTGTTCTTCCTCGTCGGAGGTGTGTTGTAAATATTTTCTTTCTAGCGAAGTAGTACTAGATAATTCGTCGTCGTTTTTAGGTAGTGTCGGTTTTTCGTCTACGCTTGGGGCGGTGTAAGCTATGTTCGGCGAGGGTTTTTCGATTATTTCATATTCGTGATCACTGAAAAGAAACGATAATTCTCTTAACATAAATGATTATTGGAATAATTAAATTAGAAACATACTATAAAACTCGCTTCGCTGAATCGTCATAAATTAGAAGAAAGAATATTTATAATTCGTTCGCATAGCTTTTCTAAACAAATGAGCATTATAAAAGATGAAAATGCAAATCGCTAAATGTTTCATTGCAAAAAGACTTTAAGTTATATTTAAACGTTCACACATACATCGAAATTACAATTAGGCCAACCGCCGGCGCTCGTTTTAGCCGCAGCGGCCGGGCTAAAGTCGCGTTCGTATATGTTTTATAATTGGTAATCTCACTCATAAAATGACATTAAAACCGTCAAAAATGAATGCGTGTGTGCGGCTTACCTATCATACGCGATGAAATTGCTAGCTCGCGAGGTCGGCCTAGTGCCCACCGGGTTCACTCGCTCCGGCAACAGCGAATCGCATTGAAAGAACTGACAAGCGCACCGAACGTCGGGCGTATACACCTGCACGCTGCCCTCTCTGGTTGGCCTTACCGGCTTTTCTAATGGAGTGCCTCCTTCGGATGTCCATCGCCGGAGCTTACTCATCACTACCGATTAGCGTTCGGCATAATTGTACCCGTTCACCGATCTCAACGTCATTTGCTTCGACAATGAGTCATTAAGCGTGTTTGTCAAAGCCTGGCTCTAAATGAACTAATGAAAAATTTAGAGGCAACCGCGAGCACCGTACAGTCACGACAATTTTAAAGATCTTACCCGATGTGCAGAAAGACCGCTCGGACAGAGCTATATTTATCAAACAGTCAGAAGCTAGCGCGTTCGCTTTGCGTGTGTTGTAATACACACGATTGTTATGTCACTGTTACGTCTTACCTATGTACGAGCTCAATAGAACTATGTTCTCTCAACGGCTTATGTGGTTGAGCGGGCTAAGCCATAGCCGGCTGAGTTCTCTGGAACGCAAAGGCTACGGGTTCGATTCCTAGCATGGTAAATTTCGGACACGAACATTTTGCTATTTACTATGGTCTGGGTGTCTGGGTCCGACTCCAGAGTGGTCCGTTATATATCACCCATAACACAAGCATAACCAGCTTAGCTTGGGGATATATATTGTGTGTGTTCCTCTGCCGATAATTAATATTAATTATTACATATATGAAATTAAAATCGAATTTTACCTGCTGGGTCTAGACCATTCTGGAGCATTCCGCTTGCCGGGGTCATGAGGACTGGGGCTGGGGGACGATTCTATAGGTATGGCTGTTAGTTGGTTTGAGTCCACGTTGCATTCCCCATCTTCATCCGTAATTTCCGTTATTGTTATATTCGGCGACTCGTTATTTGGTCTTCTCTCATCTAACTGATTTTGAAAAATTTCATCTACATTTGGCTCATCTTGATCCATTTCTTCATCAAGTAGAACTGCTTCTTTAATTATATTGTCCATTTTATGGAGCTTTTGAATTTTATTCAATTTTTGTAATTTATCCATTTTATGTAATTTTTCCATAACATGCTCTTCAGATTTTAAAACCTCTTCTTCACCAATCAAACTAGGATCTTGAGATGCAATCGATTTTTGATCCGTAAGTCCTTCATTTTCTTTATCATTGTCTTTTTTAATTTCATCGGTAGCCTTGGCATCTTGTTTACATAGGTCAGGTGCAAATTGTAAAGATTTGTCTTTATCTTTTGATTCTTCAATATCTTCATAAATGTGTTCTTTTTTCTTTTTAGGTGAAGGAGTATCAACAGCCATAGTTTTGCTCATTTCATCAGAGTCACCTAATTTTATTGCACTAAATTTCTGTCTGCGTACTGCACCTGGAGAAGATTTAAGTTGTCTTATCTCTTGCGTGTCTCCGATTTTCTTGCGTTTTAATACAGGTGATCTTTCATTTTCATTCCTTTCGAGTTTATGCAAAGTTTTATCAGCTAAATGTTTTATCTTATTCACTAAGGGATGACAGCATTTAGTTTTCTCTCTTGTTTCTTGCACACCTATGTTGTATTGTTGCTCTGGTACTCGACGTTTTAGTATGCTTTTAGGACTAACATTTACTTTAGGTAACTCCACGGACGTTAGTAGATGACCGCTGGCCTGGCTTGCGGGTCTATTAATTGCAATAGTAGGAGTGGTTTCCTCATCATCTAAAGACACTTCTTTGGAAAATTTAGGTATGTGAACACCTTCATCTTCTCCTTCTTCACCATGTTTGCGACTACTCCCAGGCGAAGAGTCAAGGTTTAAAATTCGTTGGACATCATTGTCTACTAATGAATGCGTTCGTGACCTTGAAAACTCCCGCGACATACTTCTTCGTGGTGTCGTCTCCCTGATTATGTCTTCAGCAGTGATCTCGCCTTGTAGCGGCGCTTTTAACAAGTGAGTCCACGGATAACCTCCAGCTTCACGAGCGCGCCGGAGATCTTCCCATTGATACGTTTTAATTGGCACTGGAGGTGTATCTTTATCTGGCAACAATTCAGATTCCATATGTTTATTTATCAGTCAGATTATTAAAATATTAGCATTAATTAGTGAAAAGCAAGAGTGACAACTATTTAAATTAAAATATAAGCCCACTGAATCAGGTACATCACCACGTAAACTAAGAACACAACGTGTCGTTTCAGCGTGATCATCGGTGACTGAAAACACTTTATGTTTGCGTGGGCCTGTGTGGAAATAGGTGTGAATAGCTTGTGTACTATGGACACTGGATTATTTTGGAGTGATGTTATTTTACCTTGACGCTTTCAGGCCCTGACCCACTCCATGGCGCGCCTGCCACTATTTGTTGATGTTAAGTGCACTTTCCGCGTTACTTTTTGTTTTGTATTAATGATAAAACGATCGGCTATCGGCGCTGTGGCCCGGTACAACTGACCGACACTAGCGCCCTGAGCAAAAGTTCTAAATTTAAATACGAGCGTGAATTTATTTTTGGGTATATTTCGCGTCATCGGTTTAAACTACGAGACAGCAGTTTTTCAACCAGACCTTTGAACTATTGCACTACAGTCATTGAAATCTGTACTAACCTTGCATGGCACTCAAAAATAGATGCACTCACTTACTTTTATTTCCAAGTAGGACTCAAAAGCGCGCTCACTCCGTAGTATTTACCGTGTAGCGAGTGTAATGGTGATCATAACACAGTACGTTTGACAATGAAATGAAAAGGTCAATTGTGCGACGTTACAAATAAACACGAGTTACAAGCGCCGAATGAAATCCAAATAATTTAAACCCGTCTAGTTCCGTACTCACAAACTATATAACGAAAGAAAAAAATATAATTTACCGTTTACTTTCATTATTTTATAAAAATAAAATGCCACCTTCGCCAGGGATCACAAAAGGGTAGATTGATTATATAAAATAAATCCCAGTTGCTTTTCTTTTATACTATATTATTATTTATGTAACCTGGGTGACAATGGGCTCCCGGTGAAGGGTGCCAAATATCGTACGAATAAAATAAGAATAGTTAGAAAAGGGAACTGTGGGATTTGAAATGGATATACCAAACCGATACGGCGATGATGATGCCTATTGCTGTTGTACTTTATGATGTAGTATTCTAAACTATGACAGCGAATAGCTGACGTGTTAACAAGTAGTATAATGGCAGGGTTATTCGTAAGGAGGATGAGCGAACGGGCCCCCATCGCGGACGGCGGACATGGGGTCGCAATAGAACGAGGGGCGGTTGGAGGACTCCCCCGGTGAAATTACACTCTCTGAACAGAGACACCACAAATAGACAGGTTACGTCGAGGTCGGGCGGCGAACTGCCTAAGTCAGTTCCTGGTGGCACAAAAAAAGCAGAGAGACATCGGCATCATAAATCCCTCCTCCGTGAAGGTTCAAGCAGAACCGGCTCCTCGTGCACCTTTTAGACCTAGCCCAGGGTTTCATGGGATGCCTGAATACATTTCCCCAGCAAAGAAACTAAATTATATTGTGTCCTTATTTTTGTTACACCTTTCTAGTCCTTACCTAGTTAGAACATATTTTATTACTATTTTCGTATTGGCTACTTTTCTTATTAAATAATTGCTTTTATTCTATTTTTATACATTTTTGCTATATACGACGGTCGGAGTTGAGATTCCAATGAAAATGGCGCCTGCTGAAAACAGACGACAGGTAGTAATCATTTTAACAAACAATTTTCGTCAAGCATTAGTGTAACAAATCAGACTGCTTAAACAACGGACTAGAATAGGTTGTGAGATGCCAAAGGTCGCGTCGAACAGTTAGTATTCTGTAAATAGAATTGCACGAGTCACGCGGCGGTAGCAGCCGGCGAGTGCCAGAGCCGACTGATATATATTTATTCACTAACTTCAAAACTTCTTTTGCGTTACCATGGTAACGATGTGTTTGTTGGTGATATTTAACGGAACTTCGCATTCGAGAAGCCAACTTAATAGGGATACCATATATATGACTTAAAAGTGTAAAATAAAAAAATTGTAACCAAAAGAATCCGACTTCAAGAGTAGCTAAAAATCATAATATAAAATTTTCTACAACATCTTGAAGTCGGCGCCAATTAAATCACAAAAAAATGTATACAAGTATATTACATTGTCATAACAATAAAATATTGCAAAATATATTAACTTTTATGTTTACTGTACTATAAAAAATACTATATTTAGCAAATTTGTTGTTGTTTTAGATATTTGTAGAAGGAAGTCGATTAAACATTTAATTTTATTTTTTGCTTTTTAATTCGAAGTCAGATATTTTTTTTGTTAAAAAAATACGAAAAAAGTCCATCAGAATTGTATAAAAATATTAAACAGACCTACTGTTGCTAGGTGTGAGTTGTGGTTATTTCCCAGCTGCACCTACTTTAATATTAGTGAGTGTGTCCGATGTCATTGCTATACCTGTGTCGTAATACTTTAACTAACGCATTACATAAAACACAACGCAGATTTAGACAAACTGTATTTAATGCATGATTGGATATGCGACAATATTAGTCACATAAAACATTAACTGATAACTCGAGTAGTGCTGAACTACACTAATGTAGCTTTTCACTAAGACGTTATTTTTAATGCCATCAGAACTACAAACACTAGTCACAATGATGAAAGATGACTGTCAGGCGAGAGGCTTACATTTGAATGCGAAGAAAACAAAGGTTATGGTGTTTGAAAGAGAAGAAACCAGAACGAATGCAAGGATAATGGTCAATGATGTTATGCTGGAGCAAGTGAATGAGTTTGTATATCTTGGATGTGCTTTTAGCAGGGGTGAAAGGTACACCGCTGATATAGAAAGAAGAGTGAATTTGGGGTATAGTTTGAATGGAGCGTTAGGTAAACTTCTAGGTGCTAAGAACCTCAGCCAGAAGGCCCAGCTCGCCGTACATAACGCGGTTCTGGTACCTACGCTCACGTATGGAAGCGAGAGTTGGGTATGGAAGAAAGAGCATGAAAGTAGAGTAAACGCGGTCGAGATGCGAGCACTGCGCAAAATCTGCGGAGTGACGCTCGCGGACCGCGTTCGTAATACCGAAGTGAGAAAGAGAGTTGGTCTGAAAAAGAGTGTCGGGGTGAAGGTAAGGAAAGGAATGCTCCGGTGGTTCGGGCATGTAGAAAGAATGCATGATGAAAGAATGAATAAACAGATATACAATGCAAAAGTGGATGGATGCAGAAGTCGTGGAAGGCCACGACACACTTCCCATGATCAAATTGATCGTGTACTAGCAGAAGGTGATGTTAGGAGCCTTAAGAACAGACGAGCGTGCATGACAAGAGTTATGAATGTCAAAGAAGCAAGTGAGTTGTGTAAGAATAAGCCTAAATGGCGCTCTGTTGTTCGTGCCTACCCCGCAAGGGAACTGGCGTGAAGTTATGTATGTATGTGTGTTATTTTTAACGCTACAAATAAGATGCAATTGAACAGTCACTAACACTAATAGCGTTACAAATAACGCGTTAACCATTAGCTACATTAGTGTAGTTCACCACCTCCCAAGTTATTAGTTAATGTGTCCGTCTTGCCATGGCTACCACCCCTGGTTTAAAGTATGTCGTCATAACAACGTTAAATTGTGTTCCGGTATCAGTGAGCCGGAACAGTTCCAGGTTCCAGTCTCCCTTAAGAGAGCAGCAGCGCATTTGTAGCCCCTTTGGTGCGATGGTAAGCGCTGTTCATCAAGTGGACCGTCTGCCTGTCAGCTGAACTCCTGCATTTAAAAAAAACAGTCCTCTCCACAAATTGTCTCCTGTTTATGGCACCTGCACATTTTTCAACATTTTATTCCAACTCCTTCGCCATGCAGGCTGTCTTTCTTTGGAACTCTCTGCCCACTGACGTCAGAAAAGCTAAATCCTTCGCCATATTTAAAAATTCACTCAGGAGACATTATGTTAGTCTTACGCAGTAATGTGTGCTAGTTTACTATACTTTAGACTGCTGGTCATTTATGTCATTTTTATTGATATTTTTTCCTCTTTCTTTGTTGAATAATAGATAGATACATACATACATAACTCCACGCCAGTTCCCTTGCGGGGTAGGCACGGACAACAGAGCGCCATTTAGGCTTATTCTTACACACCTCACTTGCTTCTTTGACATTCATAACTCTTATCATGCACGCTCGTCTGTTCTTAAGGCTCCTGACATCACCTTCTGCTAGTACACGATCAATTTGATCATGGAAGGTGTGTCGTGGCCTTCCACGACTTCTGCATCCATCCACTTTTGCATTTTATATCTGTTTAGTCATTCTTTCATCATGCATTCTTTCCACAAGCCCGAACCACCGGAGCATTCCTTTCCTTAACTTCACCCCGACACTCTTTCAGACCAACTCTCTTTCTTACTTCGGTATTACGAACGCGGTCCGCGAGCGTCACTCCGCAGATTTTGCGCAGTGCTCGCATCTCGACCGCGTTTACTCTACTTTCATGCTCTCTCTTCCATACCCAACTCTCGCTTTCATACGTGAGCGTAGGTACCAGCACCGCGTTGTGTATGGCGAGCTGTGCCTTCTAGCTGTTGAATAATAATTACAGGTAATTTAAGAATTTCCTTTGAATCAGGTTGCAGGTTCAGGTTGGAGGAGATCACTTTTAGCGATAAGGCCGCCTTTTGTTATACCAAGTAACTATTGTCTGTATGTGTATAGTGTTTTTTTAAGCTAGGTTTATTTATAGGATTGTCTTACTATTTATTACTTAGTTTATTTTTGTATTTAATCTTATTTTTAAGTTAGTTTAGCTTTTTTCAATATTAAATGACTTGCATAACTATTGTGTTATTTTGTTTTGGTGAACAATGAAGTCTTGTTTATATCTATATCATTAATAATGCCACATCCCCAAAACGCATTAAACCTAAGCCCATAAGTGCCATAACAGCATTAAATCTTTAATAGTCTGTTTATTTTTGGCGCGGCGCAGGTGTAGCAGAATTTTATAAAAAATTATAATCATACATACATACATACATAACTTCACGCCAGTTCCCTTGCGGGGTAGGCACGAACAACAGAGTGCCATTTAGGCTTATTCTTACACACCTCACTTGCCTCTTTGACATTCATAACTCTTGTCATCCAAGCTCGTCTGTTCTTAAGGCTCCTGACATCACCTTCTGCTAGTACACGATCAATTATAATCATACTTGGCACTTATGCCACTTTATGTATAGTAATGTCGTGATGTATCAATTTGCATATCTGTCTGTTTAAAACTTACTACTTATATTGGTTTATACCAATTAGAATAGTTCTGTCACACGTGGATATTACATAGGTACGTACATTGTGTTTCCTTAGAAGATAATTTTGTTACTTCATAAACCACGTTTTTGCACTCAACTCAATCACAGTATTGATGTTTCAATATTTTATTGAACTTAAAAATACTTAAAGTTCAATACTAAAGCAGAAGGAGTCTGTAATTGGTTTATTAAAGACTTTCTGCTTTTAGTTCAATATTTTGTTTACATGCTTGCTAAGGATTGCATGAATTTAGATAAAATACTAAAATAAAACGCAGGACAACGATTGTGAAAATACATTTACATATGGTGATGGCTTTTGTTCTATAGTTGTTCTTGTCATGTTTATTTTTAAAGTTAATAATTAATTTTGTTATGTACCCTCTTATTTCTAAACGATACGATCGGCCATTTCCTTAATTTAATAATAATGTTATATTTTTATGTATTCTGTAATTAGCGCCTATTTTGCATAGAGAAATTCTCCATAATTTACCTCCATTTTATATAACAATAATATGTAATGTTTGTGTACAGATTATAATTAAAAATCCCTCATTTGTATATTGATGGTATTCACTACGTTTTGTTTTCATGTTGGCAGACGCGATAGATTTTTACTGTGTTCAGTTTATTTTATTAGAAGTAAAACTTTTTTTTTACTGTTGAAGGCTTGGCAACTAGGCCTTTAAGCCAGGCGCAATTGTACTGTAGGCTACAATCCACACCATTCATTCACACATTTGACTATACAGTTCACATTTCTCACAAAAACACATAATTACTACTCAAAAACTATCAATATCCTACAACTATTGTTCATTTTAGAGAAATTTTACACATTTTTAGAAAATAAAACTGCACAGCACAACATCTCCTTTCAGTTCCCGCCAAAAACTTCGTAAAACTTTAAGTATAATGTTTCATAGGATATCTTGTATAAAATATTATCTGGAATTTCCAAACAGTAATGTATTAAATTCTTTTTATTCATAACACTTTAATTAAAATAGTTTATCCATGACTTCAATCCGCTATCGGTTGTGCCAATTGCTAAGGTTCATATACCTCCTGTAAAATTGTTGGAGGGATCGCGTGGTGTTCTAAAAATGCTTGTTGAGTATTCAAAGTTAGTGTATTTAATGTGTTAAAACCGTAACGTTCTTCGATTATAAAGTATTGTGACCAGTTGCGGTTTTTTATACTACCATGAACCCTTCTGAGTGGTTGAAAGTATTACAATGCGATTCAAATGAGAATAGGATCGACTTTGCGCCATATTGTGACTTTAAACAACCTTAAATAATTAAGCTAGATAGATAACTCTTTACTGTACACCAATACAAACATGAACTTAAAGACTAAAATTATATCTAGTTATGTACAAAGGGGGGTCTTATCGCTAAAAAGCGATCTCTTCCAGACAACCCCAGGAATCAATTGAGGTGATAATGGCGATGGTGGTATACGTAACATATAGTACAAACTACTTATATTTTAATAATAAATACATAAATGATATATATATATATATATATATATATATATATATATCATACACAACGCGGTGCCGGTACCTACGCGGTAGGCTAAATAAATCTTTAACAATACTCGTTGACACTTGACATCTTTGTCTTCCGTGATCAGAGCCACTGAAAAGTCGCCGAAACGTCGGAAAAACCAAAATCAAATAAAATTACCGCGCTTAAAACCGTTAAAACCTAGTTTTATTATTTATACAGTAATCTTGTAGGATTGATTATTGTTTGCATGTATAACGTACAATATTAGTTTCCATTCTAATTACTTTTTAAATCCTTAATTTAATTTGATTTATTAAATCTTTTTATAGCATGAAAATGTTCTTAATCTCGTAAAAGTTATGAATATTGTAATCTGACCAATGACCAATCAGAGCAGAGCACGTGCCTCGAGCAGGATCGGGGCGCCATCTGTGCTTAAGGTAGACGGGCGAGTTATTGCAGGACATTGATGCGATAGCAACGAATCGAGTTGGATCGTTGAGAATTTAAAAGAAAAGGTTAAAGTAAGATCGGTGCCCCGAATCCGCTGCTCGGTCTAAACTAGGACTACATATTGTTTAAATCTAAATTAAAAGTGTATAAACCGTGACTATTGTGTTTTGTGCTCGCATTTTACCTGATGATGCCTACAAAACTCGCAACCACCAAAAACAATGCTTCTCCGAGATGTACAGAATATTTACGTCGCGAGCCGCGGTTGCTTAGTTGCTAGGGAAGTCGTGTCGTATTTCAATGACGTGGGTTCGAGTCCTGGCAGAAAAGCAGCACCAGCAGAAGCATACACCGCTTAGGCATTTTTTCTGACCTAATATATATCTATTGAAGTACATACAACATATAGCAGATCATTTTGTTACATTACACGGTTTTATATATAACTAACTTCTGCCCGCGACTCTGTCCGCGTGGAATAATTTAAAAAAAGTAAGATAAAAAAAACCCCGATTTTGAAATATTCTTCATTTGTGCTCCGCTCCTGTTGGTTTTAGCGTGATGATGCCTATAGCCTTTCCACATGGGCTATCTAACTATGAATCTATTAAATCAGACCAGTAGTTCCTGAGATTAGCGCGTTCAAGCAAACAAACAAACAAACTCTTCGGCTTTATATATTGGTATAAGATAAAAGCATATTTCGAGATTTTCCTGTCTAAAAGAGATGTTTGATTTGCTCGTTGTGTCACTGCATACACAACTAACGAGCCACTTAAAATGAGTTTCTAGGAATTCTAAAATACCTTGTATCACGAAAACCCACTGGTGCGAATAATTGAGAGTTCTCACCATATAACCTTGGAAATTGTGCTTCCCGGGAAATGTAGTGGATGCACTTACCACGTTTAGTTGTAGTTTTATATTTGTTTAAAATATACCACGATCCTGGTTACCACACGCTCGGTTTTCCAACTCAATTATTTGTTTATACATTTATGGAATTTCATTTTCATTTCTATCAGAAACTTTCGTATTATAAATAAAACTTGTATTTTAATGTAATTCATATTCATAAACAAAAGTAGGTCAAGTTCAAGGTCAATCTTTGGCATTTGACTTTTGACGTTTGACAAGTGGTACCTTATGAAAAATATAGCAACAACATTCTTTTGATCTACGCTATGTTTTCCATTCATGTTTAAATCATAATTTCTAATCATAAAATTAATTATATATAAATATCTATTTCAATTTTTTTATTTATTTAATTAAATTTAATTTATCAATTACATAATGATCTACTTTTGTTATTGTTATTCAATGCCTATATGTTAGCCAGGACGTAAAGATACGACTAACTAATAATATCATAGCACACTCTTCAGTTAGGTACTTACACCGTTCTTTACAGCTCCTACAATTGGTAAGTTAGATTCGACTCACGAAATCTCGTTGACGATTTTGATTTGAAGAAAGTGAAGTCCAGTATCGTATAGACGGTGGTGCCACTCGTACATGTCTTGAAATGTCGATTTGATTGACATTCACGATTTTACGATCACGTATCCCACACAGCTTCGCTGGTTCGAGTAATTGTTTTGTGGACTGTAGGTTATATTTAAGGGAATGAGAGGTATGCCAAATCCTGCATGAAAACCAATGGGATAATAAGCACCACTAACCTCGGACTCCATCTCCAATGGGGTAGCTAGACAGCCCTGAGAGTGCATGGCACTAACAAGTCTTCGGATGGCACTTAGGTTTTTAAATTATGGCACACTCACACCAAGGAGCAAGCACGGCTTTTATATGAAGAATCGGACGTGAAACGTCACTTGGTCTTAGTACGGAGAAAACGGAACGTCCGGACTGACCTCGCGTGCGTTTGAGACTGGCTTCGCCACCGCACAATGGCGGCGAGACCGAAATCCAGCGGCACTTACAAAACTACCCACATCTTCACATTTTCTCGTCGCGGAAATTTGAATAAAAGCATTTAATACTAAACCCTACACAGTTATATGCTGTTGAAATGCTTGGACTATGGCATCCTGAAATCAGGAGCTTCTTTGTAAAGCTGTCAAACGGTGTGCCTGGACTTAAAATCTGAGTTAAAGAGTACCGCAGATTTTAAATCCCGGAAAATATAAATAAAGATATCCCGAGAATCATACGGGAATTTAATCGGGAGAGGTTTAAAATGGCCACGTACCGAAAAAAAATTGATTCCGATGCGAAATTTTCACTGATTGCTAAAATCTTTAGTAAAACAAATGTAATTGTGTATGCTTCTAGTAACATTACTTTCCCCGTGTTTTTACAGGAATTCCCCGGATTCATCTATTTTCATACTAAAAATCCATTACCCTTCTGAAAATAACTTTGATTTTATATTTAGAAAATTAACTCGTAATCTTTGTTACCCGTCCACCGTGGACAAAGTCGCGGACAAACATTCATTCTAAACTTATTCGTGATTTTAAATTCAAATTCAAAAGTTTTGAATTTGAATTCAAAACTTTCAATTTCAAATAAGCATCGCCATACAGCGCGGCAATGCAGCCAGCCTTCTGGGCACCCTCCCCGTTGGCAGCGATTTGTTACACAGTCTATAATCGCTTGTACTGTATATTAAATAACAAGTATATTAAAATAAATTTTTATAAAATAAATAGTCACTAATTTCTTTTTAATATGTAAAAAATGTACCTTTTGTGATTATTCTTCTACATGTGTTAATAAAGGTGGTATAAAAAACGGGGTGGACTGTAGGTACTGGTTTGGGAAAAGCGTGTTTGCCTTACTTGGTTTATGTTGCTGCGATCTTCTTGACTTCTTGGCTTCTTGGGCCGGCCCGTGTTCTTCTTTCTTACTAGATGAATTTAGCCACATACAATCACAAACACACTAATTGGAGCACGGAAAGACACTTTTAGTTATTATTTATAATATTCTTTTAACTTGCGGGAGCGAGCAGCGGGAAGTAAACTCAGCGCGGGTGCGGGAAGAAAAAGAGAGGGCGGGAAACGCCAAAAGACATTAAAAGTAAGACGTCACTGTCAATGACAATTTGTTTTTTTTTACGCGGTAAAGCTTTGGCCTTAACAAAAGGTAAAGTTTTTATTCAAAATAAGTTCGACTGGAGAACCCTTTGAA
Organism: Dendrolimus kikuchii; assembly: GCA_019925095.2. Classification (NCBI taxonomy): domain Eukaryota; kingdom Metazoa; phylum Arthropoda; class Insecta; order Lepidoptera; family Lasiocampidae; genus Dendrolimus; species Dendrolimus kikuchii. Next base: position 4,006,831 of record CM034387.1, read on the forward strand.
GGTCATATAAGTTAAAATTTCATTTTCTTCCTTCTTCCTATTCTTCGTACACCGCTTCGCAACGTGTTATTGCTGTTAAGGAAAAGAAGCGGCAAGAAACTAGAAACATAAGTACTTTAGAACACATAAGTAATACCGAAAATGCGCTGTCCTGTACACTCTTACCTTAATGTTATTGTGAAACATTCCTAATTTTATTGTTGACTAGGATATAACCGCGACTTCATCCACACTTGACTTGAAATCGCCGCGGGATTCCGGGATAAAAAAATATTACACATTTTATTACATAAAATAAAAGGACAGGTCTATAAATCCATCATTAGATCTGTACTTTTATATGGCAATGAAGCGTGGCCAGTACTTGAGCCACATAAGCAAGAACTGCATGTCACGGAGATGAATATGCTGCGATGGATGTGTGACGCGGAAAGACCGGGTCAGGAACTCTCGCATCCGCGGCAGTCTTCATGTCCGTGACATAGTAGACAAACTGCAAGAGTGGCGCTTACGCTGGTACGGCCACGTTTTACAGAGACCGGATAATTATGTGGGGAACAAATGTTTAGCCATGCCGCCAGGTCCCGGTCGAAGGGGAAGGCCCAAGAAATGTTGGCGTGACGTTGTGAAGAATGATATTCGTACCAATGGTCTCAAAACGGGGGATGCTGAAGACCGCGCGAAGTGGAGTAGAAAAAGTAGGAAAGCGGACCCTGGGCGTCAGAGTGAACGCTCCGACCGCAACCGGGATTTAACGCTGATGATGATTTTATTACATAAAATTTTCTTTCGATCAGTGAAAAAATCACATTGGTTTCAATACATGTAATATATCTTGTTAAAATCTTTCATCATATTCATGAGATATTGCTTAAATATTTGCAGAAAAGAAATCTATTGACATAATGGTATTTTAGAGCTTAGTAAGAAGAAAAAAGGCTTGCAAAACAAATATGGCGTTAGGAGCAAAAATTGTGAAATAATATACGTGATAACAAGAAACTAAAATCAGATCTAAATTTGGCATATCAAATTCTATACACTTACTAGCTGTCCCGGCAGACGTTGTTCCGCCCTGAAGAAATAAAATTTAGAACCCGATTGCAGCGCCACCTACCGGGTCCAAATGTAAGCTATCCTATCTTTCAAGTCGGATCAAACTGCACACGGTGTGCAAATTGATTAAAATCGGTCCAGTAGTTTAGGAGTCCATCGCGGACAAACAACGTGACACGTAATTTATATGTATTAAGATATAGGTATAATAATATGTACATAACAACTCACAAACATACACACACATAAACAATATATAAATAGAATAGTGAAAAGACTAGTGGAATGGGATAATTGAGAAGAATGCAAATATATTTCAGGGATTTAAATAGTTAGTAAGAAAAGAACAACATTGAAATATCGCGGTGATTTAAAAATAAAACAAATTTTCAATAAATCAATTGTGATTGCGCTTACAACACAAGCACTGTCGAATGTTCTTAGAACGTTTTGCTTGTTAGTAGCGATGCTCAGTTTATTGCTTCGATCCAAATATAAATAACCATCCACATAATATTTCGAACAAGTGAGCCTTGTACTAGTTGGGTTCGTAAATGGTGGGTTCCTCTGTTCAATACGGGGCCGTTTTTTAATATTTTATTCATTCACTTAACTTAACCATTGGTGGAATTTTGACATTGCATGTATGGAACTTTGTAAAATTTTAACTGATAGTCAGACAAATGAATGATTGGTAACATATAGGAATAGCGTGGTCCCAATTCTGATATTACAATATCGTCAGAATGGTCAACTACTAGCGTCATAAAGGTTGTTTATGTATGAAAAAAACAAACATAATGACGCTAATAGGCAACTATTTTGATCATATTTTTTAGTAGAATTGGGAGCTTGACCCGCCGTTTGTGCTATTTTTAACCGGTTTTAAAAGAGGAGGTTCTCAAATCGACTATATGTTTTAAAGTGAATGATGAAACGAAAAAGCGACACTAAAAAGAGATAAATCTATAGGACTAAGCCTGCGAGAGAATGAGATACAAGTTTTACATTGTGCAGCGCAGATTAGAAATTCAATGAGACCGATGATTAAACATAGGTTCAATTTGGACCGAAATAAAACTGATAATAATATTTTTTAGACTAAAACAGAGGACGCGACCAAAAGGCTGGCGTCTATTTTGCTCATAGGGGAAGCATTGCTATTCAGCGTGGTAACGCCGCCAGCCTTTTGGGAACGTTCCCGGTAAGTGACAGTGGTTTGGGACCAATATTTTATCTATAATTTTGCTCTCCTTTTTTATTTAGTTTTAGTATTTAATTTTAGGTTTCTATTTTATAGTTTAGTTTAATTTTTAAAATAATTTTAGATATTAAAACAAGATTCGTTTCCATTATCAAAAGTACAATATTAAACAGAGGATAATTGAAAATGATATTTAAGAAGTTTTATATGTTATTTTGAATCATAATATATTGATGGATGTAGGATAAAGGAATGTAACATATCGGGATACGATATACACGTTTTAATATATAAATGAACTATAATCGACCAGAAAAGTTATGCTAATAGATTGTACTAATATAATTACGAATAATAATAAAAAATAAAAAACCAAAGACATTGAAACTAAAATACATTATGTAGCAGATCATTGCCAACGGGGAGCGTGCCCAGAAGGCTGGCTGCATTGCCACGCTGTATGGCAATACTTATTACAATATAAAGGAATTATATTTATATCAATAAAAGTTAGAGAAGAACTATCTGTGAGTATATTTTCTGAAGTAGAATTAAAACTACTGCGTGTGAACAGCACACACACATTTTTTTCTTTTTGTATGTTTGTTACCCAATTTTTCCGGTAATTGCAAAACAATTTTCAAAATTTTTTTTTTATTCGATCTAATACTCCTGAGATGGTCGTCTCACTGTCACCAAGTCAGGACCTGATAAGTCGATCCCGGGAAAACAAGAGCAAACTTTGAATATTATAGGTATGTATAACGTGTTTCATTTCTATAACTATTCAGGTTTATACGTAACTAAAAATAGAAAAAAATAGCAAAAATGCTATTTTTATTTTATTTTTTAGTTCTTCTCTTTCTTCTAAAGAATATACCTACTATATAAAAAAGTCTATTTTTTTATTGCAGGAGTTCAGCAGACAGGCAGACGGCCCACTTGATGAAAAGCGGTTATTATCGCCTATGGACATTTGCAACACCAAAGGTGGTGGAGACTGGAACCTGGTCACTAATGCCGGAACATAACTCAAAGTTGTTATGATGACATGCTTTAGACCAGGGGTGGTAGTCATCCAGTCGGGCAAATACCCTACCACCTGGTTGTGGGTTGTTTTGTCGCCTCTTACAGGTCGCCCGGCCGCAGCAAATTATATTCTTTCGCCGTTTCTGCACGTATGTTAAGCAAAAAAATAAATGTTATCTACAACACTTGAAGTCGGTGTTAAGTGAAATATAAAAAAGCAACAACAATTTGAAAAATAATTGCACCGACTTTTTGTAGATTTTTCAAGATTTTGTGGAAAACATTTTTGTTGTTGCATTTTTGTTACTCTTGAAGTTGTTTTCTTTTTATGAGATTTTTTTAATAACTGGACTAAACAAAACTATGATAGAACGATCTAGTTGGTTTAAGAAGTTTCATAAAATTTAGAAGAATCTGGAAGAATTTTTTTTTTTATTGCAGGAGATCAGCAGACAGGCAAATGGCCCACTTGATGGAAAGCGGTTACCATCGCCTATGGACATTTGCAACACCAAAGGTGCTACAAATGCGCTGCTGCTCTCTTAAGGGAAACTGGAACCTGGTCACTAATGCCGGAACACAACTCGAAGGTTGTTATGGCGACATACTTTAGACCAGGGGTGGTAGCCATCCAGTCGGGCAAGTGCCCTACCACCTGGCTGTGGGTTGTTAAGTCGCCTCTTACGACAGGCCGCCCGGCCGCAGGAAATTGTATTCTTTCTCCGTTCCTGCACGGATGGAAGAAAAAGACGAGGTCAGATACATTTAAAGAAAGGCTAGATGATGAACAAAAAAATAACAAAATGAAGATCGAAATTCTAGGATAGAAGGTTCAGGAAGGAAAAGACAGAGATAGATAGCTGTTTAGGAAGGGATAGACAGTAAATAAAAGAATAACGATAAGTAGATGGAAATTATAGGTTCCAGAAGATTCAACCGGGTATATAAGCAGCGTAAGGTGCTCCTAAAGAGTAGTTCAGTTGGAGACGGCGAAGCGACAAGTGTTTAGTAGAAGAAGAAGAAGTTTAGTAGATGACAGTAACGAGTTCGGCGACGGTATTGTGAGTAAGCTACTCAATATCAGGACAGTGTGTTAGTTAGTTGTGCGTGAAATGGCAATCCTGCAGGAAAGAATCACGTACGATTGTGTAAGGCAATAAAAGCGTTTAGTTAAAAAAAAAATGGTGTTTTCTTTCAATCGTAGGTGCGTACCCCGCTCGCACGTAACAATATGATGCTAAAAAGCTATATAGTGCGAAAGGCATAGAGGACAAGAAATATAAAAATATTGCATCGTGTTCTCCATCGTTTATATAGTGTATTCTAGTAGTTTTTTTAAATAGCGTTAATGTATGGACATTTGTTTTCAAAACTCCCCGATTTTGAAACATTCTTCATTGGTTCTCCGCTCCTATTGGTCTTAGAGTAATGATATATAGCCTATAATCTTCCTCGATAAATGGGTTATCTAACACTGAAAGAATTTTTCAAATCAGACCCGTAGTTTCTGAGATTAGCGCGTTTAATCAAACAAACTCTTCAGCTTTATACACTAGTATAAGATAATTGTGAAAATCGTGCCCCTTCTAACCTCACCTTTTAAATCATGTAGAAAATTGTTTATAAAAATAAAGGTTATTGTTACAAAGTAGATTTTAAAAATTGTTTTGAATCATCTTTCCTGATTTTGGAAAAATGGCTTATTTTCGATTAAAATACTCTTTTATGGTTTCGTCGAACGTTTCTGGGCTATAGGGACTCCTTCATTGTGCGCAGAAGCGTCCAAGCAATTACTCGGTTTATTTAGGCATAAAATGGTAAGAAATCATGATTACAAAGATTCCTAGTTGCCTTTTGAGTTTTATACTTTGATTTATTTGTTTTACAAGTTACAAACTGTTTTTATTGCTGAAGCACTGCAGACAGATTGACGGCCCAACTGTAAAATGGATGCCGTCACTTGTGGACTAGTAATACCACAGGTGCTGCTTATGTGTTGTCGGCTTGGAAGGAGGATCTGGAATCAGGCCACTGTTGCTGGAAGACAACTCAAAGTTGCGATGGCGCTGGTGGTAGCCATCCAGACGGCAAATGCCCTACCACCTGTCCTTCACAACTCCATCACAGTCCAAGCAGTTCGTCTTTTGAACGCGCTTCCTGTTAACATCAAGCTAGCAAAATCACTGCCTATTTTAATAGACTTGTGAAGGATTATTATAGGTCAAATAGTTCAATCTAAGGATGCAGCAGCAGCTATTATCATCTCTTCCTAGTTTTGTGTTTATTTATTTAAATGTATTTTATAATATTTTATTTACATATATCGTATTTCGATTTGATGTCAGGAGCCTTAAGAACAGACGAGCGTGCATGACAAGAGTTATGAATGTGAAAGAAGCAAGTGAGGTATGTAAGAATAAGCCTAAATGGCGCTCTGTTGTTCGTGCCTACCCCGCAAGGGAACTGGCGTGAAGTTATGTACGTATGTATGTATGTATTTCGATTTATGTATATTATATCATGTATGTATATGTACATGTATTTATAAGATACTGATTCGGTGGTGAGAATAATGCAACATACTTCTGTTCTTATCAAAAAACTTTTGTCCATCCAAAGGTTGTTTGGAAGAAATCGCCAATAGCGATAAGACCGCCTATTGTATTGTAAAATTATATATTTGTTAACTGTATCTTTAAAACACAATAAAGCATATTTATTCATTCATTCATTCACCTGGTTGTCGGTTGTTTTTTTTTAATCTTTAAGGCTTGGCAACTAGGCCTTTAAGCCAGGCGCAGTTGTATTGTAGGCTATAATCCAGATCATTCAACGGAGTTCTTGTGAATACTCGAAAGGCCACATTTGACTATACAGTTCACATTTCTCACAAAAACACATAATTACTACTCAAAAACTATCAATATACATACATACATACATACATACATACATAACTTCACGCCAGTTCCCTTGCGGGGTAGGCACGAACAACAGAGTGCCATTTAGGCTTATTCTTACACACCTCACTTGCCTCTTTGACATTCATAACTCTTGTCATGCACACTCGTCTGTTCTTAAGGCTCCTGACATCACCTTCTGCTAGTACACGATCAATTTGATCATGGAAGGTGTGTCGTGGCCTTCCACGACTTCTGCATCCATCCACTTTTGCATTGTATATCTGTTTAGTCATTCTTTCATCATGCATTCTTTCCACATGCCCGAACCACCGGAGCATTCCTTTCCTTACCTTGTTTGTTTACTGCCTATTAATGTTAATTAGTTAATTCATGTTTCTTTTAATATCTTATTTCTTCCTTGGGAATATGTAGGAAACCTACATAGACACTGGCTGTATGGAAGCCTAATTATTTTATAATAAACCCATGTGTCTAATAATATTGTCAGTTGCTATTGAACTGTTGATGTGAAATATTATCTGCTATTCAATTAATATAAAATATAGTCCAAGTGAAGTGCAGTTTCCATTTTATATAGATATACGCGCATACCCCAGCTAAGCAATTTACAGTCTGCTGAACTATAAGTTTTAAACATGGTTTAACTATCAATATACTACAACTATTCTTCATTTTAGAGTAATTTTACACATTTTTAGAAAATAAAACTGCACAGCACAACATCCCCTTTCAGTTTCCGCCAAAAACTCGTCGGTTATTTTGTCGCCTCGTACGACAGACCACCCCAATGCAGGGATTCATATTCTTTTTCCGTTCCTGCACGGAGAGAACTTAAACTTCGCAATAAAATTTCTTTTACATCTTTAGGTATTAGAACTCTAAACATGGATGATTAAATAGAAATAGTATCTAATTACAGGCTGTTACTTATAGTGCAAACTTTTCTAGGTAGTACTGGAAATAATCGTTTCAAAACACATGTCATATTTCACAGCGTTCAGCATTATCAAACTTCTCTACACAACATTAAAATTACAAACGATAAATGTAGCTTCGTTACACTAAATTGCTGCTATTTATTAATCAATTAAATATTGTTTATGAATAACTGCCACCCGCGTACTGCTGCATTATGGGTGGCCAATTACAGAGCGATGTATCTGAACACTTTAGGTACACTTAGGGAAATCTTCTGCGACATCAAGAAGCTGGTCAAGCTGGGCTAGATGGAGTACTTCTTCACCACCTTCGTATGTAAAATAGGCGCTAAGTTGTCGAGTTACGGAAAATGCCCGCTTGCAGAAGAAGAATTGTCTAAGAATGTTAAACTTACGTATTGCAGCTCGTTTACACCATACCCAGTTCCCCGACAGTAAGGAGAGTGATGAGAGATGTGGGTTTTGCAAGTTTGTTGACGTAATAATGTAACAGACGTATGCTGGAATTTATTTATTTACTTACAAACATCACTATCATTACAATGGTCACCAATACGATTGCGTGGTATATATACATAACGCATCTACTTGTTAGCAACCTAAATTTATGGTTGCTAATATATGTTTATAGGAGATGTTATGAAGCTACAGTTGTAGTAATTATAGAATTTAATAGAATTTGTTAAATGTTTCGAAACAATAGCAATATTTTAAAGCAGATATTTATTGATCTGTTGCAGTGGATAACAAGGTTAGTTAGTGAATACTTACTAAACGTTTTGGTGGCATTTGTAATAAGTATTTACAATTTGCTGAACATGTTAGATTGCGAACATTTAATTGAGGGTACTTTTAAGAAATTTATAGTATTTAAACGGCGCGTGAAGCCAGGCAGATACAGTTGTTCTACCATTCTACATTGTATATGTGTATTAAATAAGCGTAACATAATATAGTATGTAGATTTTGTGAATTTACTTGCAGTACAGATAAACGGGTCAATTTTTGGATGGGTGGGGTTGGCTAGCAACGGGTACTTGGTAGATGAGATGTAATATGTTTTAAGTAACATACGAGTTTGAAGATCTATAAATTATTTTGTATATAAATTATTATACGGAGTGAATTTTTCAACAGGGCCTTCAGAACGAAATCCTGAACTAATTTTTTTTTTATACAAAGTAGTGAAAAACCACTCAAAGTAATCTCGAGGCCGATTTTGATGAAAATTAAAATGGTAAATATCATTAGATTTTTGTTAAATCAATTCCTCTAGTTAGAAAACGTATGGAGTGATTTTGGTAAAAAGACCCATATGCTATATTATTACACTAAATCATAGTGCAAGTGTGGTTGTTAAAAATCATTTTTTGTAAAGGAATGTTAAACGTCAAAGTAGGGGAAAGGGTGATTGATTGATTCATTTTTTAATAAAATTGTATTGGGAAAATGTCTGTGAAACATCATAATTATGTCTTAGGACTGATTTTTCAGTTACCAGATAAAAGTTATTTATAGAATAAAGTATAACATTGAAAAACTAAAAATGGCAATTGCATTAACACAGTTAATGGTTCCACTTTTGAATTCAGTCAGGTTATAATGTTGTTACGAGCGTGGGACTCGAATTAAAAATGCCGTTGGAATTACTATAGAATTTATTAGAACTATACTGATCTGGCCGATTGCCAGATTTCAAGGGTGCAAGGGTAAGAGGGAATGGAGATAAATGGACTCACCCGTAATAATATGAGCTGAGTAACCGGAGCGTCTGCGATACAGGAGCAGCAGTGCGTGTTCTCTTGTTATATATCTCCCGCTTCACAACTAGATTCACTTGCCACTTATCACCAAACTCTTGGAACCCGGTTAGTATTGCAATTGGGTGGATATCTCAAATGCGCGCGCGATGCGTGAATGTTTTTACGACGGATCGATTCAGACTGATCGTTGAGACGCGGAAGTGCGGGGTAAATTACTTTTTCGGGGAATCATCGTTCGTTACGCGGTGGCGTGAACATATACGAACAAGTATAACACAGGTACAAATATAACTAGACGCAACAAGTACAAACTGCACAATTTAATAACACGCTCAAAGTCCGTCACTACATCGCTTATCAAATGTACGTCTTGCTCGTATCGTAATCCTCGCTTGACTGCCTCACCCCTCCCTTCGGGCACACCTTTTATTTTGTACAAATACAATATGCCTGGACGCAAAACAATAACAACAAGAATTAGTTCGACACACCTGCCTAATGACGGCCATAAAACAAGTACAATAACAATAGACTGTTTTTCTAAGTAAATAAAAGAAGTCCAAAGCCGGGAAGGTAATAAACCCGTTTTTATGGCAGGCAGATGTGCTTCCACTTTGTCGGCGTGCTTCGTGGAAGTTTGGCTAAGTTGTAACAATATATATTAGCCTGATGACGTTTATCTGACGGTTGAAAAATCGTTCTTTAGCATAGATAATAAGGATTTGTTATTCTCTCTTTTCTTTCACCATATCCCAATTACTTGGGGTCGGCACAATATGTCTTTTCCTTCCACACTCTTCTATTCTGACATACCTCTTCTGTCACACCGCATATCATCATGTCATCCTTCACACAATCCATCCATCTTTTTTTGGTCTACCTTTAAATTTGTACCCATCGATCGACTAAGGATTTGTTATTGTCATATTTTAAAATGGGAGTAAAGTAAAACATCTTTATATTTGATATATCTTTATTATTCAGCAACGTTCACTACATATGCATGTTACATTAATCATAAAATTGGCAGAACGTGTAATTATAAATTCATTAACGATATAAATTTTCTTAATCTAATTAGGAAGATTTGCCTTTAATTAAAGGTGATTTAAAATACATACAAGTCAATATTAGACGGTTCACTTCGGTCTTTCAATTTAGATGAATCAACCAAAGTGATTCTTATAAACATATATCTTTCAATGTTATTGAATTCAATCGCCTCTTTTCAGGTCTGTCTTGTGGCGTTGCCATCTATTTATTTGGATGCTTATGATAGATAGACCTCCAATTACTTACGGTTTACTACCCAAATCCTTTAATTCAATTTCTCTTGTTATATTTTATGAAGTTTATATGCAAAACTTAACTTCTCGGAACTTTGTAATTAGGGGAACACGGCCCTGAATTTTCTGATTAATTTTAACTTAATATTCTTGAAAAAATAAAAATCTAGAATCCGATCACAGCGCCACCTACCGGTTCTAATTGTGGATCTAAACCATCCGGGAACCCACTCAAACACACAAAAACAAAATCACCAAAATCGCTCCAGGTGATTAGGATTCTAGAGCCCGATTTCAGCGCTACCTACCGGTTCTAACAGGATAAAAAGTATCCTATGTCCATCTCCTGGTTCTAAGCTACCTGCCCACCAATTTTCTGCCAAATCGGTATAGCCGTTCTTGAGTTATAAATAGTGTAACTAACACGACTTTCTTTTATATAATATATATAGATTTTCTTTTTTTTATTGCAGGAGATCAGCAGACAGGCAGGCGGCCCACTTGATGGAAAGCGGTTACCGTCGCCTATGGACATTTGCAACACCAAAGTTGCTACAAATGCGCTGCTGCTCTCTTAAGGGAAACTGGAACCTGGTCACTAATGCCGGAACACAACTCAAGGTTGTTATGGCGACATACTTTAGACCAGGGGTGGTAGCCATCCAATCGGGCAAATGCCCTACCACCGGGCTGTGGGTTGTTAAGTCGCCTCTTACGACAGGCCGCCCGGCCGCAGGAAATTGTATTCTTTCTCCGTTCCTGCACGGATAAAAATGTATTAAAATTTTAAATGTGAATTATCATAGGTCGCATTATGTGAGCAACTCTAGCTTCAAATACCGAAACATATTATAACCGTGCGATAGATAGCATTTCGATTGATATTATATTCCTATTTAATATACTAGATGGCGCTTTAATCGACGTACCTATAAAATCCACCATTTGACGTTCTGAGCCGCATTACATTTTCTTAAATATTCTCAGGGGTTTATGCTATTCTAAGCATTAAAATTTCTAAATTTAGAATCCGCGTGTTCGTTAGAAATTATATAAAAACAGGATCAACCCCCCCCCCCCCCCCCCTTCAACATGCATTCGACTGGAGTTAATCCTCTTAACTAGAGAGTTGTACAGTTCCGAGGCTCTTTGACCCTGTCACACAGACCAGGGCTGGCCCTTCTATTGGCCTGACCTATATGCTGGCTCTATATCCTGCCGGCGCCCTGAGCGCCCTGCCAGAGCCTTGAACGGCACTACGAGCTACGAGGGTTATTGCGAAACCTGCGCCTGTCGCCCTGCTGCTACTGAAATGATTGCAGCCGCGACCGTCTACCGTCATCGGCAGGTGCACCAATCTATTCGGAGCATCGAAGGATCTTTAGACACTTTTAAGATAAGTGATATGCGCATTTAGGTGCGCGATAGGTCTCCTAGGGCTGTGACAGCTTTACTTAATATATAGATTGTAATAAAGCACCCAAATAAATACTCTTTCGATGATGTTGATTCAATTTCGTGAAACCGTCTAACATCAGCGTCAGTAAATGTTAAAATATTCAGTTAGTAATAAGTACTTATACATTTATGTACTACGAACAGGTAAAACGAATGAAATGTGAAAATCATTTCCGTGATTATTATTGAATTTTTCATTACCCAGAACAGGTGAAAAACATTTTCTACAGACTTCTGGAATGTATATGAAAGAAATTATGCTTATAAATTAATTAAGAAGGTTTTATATAATTATTTTATTGCAATTTTAACGTACTATAATCATCGCTTCTGAGTATATAAATGCTACAATATAATTTTGCTGTTGAAGTTAAACTATGTTGCAGACCTAATCATTTGTAGACGACAATTATCCCAGAAGTCATGTCATGACAAAAGCGAGATAGCGAGATGACCTAGATCACCAATTACACAGAAATTGACCTATCAAAACAGCCAAAAATATATGAGTAGTGAAAAGAGGATAGCACGTGCTTGGACTTAAATTCTGTGGTACTTCTATCCCGGGAATCTCGTGGGAATTTATCTGCGAATGATTTAAAATGACCAGATTTTTTTTCCAATTCCCATGCGATTCTTTTTTACTGATCTATATCAAAATTTGTGTAATAAATTCTATGATTTTTTTTTATTGCAGGAGTTCAGCAGACAGGCAGACGGCCCACTTGGTGAAAAGCGGTTACCATCGCCTATGGACATTTGCAACACCAAAGGTGCTACAAATGCGCTGCTGCTCTCTTAAAGGAGACTGGAACCTGGTCATTAATGCCGGAACACAACACAAGGTTGTTATGGCGGCATACTCTAGACCAGGGCTGGTCGCTATCCAGTCGAGCAAATACTCTGCCACCTGGCTGTGGGTTGTTTAGTCGCCTCTTACGACAGGCCGCCGGGCCGCAGGAAATTGTATTCTTTCTCCGTTCCTGCACGGATAAAATGATATTTTGTGTCCTGGAATTCCTACAGTAATTTACTCAGGATTGGTTTAAAGTATTTAGTATGCATTTAAACTTGCCAATTTAGATACGACTCATAAACTCAACAATAGATTACGCTCTTTTTCAAATATTAGGTGATTTTGATACGATTTCACTAAAGTGATAGCTTAGGTCCCATTTCAAGTGATTCGATACTTTATATTCCATCAATCCTGCGGAAATTTTCCGGGAAGTATTTTAAAGTGGGTAGTATACATAAAAATTATCTGATTCGGGTCCGATTGATACTAAAACAATATAAACCGGGACTTTGACATTTCCCGGGATTTCTTATCATCAAAACCACGTGATATTAAGACTTTCTTCTTACTATGTTATGTATGCCTTTAGAAAATTACTTCGAATTCATGTATTTTCATAATAAAAAATCCGTAGCCCTTCTGAAAATATCCTTTGATTTTAAATAATGGCAATATAGCTGTAATCTACGTTACCTGTCAAATGTGGACGAAGTTGTGGGCAAATCTAGTTTGAAATAGATTTATTTGTGGCCAGTACGCAAACACGTCTAATGAATTGAAAACGCTATTAAAGATTTCAAAAGAACGAGTGCGCTCAGATAGTTAATCGTGTCGTGGCCATTGTAAGCTGGCTGCCGCCCTAGGCCCAGTTTGAAATGCCCCCCTTTTTTGGGTTCCGTAGACATTTCTTCAAACTAACTCAAAATAATGTATTTATTTGAATTGCTCTTAAAAACATTCTTTCAAAATGTTGGTATCCCGGAAAAGACAATGCCCTAGGCCCTGGCCTCACGAGCTTATATAAAAATCCAGCACTGGTCGTGGTAATTGGCAACATGGGTGCTTTTAACATCGGCCTCTTTTCAATCTACTTGAACCATGCTCAACTTTTACGAGTCTACTCTGATGACTCTATAAAAGAAACAAAATACTGTCAATTGAAAATTGATTCAAAACAAATCAAATGAACACGACTCTTAGGATAACTGTGTAGTCGGTAGTTAGTAGACATTAAATTTGAAAATTTACTTTATGAACATTACACGAGTGAGCTCGGGACGAATATCTCCGAGTGTACTTGTATGAAGTTAATTGATACGAATAATATTAAATACAATATATTTTATTTATATAATATTAATAATATTGATAATTTTAAAAGCATTGCCTTTAAATCTAATTCCATCGAGTAAATATTCAAATAACTTACGATTTACAATACATATTATCCTCATAACATATTATGCTATAGGGTATAATGAATAGAAAATAAGCAAACCTATATACAACTATTTTTTTTTATTGGAGGAGCTCAGCAGACAGGCAGACGGCCCACTTGATGAAAAGCGGTTACCATCGCCTATAGACATTTGCAACACCAAAGGTGCTACAAATGAGCTGCTGCTCTCTTAAGGGAGACTGGAACCTGCTCACTAATGCCGGAACACAACTCAAGGTTGTTATGGCGACATACTTTAGACCAGGGGTGGTAGCCATCCAGTCGGGCAAATGCCCTACCACCTGGCTGTGGGTTGTTTTGTCGCATCTTACGACAGGCCGCCCGGCCGCAGGAAATTGTATTCTTTCTCCGTTCCTGCACGGATAGAAACGGATAGAACTAATAGTGTTATTCTAAATATAGAGACCAATTCCGTTGAGCAAACTTAAATCGGTCAAAAGGACTTTCATATCAATATTTTTATTATAAACTAAAATTAGTGTTGCTCAAAATTTTCTACTAGCTCAATATTACATACTTGTAAATATAAGTTTGATGTTTTTGCTGAAAGAGAAAGACTTTATTTCAAGACATAGCGACGTAATTACTAAGATTCGTTATACATTATTAATTTCATAGTACATTTAGAGAATTTGTAATGAATTTGCAGTCGGCATATTGCTGTGCCGGAATTATATCCGACACAACGCTGATTTTCAGTGCAAAACTGAAACTACTCAAAGGTAGACTTGATGCTTATGAATTTCATTACAAGTTTTATTATTGACTATTTTTAATGGCAACTGCCTATTACAAATATAATCCATATTGATATTATACAAACAGTTTAAGATTGATAAAACATAGATATTTAATTTTAACATTGCTGCTTATAATCACACACCATATATGTTATATCAAGGTATATCGATGTATACTTTGAGAGAATTCTAGAGTTTTAAATTGGTGACTTTAAGTCCTAATTCTTTGGTATAACATGATACACGAATGCCTTTTTTTTTATAAGTTAGGCCACTAATTAATATATGTATTTTATTTTATTATACTGATTATTCATTATACTATATGTATTATACATTGCATAAGTATTACATGATTAATAGTACATTATGGTACTAGTGTGTAACATTGGTGACTACCGCCGAGGCGCCATTGAGACTCGAGCCGTAGGCGAGGGTCTTAAGAGAGCCGAGGACGGTAATCATCAATACACACGTGTATCATACGACGTTTTTCAACACACTTGTGAATAAAATAACAACAAAAACTCATTTTATTTAGTAGATAAAAAAAGTTATATATGAGTGAAAGTTTTATTTATAAAACACGTACGAGTTAAAATTATCTATTTAAATAAGAAGTTGCATGAAATGAGCAAGCAATAGGAACATTAATTTATTTGTTCTGTAGAACACGATCTTTTTTTTTAATACAAACTTTTTTAAGAACAAAGCAACTCAACCAATAAAATTAAAAAAAAATTCTATAACTCACTAGTGAGTTATAATGTTTTTTAGTCACAGTTTGATTATGGGTGTCATTCTGTGCCTAATAGCGCTAACCATAGAGCCACTTTATGAGCAAGTGTGTTGAAAAATATTTTATGTTTACCTTTGTTATATGGTTAAATGAATGAAATTGTATAAGGAATAAGTATAGAGCTATACAATTAACCTACAGAAAAAGATAAATTTACATTGTATTTTTGCATTCTTATTATAATATAATAAATATCATGTTGCATGCATTAAATATTCCACCTTAATTTGCATTATAGAATATATTATTTATTATATTTGAAATATTAAATGAGTTTGAAAGTTACATTAAATAGCTTATTCTTGGTCTAAACAAAGAAACATCTACTAAGAGATCAAGCACACGTTATGTTCATCTGATATATCTAATATCTTAGTACAATTATTAAATGAGTAAATATTATAATTATTAAGGCGCTCATAAACGCTCGGGTACCATTCGGATGCCTATTCACTATATTAGAATTTCTATTCTAAATACTTAATTTTTTTAATTTTTGATTTCTAAATACTTTGTTACCTAATGCAGCTACTTATCGCCTGTGGTAATTTAGATATATGCGGAGACCAATAGGCTCTGGAACTTAGCCACTAATGCCGGAACACAACTTAAGGTCGTTATTGCGGGAAACCAGGCATTCTAGACCAGCGATGGTAGCCACCCAGACGGGCCAAAAATCTACAACCTGGCTGTGGGTTGTTTTGTCGCCTCTTACGACAGGCCGCCCGGCCACAGGAAATTATATTCTTTCTCCCCTCCTGCACGGATAAAAAGGCTATAGATGTAGATGTCTTATAAGAAGACCCTGGTGCCTAACAACAGATTTACAGAACAATAGATTTAATAATACATAGTTACGCTTAAAACGACACATCAATATCCAAATTCAAAAGTATTTTAGAACGAGGAATTCACGACATTTAAATTGTATTAATTCTATTTTCAATCTTGATCACTAGACCTATAAAATGAAGTTTAGCTAATTCCTGGATTTCTACAAGCTAACATTTCCTGGCCTCTGAAACGAGATTACTGATTCCTTTCTTTCCAGCGTCGTCTTCAGCCAATTATAGGCTTGAAGCTCATGCAGATCACCTTTTAATACGTCAGCGACATCTGATGCAACTAACCAACATATAGACTTTCTTCACTTTGTCCCGTCATTCTTCCCAGATTCTTCATTATACTTCACTTCACTACTAATATATCTATATTGTTCATATTAAATTAGTATTCACATTACAAGACATGTCTTGGCGTATAGGATGGAGGATACATAATTCTTAGTATTACAATACAATGGTTACATATCAATATAGAATAGTAATATGCTTAAGAAGCTAGTATATAGTTGATATAAGTGTGTCTATATAATGACATTAGACGACCAAACATTTATATTGTTCATGTAAATGTGCTAATTTGCACGTAATCATGTAGATAATTAGGTTGATTTACCATCATTTTCATCTCCCTGTATGTCAAATTTGACGGATGAGTTGTATCAGTCCTTGCTAGTCTGCGGGCAAGATCCTGATGGTTCTATGAAGTGGTTGCGGACCTGTAATTATATATTGATATATGTTACACTTAAATCTTACAGTCGTATTCATATTGAGTTAAAGTAAGTTTAAAGGGTTCTCTAAGAATCATTAAGAGGCCTACAAACTTATTCTAAATCAATATGAATAGACAGTACATGTTCAGCAAGGATCGCTTTGGTGGTGCAGAAATCTTGCAATAGTAAAACTTGAGATGATAAACTTGTAAACAAACTAAAATTTAATTCGCAATTTTTCCAGGCTACAATTTATCTCTGTGCTAAATATCACCGGATATGTTCAGCTGTATTATTGCAAAAATTTAGATATATATACATACATACATAACGTCACGCCAGCTCCCTTGCGGGGTAGGCACGAACAACAGAGCGCCATTTAGGATTATTCTTACACACCTCACTTGCTTCTTTGACATTCATAACTCTTGACATTCATAACTCTTGTCATGCACGCTCGTCTGTTCTTAAGGCTCCTGACATCACCTTCTGCTAGTACACGATCAATTTGATCATGGAAGGTGTGTCGTGGCCTTCCACGAGTTCTGCATCCATCCACTTTTGCATTGTATATCTGTTTAGTCATTCTTTCATCATGCATTCTTTCCACATGCCCGAACCACCGGAGCATTCCTTTCCTTACCTTCACCCGACACTCTTTTTCTTACTTCGGTATTACGAACGCGGTCCGCGAGCGTCAATCCGCAGATTTTGCGCAGTGCTCGCATCTCGACCGCGTTTACTCTACTTTCATGCTCTCTCTTCCATACCCGACTCTCGCTTCCATACGTGAGCGTAGGTATGTAATTTAGATATATCCATCCAAATTATTGCAATTATATTATTAATTAATAAATTGTATAGTATAGATTCTTTGAACGAAGAGAAAATATGACTGAATGCTAATATACGTATTAGTAAACAAAAGCTATATATACAGAGCGAGGAAAAATTATTTTTAAAAAATGAGATCACAACTGCTTTATTTATCACAAGTAAATTCTTAGTAATATAATTATGTAATTCACATTAAAATTAAAACTTATAATTAAAATATACAATTAATATAACTTATTAAAAAAAATACACATAATAAATCGGCCCCAAATAATCGTGAGCTGGGGGAACGTTCCCGAAACCCTGGCGGCGTTACCACGTTCGGTGGCAACGTTTATGCTTTGCTCAAAATACAGGCCAACCTTTTGGACGCGTGAGATTTCTATCAACCGTGTAGATAGGTCTCAATAAAAGCGGTTGGCATAAAAACCACAAATTATACTCTGCTAGTGGATGTATTTTTATTTGTTTATTTGTGGCATTTTAGGTCCTCTTGTCGCGCGGCAGCGGCACCCACTAATGCATCCGTGTCTGAAAGATGGTACACAGCCAGTGTCTTTGGGCATAACATCCCACACTAGCGGCCGTTCCATCTTCCAGGGCACAAAAGACATTCAGTCCGGTTACTTGCTATCGTCGCATCCCAGTCCATTAGTTCTAAGATGACTCGCCGGAGGTCGGATAGTGACCTTCGGCCGCCGTAAGCGGGCGGTGCGGGTGGGGCCCCTAGGGGTATAGGGGTTATCACTCACCCGCCCATGCCGTAGAGGTGAGAGCGCGAGTGTTCCGCGCGCGCTCATCTCTCTACCCGTGGGGCGCGTTACTGACCTCCCCACGCACGGATTAGACCTAGAAGTCGGAGGATACGTCCCTTGGCATAGGAAGAGGCCCAGTGAGGGGGGCCCACGCGTGCCAAGGCACGCGGAGTTGGGAAGCCCGCATTCACGTAGCCCTGGCATAAGGCGCAGGACGGAACACCCAGGGGTTTTAGTGGGTATCCCTAACTGGGGCGTGGCAATAGCGTGGCACCGGTTCTGACCGGGCACGCTAGTGCCACCCCCGATCTGGCGAATCCCACACACTCACACCGGTTGTGAACATCCCCCCAGGCTTCTGTGCCTGTCGCGGCTTAGTCCTCAAACGGATTTCCCCTGGCCAAAAAAAAAGAAAGGTTCTAGGATGACTAGAATCCTGGCGATGATAAGAGCCCGACAGATAATGTCACTTATTAATTTTTAAGTTATATGTAAAACTTTCAAATACTGTTCTCAAGTAGAACTTAATTTCAAAACTAACTTTTGAATTTGTTGTTGTTGTTGTTGCATAAATATAATTTTACACGTTTTTATCACGGAAACTTGTACGATTCCCGTGGGATAGATTTGTTTTTATTTTTCGCAGCGGGCGTGTTGTACTCCCAGCGGCCGTTCCTCGGCCCTGTCTATTAAATTTACATTAACGCTAGCAAAGCCGCGTGGAAAAGCTAGTAAAAACACAAATGCGGATTATATCATAGATAACAGCCATTGCTATATCCTTGCTCCATCTGGGATGATGTTAGTGGTTTAATGCGTTATTTGTAATGCGACATTGTTATTAATTGGTAATGACGTTAAACAATAACAGATAACGTGTGTACATACAATGTTGTACCTAATAGAGGCTCCGGGTTTGATCCCTGGTGTGGTAAATTTTCTCCGGTTTTTACTATGGTCTGGGTGTCTAAGGTCGGGCCCAGAGTAGTCCTTTATATATAACACAAGCGTAACTTGATTAGTTCGGGGATATACAATATGTGTGTTTGTCTGCCGATTATTTATTTATATAAAAAAATAGTTTACGACAGAACAGACGAGCGTGCATGACAAGAGTTATGAATGTCAAAGAAGCAAGTGAGGTGTGTAAGAATAAGCCTGAATGGCGCTCTGTTGTTCGTGCCTACCCCGCAAGGGAACTGGCGTGAAGTTATGTATGTATGTATGTATGTAGTTTACGATGTCAAAACTCGAATAGGCAAGAACCTTTGGCTTAGATTGAAATCTAAAACAAAAACCATTAACGGCGTTATTTTTAACGCTATAAACAAGTCGTATATAGCCATAGCCACTATTATTTACATTATACCAAATGGAGCAGCGACATTACTATAATAAAAGGTGGATACATTTAAAGTGTCTAAGAAATAACACCACCACTGCAATAGGGTGACTGCATTTGTTGTAAATACCGCATATTTTGTAAAATACGATTTTGCAAATTTGTACACCGTATTTCCTGTAAATACTTATTAACATATAATGTGAGTAATTATTTGTTTGTTTATCGGTTACTCGTCGAATCAAGTTTCTTAATTTCATAACGGCAAAGTTGGAACGTATTTTCATTGCTTAAAAAGCATGAGAATGCTTGGACCAAAATTCGCCCGGGCATGCCCTAGTCTTTAAACGTTATCCAATGTATTGTTACGAGTTGCAGGACTCGAATTAAAATGCCGTTAGAAGTACTATAGAATTTACTAGAACTATACAAACAAGTATAACACCGGTACAAATATAACTGAACACAACCAGTGCAAACGTAATGCACGATTCAATAACACGCGCAAAGTCCGTCACTAAATAGATTACCGAATGTACACAAGTCTTGCCTCGCGGCCGGTTGTCGCTCGACTGCCGATCTCTCCATTGGACCATTATTTTATACTGCACCGATACAATATGTCTACCCGGTCGCGTGACCTAAATTCTTAGAATCAGTTCAACACACCTGGCTAATGACTGCCATAAAAGATACACAATGGGCTGTTTTCTAATCACAAATTTTAAACATAAAGTAAACAAAAGAAGTCCAAATGCGGAAAGGTAATGGTGTGCTTTTATGGTATGCAGATTTGAATCCACTTTTGTCGGCGTGTAGGTTGTAACAGTATTACTTCACTAATTCTGCCCTCAGCTTCCCTCGCGTTAATGGAAATTTTATCTGTCAATTCGGGCTTTTTTTCATTTATCTGGATGAATCATATCCTTTTTTTACAAGGGGAAATCCTTTTCCGGACCCCCCGCCGGGGATACTTCGGTGGGGCAGGACTCACCGGCCAGAAGGGCCGGAATACTCACTAAAACCCCTAGGTGCCAACTGACGCCATGTGCCAGGGTCACGGGATGTGCGTAAGCAGTTCTTCCGCGACCCCGGCGGGTGCAGGTCCGCACTGTCCGGCAGGCCCCTCCTGTCTCAGGATTGAGAGGGGCGCACATGGGGCACCGATGCTTCCCCTACTTGGCGGCTTTGGATGCGGGTGACGGCCTCATAGTCTCACCTGACCGTCACCCACGCCGCGGTTTCGGGGCCGGAGGTTTTGGAATATACCCTATGCCAATTTCAAAAAAACGTCGTCATAGCTACTGCACAAACACGTAGTTATGAAATCATCATAACTGTCTTTCAATATTTTTTAAATTCATTGTCCAAACTCGAATCGTCTATTGATTAATTATATTACAGGTAGATTGATAAGTATTTAAACGCCTGGACCGTGGGGTCCTGAGGGCATGAGCCTGTACAAAAAACTATCTACTATTATTTCTTGAGGTGACCAAAGAGCTGGTGCGTACCTCGGACAACGGATAAATAGTATGATGATCCTGTGAGGAAACTTAGCCAGACTTCTGAGCACCTTACCCATAGAAGATGGTGACCTGGACTCAGTATTGTACTTACATTCTTGAGGAACTATGAGTAGAATATATATATATATATATATATATATATATATATATATATACATACATACATACATAACTTCACGCCAGTTCCCTTGCGGGGTAGGCACGAACAACAGAGTGCCATTTAGGCTTATTCTTACACACCTCACTTGCCTCTTTGACATTCATAACTCTTGTCATGCACGCTCGTCTGTTCTTAAGGCTCCTGACATCACCTTCTGCTAGTACACGATCAATTTGATCATGGAAGGTGTGTCGTGGCCTTCCACGACTTCTGCATCCATCCACTTTTGCATTGTATATCTGTTTAGTCATTCTTTCATCATGCATTCTTTCCACATGCCTGAACCACCGGAGCATTCCTTTCCTTACCTTCACCCCGACACTCTCTTTCAGACCAACTCTCTTTCTTATTTTGCGCAGTGCTCGCATCTCGACCGCGTTTACTCTATTTTCATGCTCTGACATGCTACGTAATATATATATATATATATATATATATATATATATATATATATATATATATATATATATATATATATATATATATATATAATGTATACAGTAATTATAAATATTTATACAAAACATTAATAGACTATAAAATTGGTCAGCGAGCATTTTGCTTTAAAATCTTATAATAGCTAATTTTCACTCAAATGTATTCGCAAGGTTTAAAGGCACTAGATTATAATTATAAATCGCAAGGCAATATATATGTATGTATATAAGTCTATTTTTTATTACGCATAGCCACTATATATATACGTAAAGGTTATAAAACTCTAATAACTTAATATTGTGCTTTTGCAATATTATTTCCAACGGCTCGTCTGTTTAGAATAGAATACAAATTTCATTATATAAAAATGATATACAAAATCAAGAACATAAATATTCAAGTACAATCGGCTCTTTGCACTCGTGGTGATTTCTATCAGATAGCCTTTGGACAAAGTAGTTTTTAGATGCAAGATAGACGCTCAAACAAATATCACCTCTACCGGGATTTGGAGGACTGATGTATAATAGTAGCTTTATTTACCTGCAAATAAGAAGCGAGGTCCATCACAATGTGTATCAGTGCGGAATGGTCGAGTATTTCGTCTGGGATTTGGGGCGAAGAGCGTGGCAGTTGCGAGCGGGAACGAAAACCTTTATGCACACGTAGCATCACCTCGCAGAACACGAAGCGGAGGATAAGCAAGCGTAAGAAGTCATCCCCCATGAACGAGAAGTACATTGGATCTGAAAATTTTACGTGTTAGCGCGGCCTTACATCTGTGTTTTGCTCGCGTAGGCGTCTAAGGCTGTGCTGTACTAAGTTTTATAAATACTGGCCTCTGAAAGGATGAGTTCTATATTCATAAACCATAGTGAGAGCTTAGTCTTAGTGGATTACGCGAGCCATATGTACAGGTATTGAGCAGGGCTTAACTATTTTTTATTTTTTGTTTCAGGAGCTCAACAGACAAGTAGACGCCCGTCATATTAAATAAATTAAAACATTTATAAATAAATATTTTTTTATTCCGACGTTTTGGTCGCTTTTCAGTAGCCGTGATCATGGAGGTTCTTAAGTATCAATGAGTAATGTTATAATTTTATTTAGGGGCATCCATAAATTACACCACGCTTTATCGGGGGGGGTGGGGGGGGGGGGGGGTTGTGCTACAATTCGTTCTTATGTATAATTCAAAATACTTCCAAGTCTATCTGTATGATTACTATAGTGTTTAAATGTTTAATAATTTCTTGTCGCAAAAATTGCAATATGTGTGATGTCACGCTAAGGAGGAAGGAGTCTTACTAATATGACCAGCTTTGACAAGGACGCGTCAGGGGTCAAATTATGGATGGCCTACTGACTACATTTTCATTTCAATTATTTAGTTTTAATTTTTGTTTATGGTTTTTATTTATGCTCTGTGAGTCCACAAAATACTACATAGTACGGTACGCCCGACGCTGGCTTAGTTTATTTATGCCCTTAGAGGATTCTTCTAAGTGAGAACCTCAAAGAAGCGACCCCATGGCCGTAGTAGATCGAAACCTCACTTAAATGCAGAGCAACAATGTCATTATAAAGTTTGCCAGCCGAAAATTTGCAAGAATGTGTTTTGTAACAAGGCTGCTTGTACATTTTATAAAGAAAAATGAAGTGGTTTTCGAAAAATAAATTATAACAGCAATTTCATAAAAATTTTGGTTAACATAATCAAGGAACATAAAACACAAAACTCTATATATATTATACAATTTTATTAAAAAATATAACAAATGTATATGTAGGTGTCAGACCGCTGCCGGTTAGAAGCGTGACCAAAATAGGAATTTTAGTGGGAAAAAGTTTTTTATTTATTTATTTTTTATTACAGTTCAGCAGACAGGCAGACGGCCCACTTGATGAAAAGCGGTTACCATCGCCTATGGATATTTGCAACAGCAAAGATGCTACAAATGCGCTGCTGCTCTCTTAAAGGAGACTAGAACCTGGTCACTAATGCCGGAACACAACTCAAGGTTGTTATGGCGACATACTTTAGACCAGGGGTGGTCGCCATCCAGTCGAGCAAGTACCCTACCACCTGGCTGTGGGTTGTTTTGTCGCCTCTTACGACAGGCCGCCCCGACGCAGGAAATTTTATTCTTTCTCCGTTCCTGCACGGATAAAGTAAATGTGCAAATTGTAGTTAATATTATTATATTATGTTATTTAAAATAAATATACATTATATACAAAGATATACCTACAAAATATCGAATAATATTAAGATATAATGAACACCGAATTACTGTTGGCCAAAAATTGTAACCCATGCGCTTGCCATTTCTCTACCATGACTTCCTGTTTTATATGCCATAACATTAATTTTTTGATAGCAATAAAATTATTACATAGGTATAATATAAATAAGCGTTTTTTAAAAAGGTTTTTAAATACAAACTTTTGAGATCCTGGATATCATGTAGCCGCAGAGTGCTAGCCAAGACAAGTAAAAGGAGCCCAAACACGACGGATCTATCTTGTTTAGTACCTACGGGAGTTCCTATGACCACTTTCCGACTCCATCATCAGATCAGCTTCATGGTACCATATTATTGTATTGTCACGTGATATACATATTCGTGCAAAATTTCAGCTCAATCGGAAACCGGAAAGTTGGTCAAATTTAACTTGCTAGATTCCACCCGAACTTACATACCTACGTAGGTACATCCATTGCAAGTTAAATAAAAGCTTGTAAAATTTTTAACAGGGTTTTATATCATGAAAAAAATGACGGTTTATTATTATATTGTTAAAAATCCCATAATTTACTATAGCTATAAAATAAAAGAACAAAATTATCAACAGATTGCTAATAGTAAAATGATAGCACGCAAATATATTGCAAAAGTGCCCTGGACTGGACAACTCGTTAAAAAACTTTAGATTAGTGCCGCTTTTCCCAGTTACATTATGTAAGTACTTGCTAACTTGAAGTCTTACTACAGATCCTATCAATAATTTTAAATTGACTTTAAAGTTTCTTTTTATTGCAAGAGTTCAGCAGACAGGCAGACGGTCCACTTGATGGAAAGCGGTTATAATCGCCTATGGATATTTGCAGCACCAAAAGTGCTACAAATGCGCTGCTGCTCTCTTAAGGCAAATAATTACCAACCCATTGTCATAAAATAAATAAGAACAACCTTCATGCCTTGATTACACGAATATTTTTGTTGTAATCATAAATACATAATTATATATTATGTCAAGTTTTCCATTTTTGGGTTCTTCATTTTATTTTTTGTCACCAAAGTATTCTTAGTTGATTTATTATAAGCTACAATATCAAATTAAAACTAACCTAAAAAATATAATTAAATACAAAACTATAAACTAACTTATAATATAATATAATAACAATTAATAATATATTCTATATCTAGGCATGAAGTAAAAGTCAAACTATCCAAATGGGTACAATCGCATAATACTACAAACTATTTAATTTGTAAATACTAAAACTAAACTACAGTATGAAAAATAAACCTAAAATTAAAAACTAGAACTAAATAAAAAAGGAGGGCATAATCCATAATATAAATAAGCCTAGCTTAAAAATAAAAATAAAAAAACCTGTATCAAGGCCCGTCCAGCCCCACCAGACCACTGTCGTTGGGCATTGTACCTAGAAGGCTGGCACCATTGCCTCGCTGGATACAGAGGCTAATCCTTTGAGCGAGGTAAGATCCAGCCTTCCGGTCTCTTATTGTATCGACCAGACGTTTTTTAATAATTTAAATAATTAGTGGGCACTTGGCCCCCGTGGGCCCAAAGTCTCCACCCTAAACGGCTCAAATATGTAACCTATTCCAAGGTTTGCCTATTTTAGCCGTTTGAGATTTTCGGCAGAAGTGGCAGTGCGACCAGCCCCAACTTTGGACTCCTGGAAATGAGAAGGCACCAGTGTGTCGACACAGGTAACGTCCCACACAAGCGGCCTTCCCAAGGTCCAGGGAATTAAAGTCATATCGCATGATTATATTAATACAGAAAAACAACAAAGTAACCTATTAAACTAAGTTTTCATCACTTAAATATTATATAAAATATATATAAATTATGTGCAAAAGTAACTACCATATTGACTAATATAAGAAACAAATATATAAATGTACTAATTTTTCTGGGTATAATCAATTGTTAATTTAATAGATACTAAATCTTCGTTGATATTTATACCCATGTCTGCAAGCTTATCCACTGCGTCGAAAAAAGTATGCAAATGTTCCCTACATTTCGTGTCTCTGACATTTTGTGTAGGGTCAAACGCTTTAAAAGTGTAGCCTTCTTAACGGGTCCCTTCGATGCGACATAATGCTCATCGTTCTGCACCTTTTCGCAATTAATTACACTGCTTTTGAATATTCTGCGACCTGAATACTTTCTATTAATATAACAGCGCTATATATTTGCGCTGCCTGGGCCTATAACTAATGTTGGCTAAGAATACGTGATTAATGAATACGAGAGGCTTACGTTGTTACAAGATATATTTTCAAGTGTAACTTCAACGGTGGCAGAAACAACTTAATATACATAATTCACATTCTCGAGCACACAAACACCATACACACACATAACACCACAAAATCACATGATTGCACACACACTCACGCATGCACACGCAATCTGAGCAAACACTTGAATAGATCTCTGCTTTTTGTACGACTGTTTGGATATCTACTTTAGTATATTAATTAGTGATTCATCTGAGCCCTATTAGTACCGTAATGTACTACTATATGGTTGAGAATTATTTAGGTTAACATATTTTGTATTAAAATTTCTATTTAAACTGATAATGCGCTGTAACCATAAAGACAGTAGTTTTTTTTTTAATTTTAAATGAGGCAATAAAAATCTTTAATTGTTACAATATTTTTTTGACTGTTTTAACTGTTAGATTTATATAAGCATTTATAGGAGCCATCATTGTAATGTTAAGCAGTCAAAAAGTAGCTTATGATAAGAGTTGCATTTTTTTCCTTATTTCTGTCAAAATTGGAAGATGTTTGTAAGATAAGATTTGAGTAAAGAGATATAGTTTGGTATCAACATACTAAATACTGGCTATGTAAATATATAATATAAACTATAGAAAAGTATATAATGTCATATTTAAATATAAAATAAATTCTCTCTCTCAAATCCAAGCCTCAACTGAAATAGCTAGTTTTATTTCTAAATATTTAATTCAGATAGAACGAACAGTTTGGGCTTTAGTTTAGTTAAGCCTATTCTTCTAGAAGTACTTGTACTGTATCTTAAGACAAGTAAAATTTGAAACAAGCACATTGTGGACTTACCTATCCGACTTCGAATGAAGATCTGAGAGGCTTCGATCAGGAATGCTTCCACGTAGGTTTGACCCCGCTCCCAGTAGGAAAGAGAGAGGTTACGGATATCGCAGCAATAGCAAAAAGCTGTCAACGGCGAGTGCAAGAACAGGGTGAAAAGGTTGCCTTGCTGAGGGCGATCTGGTGTTCAGAAAAAAACACTATAGTACATGTATACTTTGATATAGTGATGAGTAGTAGTACACGTGTGAAGCCATACATTTGTTCCGTACAAAATAGATTTGTACTGATAAGGTTCAAAATTTAAATTTCTACTACTTCACATTAAAATTTTGTCCCGCTACTGCTCACGCGTCAAATGTAAAAGGAAGGAGGGAATGAGGACAACAGTACAATAACGCCTCTACGGATATTCACATGACGAAGAGGGACAACATGACATGTACGACTGCTAGTAAAATGAGGTGACCGATACCGATCACATCCGATTCTCAAAGAAACATTTCCGAACTAGAAGTTTTGTACGGGACAAATGAGGAAATGACGCTCACCACTTCACCGGCCTCATCGCTTCAAATGTACTGCCGTAGTACAAACCATACAAATCTCCTCGCCTCATTTGAACTGGTACATTGTACTAGGTCAGTACAAAATGTCATGTTAGTCTTACAAACTTATTTTAAAATCATGTCCTACCCAACTCTACTGTAATGATAGGCCCTTTGCAAATGGGCGTAATGCGTAATTTATACGGTTCACTGCTGTTTTTCTGTTTATATAGAAATAGGACAAAAAATTAAAAAAAAAACAAAGGTATGATTTTTTTTTTTAATTATTTTCATAAGTGATATTTTAATTTTTTAAATGGCTTATTATACTGCCTAAATAAGCAGTTAAAAAGTCACTTATGAAATATATTGTAATGATTAAGTTCGTATGATTTTTTGAAATATTATTTTCTCAATTCAATCGAATTTGAAAAACTGGAGGGAACCCGTATAAAGTTTGTGTGTTTGTTGTGTGTGTTTAACAATGTGTGTAGCAATTTATTTTATATTATTTCAAGATGTATGAGATTTTTTTTTATTTTTGGTTGCTTTTGAAATCGGTTTATTTTTTTGCTATAAACATATTTGACAATTTTAAATTATGAATGTTGTCCTAGTATAATGTTATCCTTAGTAAGATGTCTTCTGAAATGCGGATACATGAAACTGCTGCTCATGCTGATTGTCATTTTGGAGCTCCCAGTGTACGCCTTCTTAGTCCAAGTCTAGTCCAGTTCAGCTAGTCTTTGATCATAATTAGGTACCTACTCGTTCTGAGATTGCTGTAAACGAACAATACCTTAGGGGCCATCCACAAATGACGTCACACGAATTTCTTCATTTTTTTACCTAACCTGAGACTCTGCCCTCCCTAGTGTGACATCACATATTTTACATCAAGAACTCATTATAATATAAGCATAATTATATGGTATTAATGTCAGACTCTATGGATTTTTTATTTATTGCAGGAGCTCAGCAGACAGGCAGACGGCCCACTTGATGGAAAGCGGTTACCATCGCCTATGGACATTTGCAACACCAAAGTTGCTACAAGTGCGCTGCTACTCTCTTAAGGGAGACTGGAACCTGGTCACTAATGCCGGAACACAACTCAAGGTTGTTATGGCGACATACTTTAGACCAGGGGTGGTAGCCATCCAGTCGGGCAAACGCCCTACCACCTGGCAAAGCATTATTCTGTGTTAGTATAATTATATTACTATTAACTAAAAGGTCAAATATATAAAGCTGTCATACGACCAGTCATGCTATACGGGTCCGAATGTTGGGCCACTAAAGTGATAAGCCACAAACGTCACTCAGCTGAGATGAGAATGTTGAGATGGATGTGTGATGTTACAAGAATATGAGTACATAAGGGGATCTTTGAAAGCTGCATCCGTGACTGAAAATTTGAGAGGAAGAAGATTAAGGTGGTATGGGTGGTATATAAGGAAGGATGACAATCACGTGACAAAAAGAATGTTAAACTGCAAGATGGACGGGTACAAATGTAAGGGCAGACCAAAAAAAAAGATGGATGGATTGTGTGAAGGATAATATGTTCATTCGTGGTGTGACAGAAGAAGTATATCAGAATAGAGGAGTTTTTAAGGAAAAGACATATTGTGCCGACCCTAATTAATTGGGAAATGGTGATAGAAAAGACAGAGTATAATAATAATAAGAAATACATCAATTGTATATCGCCAAGCTAAGCAAGTTACGCTTGTATTATAGGTAATATACAATAGACCGCTCTGAGGCTGATCCCAGACGCCCAGACTACAGTAAATAACGCACTCACGTTCCAGTGAGTTCGGCCGGCTATGGGTTAGTACGCTCAACCATCGTTACCGTCGATAAAAATAGATAGAGGGACATTTTTTTATATTCATCATTTCTGACCCCTTACATAGGTCAGGAAAGGGGAAATTATGGATCTAGATCGCTATTACTAAGTTATATAATGCAAAAATATTTAATCTCGAATACATATCCTAATACTGGGTACTATATTAATTTTTATCTATATTTATATACTACTGTACCGGCTAGCGATAGCCGTACATTGCTGTGTCAGCAGTTTACACCGACACGTACATTTCAATATATTCGCATTAGTAGTACTAATTTAGCACCATACTCGGTCAGTCGGCAAAACAGGCACTGATCTTAGAGCGTAAAGATAAGCACCATAATTTTCATTACCATAATTTAGCAATAATTAATATCATAAAACATCTATCATTACCATCCTATGTAGGAAAACACCCTACAACTACATTATAATATATACATAATTTTTAAGTATTTATTGGTTTGGTTTAGGTTGGATGAGGTTGGGAAAGAATTGGAGTTGTTGGGTTGTGTTGGAAAAGGTTGGGAAGGAAGGAGATATTTCACCGGATGGGACGCCGTCTCCTCCTTCTGCGAGCAAGTCATGTTCGCGAAGGAGGAGGCGGAACGGGAGCGTGAGCGTAATTCCCTGCTCCGCTCCCGCCAAAGGAGGACGCGCCGACGCCGGAGGTCAGACAGTGACCTTCGGCCGCCGTAAGCGGGCGGCGCGGGTGGGGCCCCTAGGGGTATAGGGGTTCTTACTCACCCGCACATGCCGTCGAGATGAGAGCGCGAGTGTTCCGCGCGCGCTCATCTCTCTTCCCGTGGGGCGCGTTACAGACCGCCCCACGCATGGACTAGACTCAGCAGTAGCCGGGGGATACGTCCTCCGGCATAGGAAGAGGCCCAGTGAGGGGGGCCCACGCCTGCCAGGGCACGCGGAGTTGGGAATCTTGCATTCACGTAGCCCTGGCATAAGTCGCAGGACGGAACACCCAGGGGTTTTAGTGGGTATCCCTAACTGGGGAGTGGCAATAGCGTGGCACCGGTTCTGACCGGGCACGCTAGTGCCACCCCCGATCTGGCGAATCCCACACTCACACGGGTCGCGAACATCCCCCCAGGCTTCTGTGCCTGTCGCGGCTTAGTCCTCAAACGGATTTCCCCTGGCCAAAAAAAAAAAAAAGGAAGGAGATATTTATACATATTTACTTACAAATGCACTTATGTAAAATAAGTGCAATTCATGGACACCTTTCTTAGGCCACTACCAGCTGCACATCATAAGGTATGTCCACCGGTGATCGCCCGGGGAAGACGAACAACTTTATGCATATATTTTATATATATTTATATGACACAGAGATATTAAAAAGAACTTACCTTGATAGTTGGTCGGCAATTCCACAGGAGACATTAGTATGACCAACGGTTGTGCAAACAGTCTAGGGATGTATTGGAAGACGTAGGAGTTATCAGAATCTATTATTATAAATAGAGGTCTCCTGGTGAATGGATATAGGTCTCCAGGGAACAGGCACTGGAGCTCCTTATACTTTGAATCCTTATACGATACGCTCTTCCCTTCCTTTGAGCAATCGCGGTAAATATCACTCTTGGAAGTAGTAATAAGACCGCCGGTATCATAGCCTGTTATCAGAGAAAAAACAGGTTATTGGTGAGCAAATAACGATTGATAAAAGCCTCATGCGACCAAAAGGCTGGCCTGTATTTTGGACAACGCATAAGCGTTGCCATCTAACGCGGTAAAGCGTACAGCATTCTGGGAACGTTCTCAACTGACGAGGATCTGGGACGTATTATTTATTTGTAATTTTTCTCTAATTAAGCTCTAGGATATATTACATTTATACATTTTAATTTTAAGTTAAAATGTTTAAAGTGAATGTGAATTTTAATTGTAAATGACCAACAAACTTAGTACATTTTAAGAAAATATTATGATTATTCTGAAACTATAATGCGATCCAACGACTAGATTGAATTTTACGAACACAGACACAGGGAAATAAGTTTTTACCTATAGATTTGCTCACCAGTACCAGATGTGTTGAAACTTTTTAGAATGTATTATTTTTCATAATTTAAATTTATATGTAATATAATTTGTGTTTTTTGTTTATGTCACTTGTAAGAAAATTTTCCTAAGAGCAAGTCAAATATAATGTTTTAGAAGCGAATTTTATTTATTTACGTGTTCGTTATTAAATATGTATTATATAAAATAATCCACAACAAGATGTAAGCATAAGTTGACTGTGCATTTGGACTTAAGTTCAAAGCAAGACAACTTTTAAAGAGTTAAGACAAATAATTATCGGTCCATTAATAACAATAATTGTTTCCATAGAGATAGCTGATGTACATTTTTCTCGTTTTTTATCAACAAAACCATGAAAAAGGATAAAAATGGAACTACAGCCGCCATGTTAAAATTTCATACAATTAAGGTTGCCAGTTTAAAAAAGTTGTCTATTCATTCACAGCATTATTTTTAATTCTATAAATAATACGAAAATAAAATACGAAACCATGAAAATGTATTTAGGACTAAAATCTAAAAGTAAATAGATAGATAGATAACACTTTATTGTACACCATTACAGAAAACTTACGAACTAGTATTATACTAATTGTGTACAAAGGGCCGTCTTATCGCTAAAAAGCGATCCCTTTCAGACAACCCGTGGCAATAATATTGCTGATTAGGAGTGGCGATGGTGGTATACATATAATTGTTGTACGATTACTTCCATCTTAATAATAAATATATAACTATATACAAAATATGTATCTACTAATTATATAAAATTACATATCATTATATTGCAGATAGTATTTCCTGACCTATATATCTATCTACGTATTAACTTCAATAGAATAGCCATTAAGAAATATCATCATAATTTTTAAAGACATGTGTACACCATTACGTTTTTTCATTTGTCAGTTTGTTTAAAAAAAAAATTTGCATGAGTTCAGCAGATAGGCAGACGACCCACTTGATGCAAAGCGGTTACCATCGCCTATAAGACATTTGCAATACCAAAGGTTTACAAATGCGTTGCTGCTCTCTTAAGGGTGATTGGAACCTGGTCAGTATTGCCGGAACACAATTTAAGGTTGTTATGGCGGCATACTCTAGACCACGGGTGGTAGCCATCGGATAGGATGTTCCTGTCAGTTAATGTATGTCAGCCATACTTTTTGTATTTTAATCGCGATTTCAAATGCAAATTATTTATTAGCATAAAACAACATTTTCCTATTATATTTTATCCGTGCAGGAACGGAGAAAGAATACAATTTCCTGCGGCCGGGCGGCCTGTCGTAAGAGGCGACTTAACAACCCACAGCCAGGTGGTAGGGCATTTGCCCGACTGGATGGCTGCCACCCCTGATCTAGAGTATGTCGCCATAACAACCTTGAATTGTGTTCCGGCATTAGTGACCAGCTTCCAGTCTCTCTTAAGAGAGCAGCAGCGCATTTATAGCAACTTTGGTGTTGCAAATGTCCATAGGCGATGGTAACTGCTTTCCATTAAGTGGGCCGTCTGCCTGTCTGCTGAACTCCTATAATAAACAAAATAAAAAATATAACTAATACGATAATATGGTTAATAAACTAATAAATGATGTATATAAGTATACTTAACAGTATATTATTGTATATTATATTTCATTATTATCATTAGTGTATTATTAAGCAGCACGGCAACAAATTATTTTTGATAAGATCTCGTCTATCCAAAGGTTGTCTAGAATCGATTACTTTAAGCAATAAGGCCGCCCTTTGTGCTACCTTGTAGTTAAGACAACAAAGTATGTTACTTTTATTATGTTGGAGTATAATAAGGAGTATTGTTGTATATGTTGAGAGAACAAAGTGATCTCATTGTTTCAGTTGCAATAATCTTATATAATAACAGCCTTTTTTCTGCGCGACCTATATCGCCTTATTCAAACTTCTTTCTTTTAGGTTGCCTGGAGATCGATTTGAGTGAAGTCTCTCTCTCTCTCTCTCTCTCTCTCTCTCTCTCTCTCTCTGCCACTCTCTCTCTCTGTCTCTCTCTCTCTCTATAATAATAATCAAATGTTCTTTATATATTTTAGGGTTATTAATGTATATGACATGAACATAATTCCAAATAAATTATGAATTAACCTCAAAAAAAACAAGGGAAAATAAATCTAATTCAAATAATTAATTTAAAAAAAAGGGTTTAATATAATAGAATTAGTGAAGCATTATTCAATATTATACTAATATATAAAGCTGAAGAGTTTGTTTGTGTGATTGAACGCGTCGATCTCAGGAATTACTCGTCCGATTTGAAAATTCTTTTAGTATTAGATAGCTCATTTATGGAGCAAGGCTAGGCTATATACCATCACGCTAAGAACAATAGCAGCGAAGCACCAATGAAGAATGTTTCAAAATCGGGGGGTTTTGAAAACAAATTCCACGCGGACGACGTCGCGGGCACAGCTAGTGATTTTATACACCTCAACACTGTTGATATTAAGATGTAGAAATAGTTCTAACGGAAAATATAATTACTTCCTAATTATTATTTTTTTTTTAAAATAATCGGCAGACCAACACATACATTGTATATCCCCAAATTAAGCAAGTTACGCTTGTGTTATGGGTAATATACAACGGACTACTCTGGGGCCGATCCCAGACACCCAGACCATAGTAAATAACGGAGAAAATACGTTTCCGAAATTTACTATACCAGGAATCGAACCCGGAGCCTCTGCGTTGCAGTGAGGTAAGCCGACAAAGGCTTAGCCCGCTCAACCACAGAGGCCATAATTATCATATAGAAACAAAATCTTTAACAGAGGTAATTTAATTCAAGTTTGTAAATTCATTAGTTTCTTTCTCTTCTTTCTCAATATCATATTTTTGCCAAATCTTATTAAATTTATTATTATATATAGCATAACAATTTTCTCTGAGTAATGGTTTTGACTGTAAACAGGTAAAAGGATGATTTTTTATCAATAACACCGACATATCGTAAGCTATTTATAATTGGCGAGCGCGGCAGACGCAGTTCTGCCCTGTCAAACAAAAATCTAAAACCCGTTTTCAACGCTACCTACCGGACCCAATTGTGAATCTACACTATCCCAAGATTCATAAACACGCATAAAAAATTATTGAATCGGTTTAACCATCTTTGAGTTTTAGCCAGACTAACGAACAGCAGTTGATTTTTATATACAAGACATGGTATAATATTAATTGCCAGGTGGTAGGGTATTTGCCCGACTGGATGGCCACCACCCCTGGTCTTAAGTATGTTGCCATAACAACCTTGAATTGTGTTCCGGCATTAGTGACCAGGTTCCAGTCTCCCTTAAGAGAGCAGCAGCGCATTTGTAGCACCTTTGGTGTTGCAAATGTCCATAGGCGATGGTAACCGCTTTCCATCAAGTGGGCCGTCTGCCTGTCTGCTGAACTCCCGCAATTAAAAAAAAAAAACAATAAACGTATGGAGGGATTGTGGAGCGAATTAAAAAAATATTAAGGGGGCTGATTCGGACAAGTGACGAAGCTAGTGAGGTGTGTAAGAATAAGCCTAAATGGCGCTCTGTTGTTCTTGCCTACCCCGCAAGGGAACTGGCGTGAAGTTATGTATGTATGTATGTATGTATGATTCGGAGCCGCCGATTCCGAAATTGCAATTTTTAGAATTTTTATCTGTCCGTTAGAACATAATGTGAGAACTACTGAGCGGATTGCAATGAAACTCGACAAAGACCTATCTTATATCCCGTAGGAACTTATTTAACACGTAGGATACTTTTATCTCGATAAACGATGTATGTCGTTGCCGTAAGATAGATGAAAATTGCTAAAAAATATGGCGTTTCAGTAATTATACAAATTATTTTGTTAAAACTAGTATAAGTTCAAAATATAATTTTCAAAAAGAGACCATAAATATAGATAGACAGATAACACTTTATTGCTCGCCAAATATACAATTTCAAAAACACAATTGAAATATTGTCATGGCAGAGACAATAGACGGCCTTATCGCTCAAAGCAATGTCTTCCAGGCAACCTAACTTAAAGAATAGTTTAACCTAATCTGGCGATGGAGGTGGTGTAGATTATTAGGTATATCATAAACAAATATACAACATATATATATATATATATATATATATATATATATATATATATATATATATATATATATATATATATCTTTATATATATAATTCTTCTGTACGTGTGTTGACAGTGAACTCCTAAACGGCTGGACAGATTTGAATGAATTTTTTTGTGTGTGTTGAAGTGGATTCGAGGATGGTTTAGATTCACAATTGGACCCGGTAGGTGGCGCTGTAATCGGATTCTAAATTTTATTTCTTCAGGGCAGAACAACGTCTGCCGGGACAGCTAGTATATATATATATATATATATATATATATATATATATATATATATATATATAAATGGAACCTAATAATGAAGTAAACATATGTTAAGAGAACAGTAGTCAGATGCCCGGTTTTCGATCGGAGAATCCGGCTTTTATGTTTGTCCGGTCAAAACAAGATTGATAAACCGGATATAATATTACGGGGTTTGAATTTTTTCATTATCTGGCGAACTCTCATATCTCACATTAAATGTTGTAAAAAGTGATTGACTGACATTGACATCATTGATTGATCGAATTGTGCGTTTTTTTTATATAACTGCTAGTTGAATTGAATTCAAAGTTTTTTTTTTGCAGGAGTCCAGCAGACAGGCAGACGGCCCACCTGATGGATAGCGGTTACCATCGCCTATGGACATTTGCAACACCAAAGGTGCCACAAATGCGCTGCTGCTCTCTTAAGAGACACTGGAACCTGGCCACCAATGCCTGAACACAACGCAAAGTTGTTATGGCGACATACTTCAGACCAGGAGTGGTAGCCATCCAGTCGGACAAATGCCCTACCACCTGGCTGTGGGTTGTTTGGTCGCCTCTTACGACAGGCCGCCCGACCGCAGGAAATTGTATTCTTTCTCCGTTCCTGCACGGATAAAGATGCCATATCAGGCAATAAAACTTTATTAAAAGCAGAGTGGCATTGAGTGTTAAATATATGAAAAAATCTCTTAATTTAGCATTCGATGTAAATTTAGTACCCAAAAAGCTAGATTTCAGTAACGTAATGAAAAACCTGGTCCGGTTTCTTTCGAACACACACGCAACACCACCCCAGTTACGGGGGAGTTTGCTGCGCCGCTTGTTGACATTAAACAGTATCTAAAGTTGAAAGCTTCCCAAGAAACTTTTTAACATAGTACAAAAAAATCACATGAATTTATAAACTAAATGCTATTTTAAAACTAGTTATTAAAACTTATTGATGACAGTACCAATGTTTTCATGTGTATACGCAAACACTATCAGCAAATGACTAGCAAAACAATCAATGCACAAACATACATTTAAAAATGACAATATCAAGTTATTGGACTGGACTGGGACAGGTATTGGTAACTACATATCGAGGGGTGAAAGGCTATTTGTTTTAAGCGACATTTTGTGACAGAATTGACTTGATGGTTTTTTTGCATCCTAATGTCTCAAACTTAAGGAATTATAATGAACCTGATTTCCAACTAAAAACTACAGATTTTTTCTTTTTTAAATATAGTATGTAGTTTACTAATGAAGTCTTTTTGTGGGTCATTGAAACTTCAAACTCCTCTATCGACACAATTTCGCAAATGTCGCTTAAAACAAATAACCTTGGACCCCTCGATATGAAATTCTACTTACGATGAGTCAATTCGTAACCTATACTTACATATACGTACAAATAATTATAGTGAAGCTGGAGAAGACCGCCAGTGGGGGAACTCCGTACATCTCACGTTATTTCTGTATTTGATAAGCTACGACAATAACAAATCGGTCAGTAAAGCTAAGAGATCATTTAACTCTACGTTCGAATTGTAGTTGGCGTTAAATTCAGTTTAAAAAAGGTAATAAATGAGATGTGTACGAACTTACCCCACTGACGGACTTGCCCACCTTGACTATATTTCCCCTCACTGATTGACTGACTGGCATCCAAACTACTGGGGCTAGGACCGTTGTTTGCGATTCACATAACCTTTTCATTTATTACTACATAATATATATCAATTACGTGTCACGTTTTTTTTTTATTGGACTTGACTTTATGTTGTTGGTCCGAAGACCTTACAACTTTACCGGGGTTTTTGGGGGCGAGTACCTTCGCGAAGCGAAGGCGCTCGAGCCCGGGGGGACAACTTGCTCGAGGGAGCTCCCTAAGGAGTTTTACCTCGGCTGGACTGTTGCCATGAGAGGGGGATGAATTTAATGATGCCCACCATAGGGCGACACAAAGCACTAATTGAGAACGGGCGACGGGTAATATAAAGCCCGAGGGGAAGGATCCCGGCGGGCCGGGATCGGCGGTTCGCGGCGGCCTACGCTATCTTACTGCCGTTTCGTAACGTGTTATGGCTGGGAGAGAAGAAACGGCGAAAGAAACTTCCCAGCAACACGCCTAGTCTATCCTGTGGGGGGGCTATGTCTCCTAACGTCCCTCGCAGGGACGTGGAGAGATCTTGATTGGCGGCGCCTGAGACGCCGCCGTCTGTGTCTGTCTGTCCGTGCCTGCCAGCCTGCCGTCCTAACCGCGGGCGGGCTGATCCGGGCCAGCCGTTTTGTGATAACGTCGACCCTGTCCGTGAGGACGTTACGCGGTCGTCGTACGAGAGCCTTTCACCGAGGCTTATAATCGGACGCGGACACGACGAGCGGATTTCGATGATGCGGCGCGAGATCGAAATACTTACGCGAGAGCGACGTAATGTAGTTTTTGATGGAGGGAAGCTCCAGATCGCGGTGGAGGTCGACGTTACGCATATAGAGGGGAGCACCGACGGCTCTGCGCATGAATTTATTCTGCACGATTTGCAGTTTATCTAATAGGGCAGGCTTGGCATGGCCGAATACCACACTCGCGTATGTCATGATCGGGCGGATGCATGTTTTATACAGAGTAAGCTTGTGTCTGAGGGACATTTTGCTTCGTTTGTCTATCATGGGTGCTAAACGACCCATCACAAATTGCGCTCTATTTCGGACTATAGTGATATGCTCGTTGAAGCGCAAGTTTCGATCTAGGGTGACACCAAGATATTTGGTGTACTTTGCCCAGGGGATTTGTTGGTTGTAGAGCGAAATGGTTTTTAGGCGAAGGCTAGCGCGTTTGGGGGAGCGAAGCGTACCCGGGGAAAAGAACATTGCTGCG
Source organism: Dendrolimus kikuchii (assembly GCA_019925095.2). Lineage (NCBI taxonomy): Eukaryota > Metazoa > Arthropoda > Insecta > Lepidoptera > Lasiocampidae > Dendrolimus > Dendrolimus kikuchii. The sequence continues at coordinate 4,045,977 of CM034387.1, forward strand.
CTTTTCTCCGGGTTTACCTCTATCCTCCATTTGCGAAACCATTCGCCTAGCTCTGTGACAGCTGCCTGCAGCCGGACGCAAGCCATTTGTCGGTTGTGGCGTGTCACGTTGTTTGTCCGCGATGGACTCCTAAACTACTTGACCGATTTCAATCAAATTTGCACACCGTGTGCAATTTGATCCAACTTGAAAGATAGGATAGCTTACAACCGTTGGACCCGGTAAGTGGCGCTGGAATCGGGTTCTAAATTTTATTTTTTCAGGGCAGAACGACGTCTGCCGGGACAGCTAGTATTATTATATATCATACATGTCACTTGGCTTAGAAACGAATATCATACAGAATCGATACAGAGTTTTATTTAATATAATATCAAATCAACCGTGAAAGTTTGCATCTGGGTTTTTTATATATTATAGTCGAGCACTAAGAAAGGATTTTTGAAAACTCAACCCCTGAGTGGATGAAATGGTTATGCAAATTTGCTAACACTCTGGCTATTTTTATTCTACGCGAGCGAAGCCACGAGCAACAGCTGGCGGCTCAATATATACGCTTGTTGACAAAAAAAACTTCGTTTAAAAAAACCGACTTCAAAAACTAAAAAGTATAAAATAACTTATTTCTAAAGCTATTATTATTACTAATATATATTATCTAAAACATCTTAAAGTCGGTGCTTAGTAATTTTCAAAATATAGTAATTTTTATGTTTTACTTTGCACCGACTTCAAGATGTTTTAGATAATATATATTAATAATAATAGCTTTAGAAATAAGTTATTTTATACTTATTAGTTTTTGAAGTCGGTTTTTTAAACGAAGTTTTTTTATTTTATTTGTTACTTTTTAGTGTCTAGCTATGTATGGGTAGGCCTACGAAAGGTGCCGCACTCCTTGAAAAATATAGGTCCCAAGAAACGGGAACAATAAAATGTTCATAAAATGAAAACTACGGGGCCAAACTATGTCAAATTTTTAGGGGACCAAATGGCAGCTATTCCGCGTCGAATTAAAGAATCAGGTAAATCGGATCACAAATCTCGGAGTAATCGGTGAACATACATAAAAAAAAAGATCCCAACGAATTGAGAACCTCCTCCTTTTTTGAAGTCGGTTAAAAAGGCAACAAACCCCTAAAAGTAACTTTCAAAATAAAACGAACCAAAATAAACCGTGATCAATTGTAAACAATTATCGCTATGAAATTAATAATATTATTGTTGAAGTTCCGCAAAAAGTGTCTATATTATTGTCTGTATAAAAAGAGAATTCTTATTCCGCTACACACGACGATATGTGTTAAAGTACATTGAACATCGAAAACCAATACAATGCACGTTAAAAGGAAAATATGAACCGCTACAAATAATACTTGCTTAAGGCAAAACAATAGCGGTAGTCGCATAGATTTAGATTAAATAATAACTTGCAAAATGACTATAACATTTAAGGACAACTTGACGATTTTATAATGTCTCTGTGAATCCCAAATTAATTACGCAACTTTAAAAGCTGCCAAAGTAGAATTTGAACCCAAGCGAATTTAATGAGACGATGGTACCTTAACGACTAAACTACCAAGAGTCTTATACCAGTTGTGACAGCATAAATAAATCCAATATGTTTATTTAACGCACAGATAGGGATGACAAAGTCTTATGGGATTATAGATAGAACACAATGTATGTAAAGTTTCCTTCTTTGTACTATTTTATAATAGAATGTATATGTAGGTTGAAATGGTGATTTGTAAATACAAGAGTGCCTATGGAAGGCAAATATGCACTCCACGAACTCCAAATAATTGGGAAAAGCTGAAATAAAGAAAGACATAAGGGTAGTATATATATAATATTCTAGTTTGTTACAAATCAAATTGCTGTATGCGAGTCGACTCGGTATGGAACGTTTCCACTTGAATTGCAATGCGGACACGAATTCAATGTAAGTTTGGAAATGTATAAAGTTTTTTTATTACATTTTAAGTATCGATGATATTCTGTTATGACTATAACCACCGAATGCATATGGTATGGAGATGAACAGTCATTTCGCCTGTCCCTATTAATAATGTAGGATATGCAATTTCCGACATTTTGGTTTTATTTCACTAATGACCCTAAAAAAGCATTGTTTTTCAATAGCAGCAACAAAAAGGTAATTTTTCCTCATAGTTTTTAAAATAGCCACATTAACAATGTCATATATGCCACCATCTCCCATTAACAATGACGAATGTTAACTGCCGACGTTGTTAGCGGGGCGCGAGGGGGGTATGCGGGGTATATTTTCGTAAGAAAGAAATTACTAAGACTGATTATCTAAGCTCATGAAACCTGAAATGTGATTATTAAGTGCCATTCATACAGGTAGACTTTATTATTAATGATTTTAACAAATTTTATGGCAAAGATTGTTTTCATTTTGTCCCTAAATTGTCAATTATGTTTGATTATTTGTTATTTGTGAAAGAAATTTATTAAAAATTGGATTTAATTTATAATATCAATTTAAATACGACATAAACTTAAACAGGATTTACTAATGACAATGTTGTATGTGGCACTTCTTACAAAGAATAAATATGTTTGTCCATGTAACTTTGTTGGATGTGACAGATCCGACAAATCATGATGACCCATGTACGGATAACATAACATTTAGATAAGTAAAAATGTTATTTAATTGCATTGCAAGTAAGCTCTCGAACATATATTAACATATAATATTTTTTTTGAAAATTTAATTCTTGTAGTAAAAAAAAATATAAGCAATTCAAAGTTCAGAGCGCTCTCCTGTAAAGTTGCTGATTTGCAGATCTGACTCTGTTAATAGGGACAGGCGATTTTATTCACGATTTCCATTATGACTAGAAAATAAATATCGAGCCTATTGTGAAAAAAATCTGTAAGCGACGTATACAAAATTTCTAGGAGACGTATATTATAACTAGCGGCTCCGCGCGGTTTCACCCACGCTCTGTCCCGCTCTCGTGGTATATAGCGTCATGATATATAGCCTATGACACTCCCTGTTAATGTAGGTTACCAACGGTAAAACAATTTTTAAAATCTGTTTAGTAGATCCAGAGATAACTCCCTACAACGTCACAATGTCACAAACTTTACCTCTTTATAATATTATAAGTAGTAATATTGATTGAATAGCGTTCAGATACAGTTCAAGAAGTTTAAGTACAAAAACAATAGGCGGTCTTATCACTAATAGCAAATTCGGCTAGACAACATTGGGATGGATTAAAAACAAAAAACTGAACTATGAGTTTTACAATATAGGATAGATAGTATTTATTTTTGAAAAAAAAATTAGAAAAAAAATATACATATTGATTGATCTATGGATAAGTTATTATCTTTTTATTCTTTTATAGATTATTAGTACATTCATATTTTTTTTTATTGCATAGGTTCAGCAGATAGGTTGACGCCCACCTGATGGAAAGCGGCTATTATCGCTTACGAACATTTGTCACACCGAAGGTGTGCTGTCGCTCTCGAAAGGGAGACTGATTTGAAGTTTGGCAAATAATGCCAAAACGCAACTCAAAGTTGCTATGGTGACACACTCTAGACCAAGGGTGGTAGCTGACCGGCCAATACCCTACAACCTAGCTACGAGTTGTTTTGTCTCCTTTTACAACAGGCCGCCCGGCAGCAAGAAATTGTATTTTTTCTCCGTTCCTGCACGAATAAAATTTTTCGCACACACGTCAATCACACATTGTCATGTCATCAATAAAACGAATTAAATTACGCCGCCCCGTATATTGTAAATGTATAAAATGAAATATATTATGTTTTGTGTTAAATACGTTTGTTGTAAATATGTTTAGTTTATATATTTGTAAAACTATACTTGTTATATGTACAAATGTATATTGTTTGAGATTGGCAGATATTTAATTTTCTACCGGCCAATAGCATACAAGGGTCATCATACCATTTGTAAAGAGGAAATGAAAGGGAGGAGCAGATGCATTTCATATCCATTAGTCAGGGGCATGCTCATTCTCAAATTCCCACCTAAATTGCCCAACACTTCTTTTCCTGTAAAATTATCACGGCTCGCTTATCACAAATCCAGCGCCACCGCAACATCCAGTATTAACAATATTTCAAATAGTACAATCGGCGGTCTTATCTCTTACACCGATTCCTCGAGACAATCTACTAGAAATAGACTTGTTTAAAAGAATCGGTCAGTATACAGTGTGAAATATAGCTTTAAATATTAATAATAAGTGATAAATTTCTTATTTAGTACACTTATAATGTACAGCGTGTTCCACTAATAGCTCGCAACGCCCAGAATGCTCCGTTAGCGGTTCCACAAGGCGACCGCGGTCGTTGTGTTTGTGGCGAAAAGTCACTAATGACGTAATCATTTTCGATCACACAATGCTCACAACGACCCATATCAATAGGTGGGTCGAATAACCGTTCCACTTTGGTTGACGATTGTAACGCCGGCAAGGAAGTGGAACGGGAAAAATCGCGGTCGTGAACGTGGTCGTTGAGTCATACATACATACATACATAACTTCACGCCAGTTCCCTTGCGGGGTAGGCACGAACAACAGAGTGCCATTTAGGCTTATTCTTACACACCTCACTTGCCTCTTTGACATTCATAACTCTTGTCATGCAAGCTCGTCTGTTCTTAAGGCTGAGTTGAGTCATAATGGAACGTAATCAGAGTAACAGGTATACGTCAGTTTCAATAACTTTAAAGAATTTACATTAAATTAAAAATTCTTCTATTGAATAGGGCGTCTGCACGTTAGGATAAATTATTAATCTATTCTTGAAAAAAGTCAAGGCTTGTTATTATTATTCTTCTAGATTTTTATTTTATATTATTTGTAAATCTATTATAGACTAAAGGGCTCATTACATAAACCGTCTTACTGATCTTAGTAAAATATGACATTAAATTAATGTCTCGTCTTCAGGTATCGGAGCAATTAAATGTATAAACATTATTCGAACAACCAAGCTTAGAGTTTCCTAATAACCGCTATTTAAACTTGTCTAGTGTTTCCAACCAGTCTATTAAATGATGCTACGAGTCCCGTAACTTAGTTAACACAAACCGGGGTGATTTAATTACCTTCACCATCAACGTACGGTGGCAGTGGGGAAAAAATGTAATTTTCCAGCGACAAAACGAATTAGAAATACGAGCGGTAAATTGAACACTGTTATGCACTGGAGCTTACTTCCAAATGGAAACGAAAGTTGTCAGCAAACAAGAAGCTTTACATTCAATTGTTGCAACTGTTCGAAATAGAATGGTTTCAGTATTTGAATTTCAGACCCAAGTTTTTTTTTGGTTCAACCAGAATTTTCCAACGTTTGCATTGTAGCCGTGTAAAACAATATTGATTATAGGGTGTGCAGTGGAACTTTTTTAATCTAATCCTGTCGTGTGTTTTGTACTGAAAGAATAAACACACTGTAATATGGGTGTGAATAGCTGAGTGGTGTAAAGAGTTGTGTTGCTTCAACCTAGCTATTATATTTATGTCTTTTGCTCTCATCTCCTAGAGTTAAAGCTTTAGCTCTTGTGATCTCTACTCCATGTAGACAATTTCTATGAACCATTAATATTAAGAATATCTCACAGATTTTTTTAAAATTCATATACTTTTCTATATATGATTTTTTTTTTATTGTGTTAAGGCCAAAGTCTTACTGCGTAAAATAAAACTTCCCGCTACTCGCTCCCGCAAGTTAAATATATTAAAATTAATAACTAAAAGTGCCTTTTTCCGTGCTCCAATCAGTGTGTTTGTAATTGTATGTGGTTAAATTGGTCTTGTAAGAAGAAAGAACACGGGTCGGCCTAAGAAGATCGCAGCAACATAAACCAAGTAAGGCAAACACGCTTTTCCCAAAACCAGTACCTACAGTCCACCCCGTTTTTTAATCTAAATTGGATTAAATTTATATGTATAAAATCTGTTTGGAATCAAATTTAATCAATTTATATAGAGCGGTCAGAAAAGTTATGTTCAAAAGAAAAATTAGTTTACATGAAGAGGCACCCAAATTACCCTCATGTATTGTTTACCGAAATTTTTAGTTTTCCGAGTTGCTAATGTTTTTTGTTGTTTTTGGGAAATTTCGCCCGCGTCAGCTTTAAATAATTTTTATTTGATTTTTTGGTACAAGCATTGAGTATTGTTTTTTCATGTAAATAACTCGTTACGGATTGCACTTCTACACATAAGAAAATCAGTACATCAATGAAAATGACAAAAATTATACTTGAAAATGTAAAATATTTTAATTGAAAATATTTTGCCAGGTGGTAGGGTATTTGCTCGACTGGATGGCGACCACCCCTGGTCTAGAGTATGCCGCCATAACAACCTGTGTTGTGTTCCGGCTTTAGTGACCAGGTTCCAGTCTCCCTTAAGAGAGCAGCAGCGCATTTGTAGCAACTTGCTGTTGCAAATGTCCATAGGCGATGGTAACCGCTTTCAATCGAGTGGGCCGGCAATAAAAAAAAAAATGAATTTTCGATCTTAAATAAAAAATTGAAAAATACAACTCCATTTGTAGTGTGTTTAAAAACTTCGTAAGAGTCTAAGCTTTAATAATCATACAAAAAAGTTACCCTTAATGGGCCATTTTTGCCTTAATCATCGTTCAACCAACCTTTACCAATAACGGGAGCCCATGGTTCAATCACACGAGACCCAAACTCAAGTTTGATTTGTTGTTTGATTTAAAATTGCAACGTGAACAAGAACCCTTATCCCATTCAACATTGCAAAATGTATTTGGAATTTTTAAATACCACCCGATGGTTCAATGGTTTCGCTACCAAACAAAAGACAAGATTAATGATAGACTTATAAACCAATGCTTTCAACTTAACTGGCGTTTTGGATCATAAACTACACTCAACATCATGTCATGCCACTTTGTCTAAACTGTACAAGCCTGATACTAGCTTTGATATCCTAATCCGTATCACCGGACGTGTGAAGTACAGCACCCAATTACTTACCCTGATCTATGCGTTAACCGTGTGCTCTATGCGCACAGATGTGGCATTTATAGTGTTAGTAGTGTTTCTACGATTATCTCACTCCATCTTGTATGTTTATCAGATATGTAAGGATAGCTGCATATATATATTATCTATATATATATAAAAATCAATTGCTGTTCGTTAGTCTCGCTAAAACTCGAGAACGGCTGACCTGATTTGGCTAATTTTGAATTATTTGTAGAAGTCCAGGGAAGGTTTAAAGGGTGAGTAAATATGAAAAAAAATCTTGGAATATAGTAAAAACAACAATTTCGCTTTCGCTTAGAAACTATTCCAATCTGACAAACATTTGATATTCATCCCGTCCTTTAGAAATCAATTAAATTGAAAAGTAGTTCAGAAATCAAATTCAATTTAAAAAAAAAACATTTTTTGGTTTTGAATGTCAAACGTTTGATGTTCGTCCCGTCGTTTAGAAATCAACGTTTTTTATTTATTGATTCTGAGGTGGTACGAAGTTTGCCGGGTCAGCTAGTTTGGAATATAAACTACAGCCTAATGAGTCAAACAACACCAAGGGTAGAAGACAATGTTTGATAATGCTTTGCTGGTACGGCGACTTAAGGATGGACCGGCATATAGTTATGATGAATCTTAAAGATAAATCCTACACTATATACATTAATATAATTAATTTCATGAAACTAATTTCGTAATGGTCTGAAAGTTGCTGAAATTTGCAATGCACTTATTCAATGCGACGTAACTCGGAACTCGGTAAAAGTTACCTAAACTAACAGTTAGCATTAAGTTTTATGTTATACTTGACGTTCTTCTCCAAAGTACTAACAAATTTCAATGCTCCTTACTCATGGTTTTAATTTAAATAATTTAAGGAAATAGATTTGAGACTCAAAGCGCAGCGGCCTCATCGCTACTTCAACCGACTGAAGTGATAAAGTAGTACTGCTACGTCAAAAACATTTATACCATTTCTATGTTTAGGATGATCTCATAACCGTCTCTGATTGAATCATATTATTGCCTATGTTAAAGCACACATTTAAAAGCACACAATACTGAAGAATAATGTCGTCACAATTTATAATACCAACGGATAAATCCGCGAAATACGTAATACACCATTACCATTATATTATTGTTACAACCTAGACGCCGACAAAAACAAATTCACACCTGGCATGTATTTATACAGGTGTAAAAACACATTTTATTACCTTTCGGCGTTTGGACTTCTTTTGTTTACTTATTTATTAACATGCGTTTACTAATTATTCTAGAGAACAGTCCATTATTTTATTGTATTCATTTATGGCCTTTGCGGTCGACTCATTAGCCAGATACGTCGGGTTTAAAGTACAAACTGATTCTAGGAAATTCAGTCTACGCGGCCGGATGGACATATTGCATCCGTGCAGTATAAAGTAATTGCCCGTTGGAGGGACAAGGAGTCGAGCGATAACCACGAGCGAAGCAACACGTGTGTACTACAATCGGGAAACTTTTAGTAACGGACTTTGCGCGTTTTTATGGAATTATGACCTTCTGCATTACGTCTGGACTTGTTGTGTTCGGTTATATTTGTACATGTGTTATACGTGTTTGTATAGTTCTAATAAACTTTATAGTAATTCTAACGGCATTTTAATTCGAGTCTTGCGACTCGTAACATTATTATACCGGAAATACATTGATAGTTGAACAAGTAGGTAGCTACTAAAAATAAAAAAGGATGTATGTAAATATTTTTTTCTTTAATCAACTTGCGATATTATATCATATACTTTCTAGGTTTGTTTATTTTGTTCTGCATCTACTGATACCAAATTCTTTTATATCAATCGATTAGTATAACTCATACAGTAGTTTTTCGGCTTTAAAAAAAATTATAAACGCTTTTACCGATAAGGCGGCCCTTTGTGCTATCTCTTGTATTTTTATTTTATATCTGCTTAACTATGCTATGTTGTACAATAAAGAGTTATCTATCTATCTGGAATTATATATATATATATATATATATATATACACATATATATATATATACATATATATATATATATATATATATATATATATATATATATATATATATATATATATATATATATATTTACAGGTATGCAGCTTAACTATAACGCCTCTTCGGCGTAAGTAGACTACGCTGCTGAAATTACACACGCGCAATATTTGCGGGGTGGTCCATACTTAAGGCCAATATATGTGCTACGAGTAGTTCAAATATAAACCTATCTACTTACCATCTTCTGCATTCTTAGACGGCTGCTCCATCTGGCCTTCAGCAGATATGTATAACAAAAGTACCGCGTTGGGAGGAAGATCATTGCATCCGCTGGCTAAGTAAACCAAGATCTGGTTTGGAGACGGCTTGAACAGCAGATACTTGTGGGGATTTTCCCTACGAGGGGCACTGTCCAGGAAGCCTGCAACAATATATGGGTTACACAACTGATGACCCAAGTCCTAGAACTTGTATTGATATCATTAAAATGTTCAATAATCACTTATGTTGTAATTATATAATTCAGTACGCGCTTACTAAAAAGTGACAATAGCATAGCAGACTTAGCACCAAGTGGAAAAAAAGAGCTTTTAGTAAAATAAACCATCGTGTTAAATTGAGATGTTTTTATTTTAATTACAATTATTGATAGTGCAATGATTGTAATCGGCTCACGGACTCGCCAATCGCATCACTACGTGAATGCACCCTTTAATAAATTAAGCAGACATATTATTATACTATCAGTTCCAGCAAAAATTAATTCACTTTGATATGACAACAACTATTTTCGTAACAGTCTAACTTAGAAATTAAGTTATTTATGGGAATGAAAAATATCCTATTACAATTGTAAAGTAAGTAAAAGGATCTAAGCTAGCTCTGTGTTGAGTTCCATTAAAATATGGTGAATAATTTTTACGTGATACTCGAACAGACGGCAGAGAAAACTCAAAAATTTTCATTTTGGAAATCTACTGGTTAGTGGAGTTCCTCTGAATTTTTCCCTCTTTCACACGCTGTAAAGACTCGATCCCCAACATAATTATTATTATAGATAGATAAAGTTTTAGAAATATCTATTTGAAGTATCCGAAACAATCATATCGAGGGGTCCAAGGTTATTTGTTTTAAGCGACATTTGCGAAATTGTGCCGATAGAGGAGTTTGAAGTTTCAATGACCCACAAAAAGACTTCATTAGTAAACTACATACTATATTTAAAAAAGAAAAAAACCTGTAGTTTTCAGTTGGAAACCAGGTTCATTATAATTCCTTAAGTTTGAGACATTTGGATGCAAGAAAATCATCAAGTCAATTCTGTCACAAAATGTCGCTTAAAACAAATAGCCTTTCACCCCTCGATATACTGTCTGAAACATTATTCACTAGTAAAATCATGGCTTAAATGACACCGCATAGAATTTTTATAAAACTTTAATAAAGCAATTAAATTGTTATCTATTATTAATTAGAAGATTTGGGCAATTATTTCAAAAGGAAATATTATATATACATTTCTTATAACCAATTTTAATAACATTATTAGAGCTAGGCATGTTTGCTGAAGAGTCTATTGCGCCGCTTCTTCTCTTCAAGCCGCAACATGTTGCGAAGCGGTGGTAAATTAGATTAGGCTCCCATAGAGTAAATAATAAGGAGGAACCATATTTTTTTTTAATAATTAAAATGAACAAATTGGCGGTAGGCTAAACAAAACTTTACAATACTCATTGACATCTTAGTCTCCCGTGATCACGGCCACTGAAAAGTGGCTGAAGTTTATAATAATGAAAATCAAATAAATTACCACGCTTAAAACAGTTAAAACGTAAATTTATTATGTATACAAGTCGCGAAAACTTAAGAAAATATTATATAGCATATTGCTGTTAGCGCCACTTATGGAGTGTAAGGTTTATTATTAGGTCTGCTGAAATAATATTAACACCGCTAGCAAAGAAAGAAACATTTATGGTGTAGGATCTTGTCAGCTCTTTATTAACCGATAGTTTCGAGGAATTATAGTTTTTTAGTAACTATGTATTTATGATTCGCTTTTAGTGGAAGCCTTTTCGCTCCCAAATCGCCATTGAATAACATGGAAAAATGGATAAACGGTGACTCGCCACTCCCTGCATGGGCCCCAAAAAATGCCATAAAGACAGGGGCAACATGGGTGTGAGTGGCTAAGGGGTGTAGAGAGGGGGGCTGGAGGTTCACCGAAGCTACTTCCATGGGTATGAGTGGCTAAGGGGTGCGAAGAGGTGGGCTGCAGGTTCATTTATCACTTCCATCCCTGGAGCTTGAGTCTTAGCTCTAGCGATATCCACTCCGTACCGGCTGGTTAAGATAAGCATGGAGGCGGGGGCCTTGCTGAATATGAGTACCGTCGTGGCAGCAACGTAGCAAAAGCGGCAAGCAACATCAACGACATTTACGGAGCGAACACTACACAATTTTACTACACTACTATGAACGCACCAATTGTTATTGGTTTTCCCGCTTCCATTCTGGAAATTTTAACCTGAAAATGAAATAGTGGTCGTCCGAAAACTTTGGTCGACAATGACGAACTAAAGGCAATAGTGATACTTAATCTACGGGTGAATTAGCAGTAGCTTTCGACATTAGCGTCAAAACAATATTGGTCCATTTGTTTCAAATTGGCAAGGTAAAAAAGCTTGACGAATGCGTGCCGCACGAACTCAACAATCGCCAGCGCGAAGTTCGCATCGAGTCTTGTATTGCTCAACAGGTACACAAACGAAGAAATTTTGAGCCGCATTGTTGCCTGCGATAAAAATGGATTCTGTTTGACATCACAAGCGCTCAGCTAGTTGGTTGGGTCCTGGTTCAGCACCCAAAGAATACCCTTAATGTAAGCTTACCCCTAGAAAAGTGATGGTCTCTATTTGTTGGTCTAGCGCCGGTGTGATTTATCAAAGCTTCTTACCAAATGGGATGAGCATTACTATAGGTATGTACTGTGAAGAACTAAACGCAATGACTGCACAGCAGACGATCTCCAAGTTACAAGAGCTGGGATTGGAAGTTCTCCGTCATCTACCGTACTCACTAGACCTTACGCCTACAGACTTCTACTTTTTACAGAATTTGGATAACTTCTTGGCGAGAAAAGAATTCAATACCCGAGAGGCAGTATAAAATGCCTTTGAAGAATTTGTTGCTTCCGGTCTAGCTGATTTGTTCAAGAAGGGCACCAATAAACTGCCACTGCGTTGGCAAAGATAGATCGATTGCATGGGTGATTACTTTGATTAATAGAAGTAAAAAATATATAAAAAAATTACGTTAACTTATTTCAGAAAACACGGCAATTTCATAGGTAAGGATTTAGTATTCATTATCCTTTGCTTCTTCTGAGTATTGTATTTACATAACATAACCTTGATTGTATTTTAAATACGTGCGAGATAGTATTTTGTAATTTTTATTTCAATTAAAGCAAAGCAAGTATTTTGGCCAACTCTGCCCGTAGCGATATCTGATGTCAACACTGGTGAAACTAATTTTGGTGGTAACGACATACTTGTTACTTTCAAGTGTGAAGAAATTGCAACTGTAATAAATGCAGCCGCATATATAGATACTTGTAGCTAAGTAGTAGTTTGCGCTTCCATATTGCAGAGTGTATGTGCAATTGACAGCAATGCTTTTAGCTAAGGATCTTTCGAAATAAATCAGATAATGTTATACGGAACAAGGTAAATCACTTAGACTAATGGTTTGGTTGCTCGAAGGACAGAATAAACATTTTTACTAGCAGAATATCAACAGCTTGGTATTTTATAAAATTTTACTATAATTAGATATGACGTTATAGCCTGATTTACATTTATGTAACGGATAATATAATGATTTGTGATGTGACCGAGGAGTTTGGAAGGAAAAGACACATGGTGCCGACCCCAAATAATTGGGAGAATTTAAAATTAAAGACAGCGCCTGATATACATTTGAATTAATTAAGTATAATCAGCTTTAGATAATTTGACACTCGTTAATTTGAAACTTCGATCATTTGAATTTTTTACTAGTCCCTTCAAAAGTTGAATAAAATCAATATTAAATTGGTCTCCTCGGTAGTTTGAAGTAGAAAAAATAGTATTTTACTCATCAATATGTAATAATTTCAAGTCCGGGCTTCCTACTTTCTATCATTTGAAACTTTTATTATGCACAGACTTGTTTTTTATTAGATTTCTTCTCCGCTCTCAACATTATCAAAAATTCATTGGACAATGACAGACTGAAGTCGCTTACTCAACAGAAAATTACAGACATCTTTTCAAAATAAACATTTGTGATTTGGTCAAACACTTGTTTACTTTATATGTATGTTTCTCTCTTACTCTTGGTTATAAACTCCTGTTATTTTGAACTCTTAGTAATTTGAAAATATTCGCTGGTCTTAGTGTCAAATTAGTTAGAGTTGACTGTAGTAAGTAAACGTACAAATAAAACCTTATCATCAGTTTTGACATACATCTACTTAATCGGCAACTACGACGATAAAATCTTAACTCGCCTGTTTCACAAGTTAACTAATCACTTAACTAATGCAAATTTGAATCAAGATTTAACTCTAATAATTTAATTCTAATACCACTTACTTTTAGTAGGTGCACTGGGAGTTGGAATGAAGCGCTGAGAAGGCGAATCATCAAACGTGTGCTGGATTTCAGCAGAAGGCTCGCGCTCCAGGGTTTGTAACATTCGGAACATATCCATGGTTAGTTCCGAGAACTTAACCTGCTGGGAGCTACTTCCGATAATAAGGACTTCCTGAAGTGAAAGGTTCATTTGTGCTGACCTTTCTACAGGTGGGGTAGCTAGGGGGTTCAATCTGTAATTTAAAAATTTGTTAGCGAATATAATTACGTGGAGTGGAGCCGGTATAATATTAATCGCTTTTAATTATAACCGGTTTTAATCAACTATTTCACTCGGAGTGTAAACCTTAAAGAGTATATAAACCTTGAATTAACCGGTTTATTCTGCGAGAACAGGAAGTATCATTATATCTCTCTCTTTCTCAACTTGTGCTTGTTTATGTGTGACTGAAAACTTGCTGTACCACATGACTGCGCTTTGAAGCTGTGCGGCAGAAACCTTTCTTATTGTTCTTAACCAGTATATTCAACAATTATGTGACCCAAAAACCGGTTAATTGAGCTTAAAGTGAGAACAAATCCGAAAAAAAGTCCAATGTACACTGGCGGTATGAAAAGGTGCCTCACCTTAAAATTGACTTTTGCTTGCACGAATACAAAAAGCAGTACTGTCAATATTTTAATCAATGCTAGTTTATAAAAACATAGAAACGTGCAAAAAGAAAATTGCTTTATTGATAATCATAGACAGTGAGATTAACAATAAAAAACCAAAGAGAATATATACATAACTATTAATAAAGAACACACGAACAAAGTGTCTTCACCTTAATAAAGACAATAAGAAAAGTATCAATGGACACTTTCTTAGTATGAATACTCTTAGTTTTCGTTCCATTTAAATTATTTTTGTTATTTAATATAACTTATACATAATAATATACATAACTTAAAACCAATAAAATTGTTTTACAACTTTAAATATTCTTCTTAGACAAGATAGAAAATCAAACAACTTCGATCTTAATACTTTTAAACTTTATTTTCAAACAGCTAAACATAATTTTCTGTGGAACAGTCTGTTCTGTGACTTAGTTTGAAAAGGTAACATGTCCTCGCGGAAGGTTAAACGAATCAAGTTGAAAACTGACATACATTTTCATGTCATGACTGCTTAGGCTGTAACCGGTTCGACTTTCCTACCAGTTCCTTACTTACAATATATATTACCTTACGTTGAAGGTAACAAATGAATAAGTGAAGCTCTACTTTTTCAGCTGACCTTTTAAAGTTTTTTGTTTCTTTACACAATAACAGGCTTAGGCCTGTTTAACAAAAGTCCAGTAAAGCTCCAAGAAGTTGCTCAACGAGTCAAATACAATTATAATTAATTTCCCAGAATTATTTGTTGCATTTCACAACCATGGACGGCAGTTTTGGTTTTTGTTTGTAATTACTTGATTAATTCTACGAAAAGAGTTGAAAACAATGCCTTTAAAAGGTTTTTTCAAAAGATTTACCCGTTGTGCAAGCTGAGTAGTATTGATCGATTGTAAAATACATAAAGAGCTTTTAACTGGCAAATACGGTACAAGGAAGCTACTTGAAACTTTACTTGGTAATTGTGAAACACGTCCTTAGTATTGCTAATAATTCTTTCGTTTCGTCAAAACGTGTTTTATTTATTACTTTTGATATTTAAATTATTTGTAACATTTTTTATGATTGTTTTAATAGTTCCCTGTCATTTGTTCGCACTATTTTTCTGTGTAATCATCTATTGTTAATAACTAATCTAACTAATCCCCTCTTTGTTTTTATGACCGACCGTTCAAAAAGATGTCATAAATAGAGTTTAAATTTCGTGGTAGATTCTTAAAAGCCATTAAGCTTACAAATTAAAGAATTCCAAAAAATGGTGTGCATGTTGCTGGGGCCTGGTCTATTTTTCGAATACATAAGGTAAGCCCGTTGAGACCGAGTTGAGTTTCGTCTACGATCGAGGCGTTATTAAGTGTAAATTCATAACGGGAATATTTCATCAACAGACTTTGCGCATTTTACGTTATTACGATCTTTTGCCTTACGGTTTGGACTTGTTGTATTTTTAGGAACTGTGAATTATCTGTGTCTACGTCTAGTAAAGTTCATGATAATTCTAACGGCATTTTAAATTCAATCCCCACAAATTCGTAACAGTACTATATATTATACTCAACAGGATGATCATTGTTACTTTGTCCTAAAAACAGCAAAGTTGTTAATTATTATACAAACTAACGCTGTTATTTACAAATTTAAGTATTTAATATCGTATTTATTAAATATAATAAAAGAGATAAGTATATCCTAGACCCACATTTGTTACGGAAACTTAACTACCAAGAATGTTCGTAGTCATAGAAGACTTATACATTGTTTTTCCATAGAAGATTATTTTTATACGTTATAAACAGGATTTTTGCGATAAATTACACAATTAAACGACGTATAAATATTTTAAACAACTTAAGCTAAAGTTAGATATTACAGATTAAGTTAACTAAAGTTTTACCAAAAAACATTATTTAGTAAGAAAAAAACAAGGTATAAGTTAGTGGATTTTTCCCAATTTTAGACTTAATTCATGTAAATAAACTTATTACTCCAGGAGCTTCGGCTTCTTATTTACTTCAGTTGATAAGTACAAAACAATTAAAATATTTCTCTCATACATATCAATTGCAGAGAAATGTTGAATTCATAACACTTATTGCAACTACGTATGCGAAGTAACATGATTAAATAACAGGGTGTTAAAACTCGAAATTGGATCCAACAGGCGAAGAGCAGTGTGCAGAAACAAACCCACTTACCGGTGTGAAAGTATAACTGGATAGTTGTCAGGATGTATAACAGAGACTACTGATTCGGCTTGTATAAAAGCTTTCACTTCATCGACTACTACAGTCCATTCGATATGATCGTCAGGATCATAATTAGTTCCATATTCTGTTATTTGCTTATCTAATTCTTTAATTAGTTCTTTGACGAGTTTTAATTTCTTTAGGAGCAAGCAAACTACTATGAAACGTGCATAGTAACGCAGTTTCTTAACCATCAGCTCACATTTGTCTTCTTTACTTGCTTGTGTGTAATAACTTCTGCCTCGTATGGCATAATAAAACGAATATGCTTCATGCAGATAGGCCATTTCTGAGGTCCGAAGACTGGAGAAAGAGCAGTTTATTAATTTTCACCGAATTGATACAACGATGGAAATAAGGTGAATGGCAGGTTTATTTATTTTATAAGGGATGCTTGTAACTTTGTGTACAACATATTTTGAGATTTAAAACAGGCAGGATGACTTATAAGGGCGACATAATTAACGGGCATGCATTTACACAGTTTTTATAATAAATTATAATCACGTTGCAATGACTTGAAGCTATAGTAGGGTGGCGACAAAATACCGACTTTTTTTGAGGCTCGAGTGAAAAAAATGTTAGTTTTTGATGTTTAAAATTCGAATTTCGATATAAAAAAATCTAATGTAATGGACTGGTACATTAAAAAAAAATATGAGTTACCTTTTAAAATTCAATTTTTGAACTGAAACTTACAGAAACGAATTATTTTTAAAATTATACCGTAACGAGAAAAAAAACGGTTTTTGGCGATTTTTGGAATCTTAAAAAATTGGAGCGACCTCTTAAATTTTTTTTTGAGCTTTTGGAGGGAGTTCTTAAAACATATTTTTTGACTCGAGCCTAAAAAAAGAAAACGGTTTTTTGCGCCACCCTAATAGACAGCGACACGTTTACAATGGTAGCAGAGTATAGGATATTTTAAAATAAAATAAGTGGATATATTATGCGAGTCGAAGAGACGTACGAGGGTTCGTCTATAAATAAAAACACGAATATCTTAGATGCTCTCCATTTTTTAAAAATGAGTAATCGTAAAAAAATAGCTAATTAACTTGGAATCCATTTCATTGTTAGGATTCTATAGTAATTTTGGAGACAGATTTTTTCTGAAATCATCATGTCCGCCCCTCTATCCGACTATATATGTAGGTATATAACAGTAATTTTTCCCGGAAACAGTTGCATTTACATAGATGAAATTTGATAGGAAGGCGTAGTGTATATGACACTCAAAGGAGACAGCTACTCTTTCATAGACTCTTGGGCCCAGATTTTAAAATATGTAATAAATAAATAATTGCAGAAAAACCTTATGCAGTAACTTATTCAAGTACCTAACTCCCAAGCTAGGCATGAAGCCTGTGTTTCAGGAATCAGTGACCTCTCAGATTAATATGTGGTTTTAGACACTAATAAATACATCACAGTAACAGTGTTTAAGTAAGCGCGTGGACGTGAGTAGGCGCGCGCCCGCGCGCACTTTCTGTGGGTGTGTGTGTCTGTGTGTGTGCATGTGTGTGCCTGTGGGTGTGTTTGAATGTGTGTGTGTGTGTTTGTATAGCTGCGTGCATGCGTGTGCGTGAGTGTATGTATGGGTGTATATAAAAATAGATTATAATAGTACTTCGGTGGTACCATAGGTAAGGTAAAGGTAAGTAGCCAGTTTCTTCATAGACATATAACATTGCTGCTGTCTTGCAACATCAGTACAGTACATTGCGGTTGCAATATGTATTGGTGTTATTTTATTTCGTCTTAATATGATATTCAGCATATTGTATGTGCATATCCGAAGTTTAAAAAAACCCCGGATATTCCACACACACGAAACCGCTGAAGATAATAAAATAACTGTCATGCCTTCAGTTGTTGTGTAAATGTTTGTCTATTAACAAAGATAAATACAACAGACCGAATAGAAAAAGAAATACAATAGTTAAGAAAGTTATGTAACTTTTACAAAGTAAGTTTAATATCAGAATAACGTAACTGAATATATAAAATTACAATTTTCATCTAAGAATACTCTTAAGTTGTCTGTTTTATTACAATGACCAAGAAATGGAGTTTGGTACATATGTATTTTTGACGGCCTCTGTGGTTGAGCGGGCTAAGCCTTTGCCGGCCTACCTCACTGCAACGCAGAGGCTCCGGGTTCGATTCCTGGTATAGTAAATTTTGGAAACGTATTTTTCCGTTATTTACTATGGTCTGGGTGTCTGGGTTCGGCCCCAGAGTAGTCCGTTGTATATTACCCATAACACAAGCGTAACTTGCTTAATTTGGGGATATACAATGTGTGTGTTTGTCTGCCGATTATTATTATTATTATTATTATTTTAGGACTCATTTTAAGATTTCTTTTTATTAATTTAGGGATGATGTTTTCCATTTTGTTATAGAAAAATATAATGGCCCAAATTTGGCCAATATTTGGCCCAAGAGTCCCCGTCTCCTTTATAGAATGAAATTGCAAAATGAACAAAATTAACAGTGGCTGCCAGACGTAAACTAAGGTAGATAAATTTTTCACTGTAGGTGTATAATGATGTGGCCTGTTTACTATTTCCCTTAATGATGTAAATAGGAAGAGAGCTCCAAATACATGCAAATTGTCTAGGTACAACTCCCCTCTAACTTTGAAACTATAAAAGAGAAAAAATGTACTTTCTAAAGAACTACACATGTTATCAATAATAATTATTTTGAATAGTATTTATCATAATAAAACTACGTTTTTACGGTTTTAAGCGCGGTAATTTTATTTGATTTTGGTTTTTCCGACGTTTCGGCCACTTTTCAGTGGCCGTGATCACGGATCAAGCCATAACATGTTGCGAAGCGGTAGTAAATTAGATTAGGCTCCCATAGATTAAATAATAACCATAAACAAAATTTAAAAAAATTAAATAATTAAAAAAATTAATAAGTTGGCGGTAGGCTAAATAAAACTTTAACAATACTCGTTGACACTCGACATCTTTGTCTTCCGTGACCACGGCCACTGAAAAGTGGCCGAAACGTCGGAAAAACCAAAATCAAATAAAATTACCGCGCTTAAAACCGTTAAAACGTAGTTTTATTATGTATACAAGTCGCGAAAACTTAAGAAAATAGTATTTATCAGTTAAATGTTGTATTTTCACAAAAACCTAAAACATTTCTAAAACGGCATCAAATTTCTGTTAACACCTATAGTACTACACTTTATTTTAAATAATCGGCAGATAGTACTTGTACTATTTTAATACTAATTGTAACACATATTATATAGATAGGGCAGCGGAGTTAGACCATACAAGTTTGATTTTACTAAAGTTATCGGAATGTTACACTAACACAAATTTGTAAGAAGAAAGCACATGTTGTTGTTATGATAAAACTTACCTACATACAGAGATTTACTTACTAAAAATGGTAATATAATTGGCCAATTTTGGATGCTATCTCCCCAATCTGCCAACGTTTGAGGCCGTATTTAGTATCCAGAACCGCACGGTGCTGTTGTTGGAATTTCCATAGTTTAGTGTAAACGTCGAAAGTCCTTCCGAAATAGGTTTGCCATTGTTTATGGCCATATTGGGGCAATTCTCTGTTGAACATCGACTTAACAAGTTAATATACAGAACTGTCAATCTCTATACCTATCCAAACTATCGACGATCTTTCTGCGTGCAACTTGACTGATAATTTATTTTATTTTTCCTTCAGGCTAACACGTAGAGGCCCCTTAACAAATTTAATGTAAATGTGGCGTGACACTGGCCGGCGATTATCCCTGTCTACAACATATAAAAATGCACCCGAGGACAAACTCCGGCCAGTGTAGAACTATTGTGGGAAATGAGGACAAAAAGTAGCGGACTATTGAGGTGAACAGCTAATGGTACTAGGGGACTATGACGTCTGCTCGTCGCAATGTTCAGGGAACATGGAAAAATGAGCAGACGGTGTCTCGCCACTCCCTGCATGGGCCCCAAAAAATGCCATAGAAGACAGGGGCAACATGGGTGTGAGAGGCTAAAGGGTGTAGAGAGGTGGGTTCTTCTACTTCTGACGTGATGCCATTTATAATTTCTACACCTGAAGCGTGAGTTTTAGCTCTAGCGATATCCACTCCGTGCCGGCTGAGTAAGGCAAGCACGGAGGTAGGGGCCTTGCCTTGACCCCCCGGAGTCAGATACGAGATGTCGCTACGTATACGCTTACGCTGTCACGTAAGGTTTCGCCACAAAGCCCCCTGCGGGTATTACGTAATATTACATAAAATTATTAGATTAGGCACGTCTGCTGAAGAGTTTCTTGCGCCGCTTCATCTCTTCAAGCCATAACATGTTGCGAAGTGGTGGTAAATTAGATTAGGCTCCCATAGAGTACATAATGACCATAAACAAAATTAAAACTAAATAATTAAAATGAACAAGTTGGCGGTAGGCTAAATAAAACTTTAACAATACTCGTTGACACTTGACATCTTTGTTTTCCATCAGCACAGCCACTGAAAAGTGGCCGAAACCTCGGGATAACAAAAATCAAATAAATTACCGCGCGTAAAACCGTTCAAACGTAGTTTTGTTACAGAACTATCAATTTCAAGTATAATATAATATTAATAAAATTTATAATTACCTAAGTCCATTGAAAAGCTGTTTGGATTTTTCTAGTAGATGGCAAAACTCAATTATGAGTTTTCTTTCGTGCTCTTCAATAAGATTCATTCTCCGCATGGAAGCATGAGAGTCGTAATATCGATTGTGGTGCGTTTCCTCGTACACTGCTCTTTCTTGTTGCTGTTCCTCGCAAGTCGGCAATTGAAATTCATGCGTGATATCAGGCGTCTCACATTCGAAGTGCAATCTAGATATGTTATCATTAGAAGGTGACGGTGAATCTGCTCTAAATGGATGAGTTTCATTATAATTTGACTGACATTCTTTATCTTTTATTATTTTCTTGAAATTAAAGGTTACGCGTGATTCCTCTAAAGTCGGATCTCTTGGAGCAGGAGAAGGTGGACTAGGTGATCGTATTTGTGATTCTCTATATTTCTCCGGTTCTATGAATTTTATTTGCCGAGAACGGTTTGATTTAGAACTGATTACTTTCGATGTGGCAAGGTCCTTCTTGAGTGGAGAGGTTTTTAGTGCGCTGATAATAGATGACTTTCGAGAAGTAGAATCAGTCGAGCTGGATATTCGTCTTTCAGCTCGCGAAGAAAATTGATTTATTTCAGCGTGTACCAGAAAGCGTGATTGTCTCAAAAAAATATGATCTGGAGACGTTTGGACGTACTCGTCTTTTTGAGATTGGTCATTCTTTGAATTTGAATAATAATACTTTGATACCTTATCAAAGTCTATAGTAGAATCAGTTTGAATGGATCTGTCGCTAGTATTTGTAGTAGTCGAAGATCGTTGGGATTTGAAACAATCTCTGGTGCTTATTGGACTTGAAATATCAGTAAATTCAGATGGCAATGAGCTGCGTCGTTGGCGGCGTCTCTTTGGTCTATCTGGTGATCCTAAAAGAAATGAAATATATTAAATAAAGACACAGAAGACGTGATTAGCGGCTGACTCGAGTGAGAAGACAAAAAGAATAATACATTTTTTTCTTTATTTATATCAATGAACTTTCACATTGAATATTGCACTTTAACTCAGTGTACGGCTTAATTTGAGTTTGCAAGTATCTGTAACCCGAATTAAGATTATGAATAAGGTAAGGCATAATCAACTAATTATTCTGTTTAACGTATATAATATTAATAACAGCCCATAACCATCTCACTGCTAGGCTCGGGCTATAGCGGAACGGGCAGTATACCCGCCATGCTTGTCCAAGGCGACTTGGCAGCCTTGACACATCGGTTATCTCGATGTGCAGGTTTCATGACGATGTTTTACATCACCGTTGTTAGTATGTGGTAATTCTAACAATCTGCACGCAGAAAACTTTCAGGTGCGAAAACGGCCTAAGAAGTGCTTTCGTTCCAGTTAGGATTAGAACCCGCGCCCTTTGACCACCCGAATTCAGTGATTTCAGAAATATCATACTGTAAATCTGTAGTTATCTCTATCAAATAGTCTTGCATAATTTTTGGGGCCATGTTTATAACTAAATACCAAAGTGTTGCGAGTGTGACTGCAAATATGAGCAGCAGTGGTGAGCATCAATCAGGATGCTATTACTTTCGCCTCGCTGTCGCGCTCATTCCGCTAAGGAATGAGTCTTAGACCAGGTTATCAAGTCAAAGCCAAGATGTGGCAGTAATATACAAAATCGTTCTACTCCCGCTTTTGCTTCACCTCGGCTGTTAATTGGGAACACGGCTTAACTCATGCAAGGGCATTTACTTTTAAAATTAACTACATGTGTATTAACTATTTCTTAATGTTATACAATACAGTATTTTTTATTGGTGGTATACAGCAAACAGGCTTATAGCCCACTTAATTGAAAGTGGTACCCGTTGCCTATGGGCATTTGCAACACTGCGTACTGTCGATTTCCAAGGAATGTTAAAACATATTTTTTTGTATGTATGTATATATATATTATATTGTATATATATATATATATATATATATATATATATATATATATATATATATATATATATATATATATATATATAATAGGTTGGGGAAAAAGTCTTTTCGCCTATAGTATGTAGGAACTTGTAATAAGATCTCTTTGGATATACCATTTGTATCTGGCTGGTTTTGGTATCATTAATAAGTTTTAAATTTTAAAGAAGACATTTCCAAATTAAAATTAGAAAAATGTGTGATTTTCATTTGTTTTTCTTGTTGTTAAAATGGGTGAATCTAATGAAGAAATTCGATACGTTTTAAAATTGCACTACAAAAAGGTAAAAATCCAATACAAGCAGCGAAAAAAAAATTGTGATGTTTATGGACCTAATGTAGTCAGTATCTATGAGAGTAGCGCAAATTTGGTTTAAGCGTTTTCAATTCGGAAATTTTGATATCAAATATGCACGTCGCTCTGGTCGCCCTGTTACGGACAAAATTGATGCCATTTTTGAAAAAGTGGAGCAAGATCGGCATATTAGTAGTTACGATGTAGCTGGAGAACTGGGAATCGACCACAAAATGGTTTTGGCGCATTTGAAAAAAGCTGGGTACACAAAAAAGCCCGAAATTTGGGTACCTCATGTGCTCACTGAAAGAAATCTAATGAACCGTGTACTTATTTGTGATTCTTTATTACGACCTAATGAAATTTTTGAAGAAGCTGATAACTGGTGATGAAAAGTGGATCACGTACTACAAGAACGTGCGAAAAAGATCGTGGTCAAAGGCCGGTCAGGCTTCACAGACTGTGGCGAAACTCGGGTTAACTCGCAACAAGGTGATAATGTGTGTGTGGTGGGATTGGAAGGGCATTATTCATTATGAGCTGTTACCTCCAGGCAGGACCATCGATTCTGAACTGTACTGCGAACAACTGATGAGATTAAAGCAAAAAGTTGAGAGAAAGCGGCTGGACTTAATCAACAGAAGGGGTGTGGTTTTTCACCATGATAACGCTAGACCTCACACATCTTTAGCCACTTAGCAAAAATTACAAGAGTTTGCCTGGGAGGTGTTAATGCATCGGCCGTATAGTCCTGACCTTGCACATTCAGATTTTCACCTGTTTCGGTCTCTGCAGAATTCCTTAGGCAATGTCAGGTTAACATTACGAGAGGACTGCCAAAACCACTTGTCGTAGTTTTTTGATCAGAAGGCCCAAAATTTTTATAGCTATGGGATCACGTCCCTACCTACAAGATGGCAAAAAGTTATCCAACAAAATGGCACCTACATACTTTTAAATAAACTTTATAAAAAAATCTTTTGAATTTTTATATAAAAAGCGAAGAAACTTTTCCCCAACCTAATATATATATAATAAATCCATTATTTCAAATTTTCAAACAATATTTAGAGTGAATGACTTTTTAATAACTATTACCACTTGTATGCATTCCATACATCATACATTTAATCAAATTAATTAGTTTGTAAACTCTCTCTCGTACATCTACACACACGCACATACACATACACACACACACACACACACATACACACACACCCAAACACAAACACACACACACACACATTCCTACATACAGATATAGGTATACAACACATAAAAATTATTTATATCAGTTTTATTGTTATACAAGTTATCTCTTAATGTTTACGTTGATTGAGAACGGGGCCTTCTGACACAAGTATATATAATATTAATACGTAATAGAAGGTCCCAACCCCAAAAATTGTTGTATGTACTTTTGGAACAAATAAAAATTAATTATTATTATATTGTATGTCTTTCAAGACCACAGGCCATAAAAATGACCCGGACTTTAGGAAGGCTTGCGTGGGGCCATGGAAAGGCCAACATTGCCAAATTTAATGTAAATGTGGCGTGACACTGACCAGCGATTATCCCTGTCTACACTATATACTAATGCACCCAAGGACAAGCCCCGGCCAGTGTAAGACTATTGTGACTATTGGGGTGAACTGCTAGTGATACTAGACTAGACGATGCCGTCTACCCTTGCAATGTTCGGGGAGCATGGAAAAATGGGCAGACGGTGAACTCCACTCCCTGCATGAGCCCCAAAAATGCCATAGAAGATAGGGGCAACATGGGTGTGAGTGGCTAAGGGGTAAAAAGAGGTGGGCTGCAGGTTCGCCGAAGCTACTTCTGACGTGATGCCATTTATCACTTCCACCCCTGGAGCTTGAGTCTTAGCTCTAGCGATCCCCACTCCGTGCCGGCTGGCTGAGGCAAGCACGGAGGTAGGGGCCTTGCCTTGGCTCCCGGAGTCTGGTCCGGGTGTCTCTACTCACCTATGGCATCGCCACTAAGGCCACCTGCGGGTTTATTGTGATAAAGGTAACTTGGGACACCTCTGGTCTCATAAAATAGGAAATATGCATGTAATTCAAATCCGAGTAATTTTTTTTATATGATGTCTTGATTCCTGTAGAAGCATGTGTAAAGTAATTATTTCATTTTATTCCTTTAATTTAAAGATTTTTATTATTAAAAAGTGTTAAAAATGCGCGGGATATTTAAAATTGTAAAATGCAACGCTAATTAAATGGAATGTGACGTCATTTTACATTTCAGATTGTCAACAAACGGCGCGTTCTTCTTGTAGCTCCCTCAAAAGCTCACGTGCAATTTATTATGGAGCGTTGATGTCGTTAACAAAGAAATACATAAATGTCAATGGTTGCTGTATGTTTGATTTGAAAATTTGCATCTTTTTCAATGTGTTCATTACCGTAGCGAAAAAAGACGACTTCTTTTTGAGTCTCGAGTATAAGAATGTTAGTTCTTGATGTGTAGAATTCAAATTTTAAAATGAAACGCAGACGCGTTTCTGCAAGTTTTATTTTTGGTGTATACAATTATATCGATATAAGAAAAAAATTGAATAAAAAAATTCAGTTTTTGGCGAATTTTAAATTTTAAAAAATTTGGAACGTACTTTGGACTTAAAACATCAAAAATTAACATTTTTTCACTCGAGACTCAAAAAATAGGTTTATTGCGCCACCCTATTGTTCATAAACATAATTCATGCTTTGTGGTCAAAGCAACACTTCGATCCACCTCTTCACACGGGTCATTGTGAGCGCTGCATGATCTAAAATAATGACGTAATTCGTAACGTTTTCGCGGCGACCATAACGGCCATGATTGTCATGTGGAACAGCTAAAAGAGCATTTTAAGCATCGTGAGCCACAAAAGAAACGAGCTCTGAAAATAAACTACAACGTCATCAAAAGACCGTGGAAATAATGGCTTTGAAAAAGCTCAAATTATTCGAGATTTTAAATATTTGTTTAATAATCTTAGATCATTTGCAACAACATTTTTTTACTGCAATAAAATGATGTAAACAGTAATTTAAATATAATAAAAAAAACGTGCATATTGAATAAGAAACACGGTGCTTAGCGACACAAAATCAAATTGTCAGCGAAGAGACCATAGACATTGCAATATTCGTTGTTAGATTGTATCCGGAGCGAGGATGTCAGGAAGTTGGTAATGAGCAGGTTGGCTCTAGTCTGAGATAAGAATAGGTGTTGAAGGACGAATTGTAGAATTTATCTTGGAAGTTATTAGGGACCGTTACCCGTAAATTAAAATTATTATGATTGATTTTAGTTATAATTAACATAGAAATTTTGATTGTGTCTAAAGAGTATTTATTAGAGATGCTACAATTTTTTCCTGAATTAGTATAATATAATGCTGTATTATATGACGGATTGGACAAATAGTAGAAAAATAGTGTCATATGCATAAAATATGAGGGTAAATATGTAAAATTATGGATGTTCCTGGAAATGTAAGCGAGACCGCTTTCAAGCAAAATTCGGTCGTTGTCGGTTTATAGGTGGATCATCGTTGTCGGTCACGTATAATACGTCATACACAACATAAATAACCCGTTGCCGTAGTGACATTTTCCAGAAAGATATTTTTTCATTATATTTTTGAAGGAGAATTACATAGCCTAGCCGTTACTAATACTATAACTATATATAGTTAGTCAGAACAGACTATAGTCAGTCAGTTCAAATCATTGTTGTACTCAAGTAAAAACCTATTCCAAGAAAATAAATTACTCACAATGCGACAAGTATTTATTCAATCATTATTATTAAAACAATATAAGTCAAATAATATTTATAACAAACTTGATATAATAGATAAACGTAATAAATATATTATTTTTAAACTGGAAAATTTCAAAACCGTTTTTATCAATAGATTTCCTTGTTACTTAGGTAAATATTTATATAATAAAATAAATAAAATACTATCTTTCGATTCGTTAAATAATCATGAATTTAAATTTAAAGTTTATAGTTGGCTGCAAACACAAGATTACAATGAAACTGAGAATCTACTAAAAATGGTGATTTGAGAAATAATTAGTTAAACACTCACACACACACACACACACACACACACACACACACACACACACAAACATACACACACACACATACACATACATACACACACATACACATTGTATTAATGTTAAAAAATAATAATAATTGAGCATTGGAAGAGCAACGACACCTAATATAATACAGGTTTTTACCTAGTTTTAGGTGTCGAAACCCTCATATTATATTAGATTTAGATCAAACTTTATTGTCTTTTATACTGTTACTTTTACTTTTACTTTTATATATGTTTTACTGAATAAAAATTATTCTTACTGAATATAGCTTATCATGTTCTTTACCAAGTATTCTACATATACACAATCAGTCAATTATTGTTACTCTTTTTTACCATTTAGACATTCATCCACAGAAATTCGTACATCGTGTCAGAAATCAAATAGCCATGAGTCATTAAGTTTATTACGAGTCCATGAGCACATTGAGCAACGCCAAAGTACGCAGAACGGGAATCTAACATTTGCAAAATCAAAATGAGGCTATAAGTAAATAATTTAATATTCAAATTAAATAATGCATTTCGAAATTTCATAATATGATTAATTATAAATTAACCTCTAATTAGCATTACCATTCA
Organism: Dendrolimus kikuchii; assembly: GCA_019925095.2. Taxonomy (NCBI): domain Eukaryota; kingdom Metazoa; phylum Arthropoda; class Insecta; order Lepidoptera; family Lasiocampidae; genus Dendrolimus; species Dendrolimus kikuchii. Next base: position 4,074,199 of record CM034387.1, read on the forward strand.
TCGCCAACTATACCACAAAAGTTTATGAGAGCATTGAGCGCGGCCAGATTACCTATGTGGAACCGAGAGTTCCGCCCACGCTTTTGCGGCGCCGACGGTAGGACAACATGCCACCGTGCGCCAGGACCAATTTATTTTCCTTTGCCATAGAGTATTTTATATAATAAACTTTACACTTTTAAAATTTAAATAGTGTTTATAGTACATAATGATTTATTACAAAATCGTATGATGTCTTGAATGAATCAATAAAGGACCATTTAGACGGAGAGAGTTTCGTGCCTAAAATACACGATTGTCCAAAGTAAGAAAAATATATTATCATGTAAACTAAACATACGACATCGTAAGTGGAAGGGCGATAATTGCCTGGTCATTGAATACCGACGTCTTTGTGTAAACAAAATACAGTGCTCATCACCGAACTCGTACGGCAAATCTCGTATTCAATCAAATCAGTTTAAACTTATTTGTACGATACTCGCATGAGCATAAATAAATGTCATACGAGTTCTTGTTTAGACAAGCCGATAAAAGTAGGCAAATATTTCAATGTGATTTGTGTCCTAGTGTAAATAAAACTCTTGGTGATAATTATTTTATGACATACTCGTAGGTGAGTTTTTGTTTTTGGGTTGAATGTAAACATGTCTAAGGAGTTTCGCGTACAAAAATAGTATATAATTTCTCGCTCCAAAATGTGCGATAACTCTCTCCATGTAAATAGCCCTTAACGTAGAATTATTTTACTATTTGGTTCGCTTTAGCATAACACACACAAATACAACACAAAACATTTTGGAAATTATACTTTAAAAATGTATTTGAGGGTATTTTACAAAAAAAGGAAAATAATGTTTAATCTGCTAAAATATTTAAAAATGCATATAGAGCGGAGCGATATTAAATATAGCGGTTATTATAGACCCGCGATGCTCGTCCAAAGCGAATTGGCTTGACGTATTGATTAACTCAAAGTGCGATTTTTGTCATGCTAATTAAAGTCAGAAAATAGTATATTAATTAATCATTAAGTTTTAGATCTTTAAATCTCTATTTCGTTCGAGGCTAAAAGTTGTTTTCATCTTCCTTCTATCGTCTTGGGGCCTTAAAACAGCCTATTGTTAAATCGAAAGGTCTGAATATACTGGTAGATGAAAGACAAGGCATCTAGTTCCACCTTAGTTTGATACTTGTTATATTCGTATTACGACACTGCGAAGTGGCTATTTTATGCCCGTTGGAAAGAAATAATTTATACATAATTTTTATAAGTCGAAACAGGTACTTACTTCTTCTCGCCCTGCTATCGATAGCTGCGATGCGGGATATTCTATATAAATCATAAAATTTTAATTTTAAATAAATGTAACGTAAACTTTAAATACTAAAATTCTTTTTAAGTACTTTATAACTTTACCAAAATATAAATTTACCAAAAATGGAATAAAAAATAAATTCAGACTGATTACAAAAAATAATGGATAGTAATTACTAATTTTATTTTATTTCGGGGGAACTGACAGTTGTCATATAACAAACTAAGTTTCAAAGATAAGTAAAGAAGAGCTATTGATAAGCCTAATGGTGCAATTTTTATTTAAATATATCAATTTTAATTTATAGACTTTATAAAAAATTATTATAAGAAAGTTTTAAAAATAATTTAAAACAATAAATTTATGTTTATTAATGTCCATTAAAGATTTTTATTTTTAAAAATCACTACGCATAATATCTTACATAGATCGAAAAGAAAAGCAATTGCTTGAAACATCTTCCCGGGACATTATGAACGAGCGAGCGGAGTATAATTATTACGGCGGATAGGCCGATACGTCCGCACGCGCTTCTTGATGGCAAGTAACTGAGCTTAAAAGTTGCCGGGAATGATAGGCGAACCCATGTAGGTTGCACCCGTTGCAACCAGCGACGATCTGGCTCGATACCTGCGCGTAGTGCAAGCACTAATTGTCACGGTAATAAACTGATTTTATATAGTGCATTGTCGAATTGCATAAAAGTAATAATTAAGAGCTGACTCTCGACAGTATATCGACAGGTGATATGCTACAGAATGTCTCCAAGTGTGAATTTAAGCTAGTTTGAGCCGTCTTTACTAGCTTGAAGAACGCTTACATTCTTTTGTACCTGTTATAGATAAAAATATACAAATATGTATATGTGTTTTGTGTATATTAAGAAGTTCAAACGTTTGACTGATTTGATTTTTTTTGTACGTATTTGACTGTGTACTGGGATGGTTTAGATTATAGGTTCCCCACGAGGGCGATACCGGCCCCTAGTGGGCGTTGGAAGATTTCGTGGGGGCGGTAACAAATCCAAAGGCAAGGGAGTTTTATAACGAGAGTCAAGGAGGCGGTCGCGGTGTGTACTAACTACTACCCTAATTAGAAATGTATTATAATTAAATAATTTGAAACACCTGTATTTTAATGATAATACATTTTAACTATCCGTAGTTTATCGTATTATAATGGCGTAGAATTTACTCCTATGTTTTAATATAATATTTTATTGTTTATTTACGCCGTAAATGTGTTTGGTCGCCGGTGTTTGTCTGATTGGCTTTTTCAATATATTTGAAAAAACGTACGGAAACTTTTGTAAAAAGAGACGTTGGACTGCGCCGAAACTTTATTGCGTCAAATAAATCGTGCATCGTTCATTCGACAGGCTTTTTTAAAATATTTACTTACATAGATATTGTTCGTAACACAGAAGTAAGAAAGAGAGTGTCGGGGTGAAGGTAAGGAAAGGAATGCTCCGGTGGTTCGGGCATGTGGAAAGAATGCATGATAAAAGAATGACTAAACAGATATACAATGCAAAAGTGGATGGATGCAGAAGCCGTGGAAGGCCACGACACACCTTCTATGATCAAATTGATCGTGTACTAGCAGAAGGTGATGTCAGGAGCCTTAAGAACAGACGAGCGTGCATGACAAAGAGTTATGAATGTCAAAGAAGCAAGTGAGGTGTGTAAGAATAAGCCTAAATGGCGCTCTGTTGTTTGTGCCTACCCCGCAAGGGAACTAGCATGAAGTTATCTATGTATGTATGTACATATTGTTACGCCTGTTTCCCATTGGGGTAGGCAGAGACGATGGATCTCCACCTGCTAAGATCCTGACAAACGCTTTTCGCTTCATCAACGTTCATTAATCTTTTATCTTTAATATATTGAAACTACTTTTTATCTGACCATTCTTCAAAATATCTTCAGTTTGATCATGGTGAGTACGTCTCGGTCTACCGGCACCAACTCTACCAGTCACATTGCTGTCATATACTTGTTTTGTGATTCTGCTTTCATTCATTCTCTTCACATGCCCAAACCACCTTAACATTCCTTTTTCAACACCTGTCACTACATAATTTTTTCTTAAGTTTTCGCGACTTGTATACATAATAAAACTACGTTTTAACGGTTCTATAGCGCGGTAATTTTATTTTTCCTTCCACCCATTTTAATATTATATAAAATTATTAGAGCTAGGCATGTTTCCTGAAGAGTTTCTTGCGCCGCTTCTTCTCTTCAAGCCATAACATGTTGCGAAGCGGTTGTAAATTAGATTAGGCTCCCATAGAGTAAATAATAACCATAAACAAAATTAAAATTAACAAGTTGGCAGTAGGCTAAATAAAACTTTAACAATACTCGTTGACACTTGACATCTTTGTCTTCGGTGATCACGGCCATTGAAAAGTGGACGAAACGTCGGCAAAACCAAAATCAAATAAAATTACCGCGCTTAGAACCATTAAAACGTAGTTTTATTACCTGTCACTACATGTTCTTTCAGTGCACAACGCTCCCTTATCACACTGTTTCGTATCATATCACTTACATTAACCTTACATATACTTCTCAAAGCTGTCATTTCAAATGCATTTATTCTACTATCATGCTTCATCCTTAAACTATTTAATGACGCTAAATTACAACTGAAAGGAGATGAGTCGAATTTGATTAAAACAAAAACGTGTACACAATGCAAAAGTGGATGGATGCAGAAGCCGTGGAAGGCCACGACACACCTTCAAATTGATCGTGTACTAGCAGAAGGTGATATCAGGAGCCTTAAGAACAGACGAGCGTGCATGACAAGCGCTATGAATGTTAAAGAAGCAAGTGAGGTGTGTAAGAATAAGCCTAAATGGCGCTCTGTTGTCCGTGCCTACCCCGCAAGGGAACTGGCGTGAAGTTATGTATGTATGTATATAAAAACGTCATAGCTGCTTTTGTGGAATAACTTCTTCTATTCAAACGAAATCTATTAACATTTATTTATTTATGTTTCTTATTGAATTTTGATTTTTTTACTAATTACGATTAAGCGTCCTGTCTTTTCCTTCGTGCAGTGACCCTGTGCGGGGTACTCCAGCTTTGTCTATTATCATGCATTAGTTGGTTAAGTTATAATTTTGTTAATAACACTTTATATTATGATGTTTATTTGAATTAACGGCCTCTGCGGTTGAGCGGGCTAAGCCTTTGCCGGCCTATCTCACTGCAACGCAGAGGCTCCGGGTTCGATTCCTGGTATAGTAAATTTCGGAAACGTATTTTTTCCGTTATTTACTATGGTCTGGGTGTCTGAGATCAGCCCCAGAGTGGTCCGTTGTATATTACCCATAACACAAGCGTAACTTGCTTAATTTGGGGATATACAATATGTATGTTTGTCAAAAAAACATGCTTTTGTATTTTTATTTAATAATCACGGCCCTAAGCCATAACCACGAGGAGCACGATTAGAGAGAGAGAGAGAGAGAGAGAATTAATTTTATAATTTGTGATTATTAATGGATGCAGACATATTTAAACTGGTAGAATTAACTATTATCTAAAAGGAGGCGTTTGAATTATTTTTCTTGTAAACGTAGTCCATAGAAAGTTGGGAATTTCTGATGTGTAGATCAACAATCAACAAGTGTTTTTCGTATATAGTCTAGTGAAATAAGGCGACAAAAGAAGTAAATCTGGAAGTTCAAGTCAACAATATAACCTTGTGAAAACTTTTAGTTTGGTATTCTGATTGTCTCAGATTTGTCTTTATACAAAGCAATAAAGGTAATAAGAGTTTAAAACACGAATATTTACCTGTAAAGTTTTTGATAAACTAGCTGACAAGGTGTACTTCGTACCGCCATATTTTCTGATTTCCTAAAAGACTGTTTCCTGGCACAAAAACAATACTACCAAAATCGCTCCAGGTGATTAGGAGGATTTTAGAACCCGAACTCAACGCCTCCTACCGGTTCTAATTTCGAATCTAAACCATCCGGGAACCCATTCAAGCACACACAAACAAAATCACCAAAATCGGTCCAGGTGATTAGGAGGATTCTAGAACCCGATCTCAGCGCTACCTACCGGTTCTAAATGCGAATGAAAACCATCCGGGAACCCACTCAAACACACAAACACAAAATCACCAAAATCGCTTCAGGTGATTAGGATGATTCTAGAACCCGAACTCAACGCCACCTACCGGTTCTAATTTCGAATCTAAACCATCCGGGAACCCATTCAAACACACACAAACAAAATCACCAAAATTGGTCCAGGTGATTAGGAGGATTCTAGAACCCGATCTCAGCACCACCTACCGGTTCTAAATGCGAATGTAAACCATCCGGGAACCCACTCAAACACACAAACACAAAATCACCAAAATCGCTCCAGGTGATTAGGAGGATTCTAGAATCCGAACTCGACGCCACCTACCGGTTCTAATTTCGAATCTAAACCATCCGGGAATCCATTCAAACACACACAAACAAAATCACCAAAATCGGTCCAGGTGATTAGGGGGATTCTAGAACCCGATCTCAGCGCCACCTACCGGTTCCAATTGTGAATCTAAACCATCCGGGAACCCACTCAAACACACAAACACAAAATCACCAAAATCGCTCCAGGTGATTAGGAGGATTCTAGAACCCAAACTCAACGCCACCTACCGGTTCTAATTTCGAATCTAAACCATCCGGGAACCCACTCAAACACACAAACACAAAGTTACCAAAATCGCTCCAGGTGATTAGGAGGATTCTAGAACCCGAACTCAACGCTACCTACCGGTTCTAATTGTAAATTGAAACCATCCCGAGACCCACTCAAATACACACACAAAATTTCATCAAAATCGGTTAAGTCGTTCTCAAATTATGCGTGTACATACATTTCTATGATTCATTTTTATATATAAAAGGAGATAAGCGTTATAAAACCGTAACTGTTAAAAATAGTTATATGGCATGCCTTTCAGGTTCAGTTCAGCATGTCTTTGATCATAGTTAGGTACCTACTGGTTTTAGGATTTTCGTAAACCTAACAATATTTTAGTTAGACATTTATTATATGACTAGCTGAGCCAGCAAACTTCGTATGGCCTCAGAATCAATAAATAAAAACGTTGATCTCTGAACGCCGGAACGAACATCAAACGTTTGACATACAAAATCAAAAAAATTAAAAAAGTACTTCACTTTTACATTTAATTTGTTTACTGAATGAATTTTAAATTTAATTGTTTTCTAAACGACGGGACGAACATCAAATGTTTGACAGGTAGGAATAGTTTCTAAGGGAAAGCGAAATTGGTGTTTTTACTGTATATCAAGCATTTTTTTTCTTATTTACTCACCTTTTAAACCATCCCTGGACTTCCACAAATAATTCAAAACCAAAATTTGCCAAATTATTCTAGCCATTCTCGAGTTTTAGCGAGACAAAGAAACAGCAATTGATTTTTATATATCTTAATATATATAAATTACGTGTCACCTTGTTTGTCCGCGATGGACTCCTAAACTACTTGACCGATTTTAATCAATTTTCACACCGTGTACAGTTTGATCCAACTTGAAAGATAGGATAGCTTACATTTGGACCCGATAGGTGGCGCTGCATTCGGGTTCTAAATTTTACTTTTTCAGGGCAGAACAACGTCTGCCGGGACCGGTAGTATATATATATATATATATATATATATATATATATATATATATATATATATATATATATATATATATATATATATATGTATTTTTTTTTTTTTTGAGGGATTCTCAGCTACCTGTTCTGGGTCTAAGGTTTAATCAAAATGAAATTTATATCGGAAGCACCTTCAAGATATATTAAACGCAATGCAAAATGAATTATTACAATCGGCTCAGAAACACAAAAAATATAAACGATATTGTTACGAGTTGCAGGACTCGAATTAAAATGCCGTTGGAATTATTATAGAGTTTATTAGAACTATACAAACACGTATAACACAGGTACAAATATAACTGAACACAACCAGTCCAAACGTAATGCACGATTCAATAATACGCCCAAAGTCCGTCACTAAATAGATCATCGAATGTACACAAGTCTTGCCTCGCTTGTGGATATCGCTTGACTGCCGATCTCTCCATTGGGGCATTGCTTTATACTGCACAGATGCAATATATCTGCCCGACCGCGTGGACCGAATTTCTTAGAATCAGTTTGTACTTTTAAATCCGAGACACCTGCCAGTGATCACAATGCAACAATAGGCCGTAAAAGATTACAATACACAATGGACTGGTTTTTAATCACAAATTTTAAACACAAAGTACACAAAAGAAGTCCAAATGCCGAAAAGGTAATTAAATGTATTTCTACAGGGCTGCAGGTGTGGATTTGTCTTTGTCGGCAACAATATTAAGGAATTTCCTACTCTTCAGAGTCCAAAATCCAATGCCAATAAGATTTAAATTTATGAGTCTCTTAAAGCTGTGTTGAGTTTAATGCAACAATAATTATTGAGATCAGTTCAGAAATAGAAAATACCTCAGGAATTACATTTTTCTATTTAATTTCGGGGAATAAATATCTTGCTACATCTTCAGTGTCCAAGATATAATCAATGGAATTTATACGAAATTACTTTAAAGCTATACGGAATCTAGTGCAAAAGGAATTATTTCAAGTGGTTTAGAAATAAAAAAGTCATAAACTTAAACAATACCTCTCAATCAATAAAAAAAGTCATTGGGCATTTTTGTCCCGGTACCTTAAAGTACGGGTCTATTGTTGAAATGTGCTTTGTTTTAAAGTTCAGGGAACATGCTTATTTTAATCCAAATATATGGGGAAGAAACTTTATGTGTTTTAATGCAAAATGGTCCAAAATGAAATATTAATAAGGAGCCGAATCCAGTCACGCCATGTGAGAATAAGACAATAATAATATTACACATCATTCTTGAACACTTTAAATGGAAGACAAAGCAATCAAAACTATTATTGTTCTTACATAGAGGGATGTAGTACTGTTAGAAGATGCGCGTGTCGCGAGTATGGTGTACTTCTTATCGTAGGCGCGACATCGGGAAGGAATAGATGCACCAGCATGATGTTTAGATGATGTTTTTATTTGATTGATATTGAATAAAATGTGAAAAAATTGTTTTAGTTCTCATTAAACTACTTAATTCTCTAAAAACAAAGTAGGGAGGATATCATTTTCAGGTTTGTTTGGGTTTTTTTTTTTATTTTTATTACAGGAGCTTAGCAGACAGGCAGAAGGCCCATTTGATGGAAAGCGGTTACCATCGCCTATGGACATTTGCAACACCAAAGGTGCTACAAATGCGCTGCTGCTCTCTTAAGGGAGACTGGAACCTGGTCACTAATGCCGGAACACAACTCAAGGTTGTTATGGCGACATGCTTTAGACCAGGGGTGGTAGCCATCCAGTCGGGCAAATGCCCTACCACCTGGCGTTGGTATTTTTAACCGACTTTAAAAAAAGGAGGAGGTTCTCAATTCCTCGGGATCTTTTTTTTTTGCTTTTTTTTATATATGTTCACCGATTACTCTGAGAGTTATGATCCGATTTACGTGATTCTTGTTTAGTTTGATGCGGAATAGTTGCCATTTGGTCCCCTAAAAATTTAACATAGTTTGGCCTAGTAGTTTTCATTTTACGACCATTTTTTTTTCTCGTTTCTTGGGACCTATATTTTTGTAAATGGAATTGGTATGACGCGGAGAGATTACGGAGAACATGATAGACAGCTTTTAAATATTCTTGCCCCTTTTCAGGAAGATCTGTGTGCATTTTTGTAAGCAATTTCCAACGCCACCTACCGGGTCTAATTGTAAATCTAAACCCATTCAAACACACATCAAATTTCATCAAAATCGTAGATCCCATACCGATAACCGATACATAGACTAGGAAGTAAAATTTAATATTTTATGACCTTCAAAAAGTGTTGTCCAGTGGAACTTATTTTGAATAAAAACTTTTGAATTTGAATTTGATAATAAATTAATAATAACATAGGAATCTTATTAAAATGATAAATTATATGAATAAAAAATATATAATAGAAAACTAAGCCTACTGGTTCGTTTTTTCGTATTCTTACGAGTATTCAAGGACCCGGTAAACATCGGAGCGCTGTAAAACCCACATAAATTAATGAAATTAAACAAATTTGTAGTGGAAATTATTTCCCTACAAACCCTTTATAAGATTGCTCTGATGTGATTTTTATTGTAAAATGTCCAGAGTAAAAGATATAAGGCCCAAAAAAATTTTTGTTCAAAAATGTTCAGTTTATCGCTTTTATATTTTTCATTTTACGATAAAAACTAATAAGAATAATGTTGTAGACAATTTAATTTGTTATAAATAATGTCTTATAAATAGCATCCACTAACATAACTTGTTTTATTTTCAAATATTTACTGTACAAGTATTTGCGCAACTAAAAAGTTTTTTTTAACAAAACTGAAGGGAGGTGTTCCGTATAGGGGTGGAGGCCGGGGCGAGATGAATGGAATGCTTTATGCCCCTCCGTCTCAAAAGAAGATCTTCCATCGAGGCTTTTGTTGTTCCTCGTGTTCCTCGCAGGCCCATCTGTTACAGATGAACATACATACATACATAACTTCACGCCAGTTCCCTTGCGGGGTAGGCACGAACAACAGAGTGCCATTTAGGCTTATTCTTACACACCTCACTTGCCTCTTTGACATTCATAACTCTTGTCATGCAAGCTCGTCTGTTCTTAAGGCTCCTGACATCACCTTCTGCTAGTACACGATCAATTTGATCATGGAAGGTGTGTCGTGGCCTTCCACGACTTCTGCATCCATCCACTTTTGCATTGTATATCTGTTTAGTCATTCTTTCATCATGCATTCTTTCCACATGCCCGAACCACCGGAGCATTCCTTTCCTTACCTTCCTTACCTGTTATAGATGAAAATTTGTATATATCCTTTGTATGTTCCGAGAAACGTTTGTGACATTAATTATTGCACAGTGCCATCTATTGCCTTGTAAGTGTTCCACTATAAAGCCAAACCGACTTCAAACTAAAAAGCGAAAAATATAAATTCTTTCTATAACATCTTGATGTCATAACATAGAGCTACTACCTAACTCTAATTCTAGTTAGTCTAGAGAAAACTCTCGGCGTCTTCCAATGTGTGTGTGCGTCCAATATCCTCATTACTTCTAACTTTACCTGTCTTTCTTTGTGTCTTTACCACGCCGGTAGTCTACGTGACGTTTCTTTATGACGTTTTCTTAGAATTTACAATTTCAATTTTAAAGTATATGTAACTTTGGCCGACGTTACTTGAGTTTGTCTATGCTTGCAGCGACATAATAGGAAGAGGGAGTTTCGAATTTCAGATGTATCCTATACAAATTAATATTAATTAAAAATCTAAAATATCCTATAAATAAACCTAACTTAAAAATATATATACAATAGTAAAAAAAAAAAAAAAAAAACTAATATTAAAATAAAACCTATATTAAAGCCCGTCCAGCCCCACCAGACCACTGTCGCTGGGCATTGTACCTAGAAGGCTGGCAGCATTACCTCGCTGGATACAAAGGCTAATCCTTTGAGCGAGGTAAGCTCCAGCCTTCCGGTCTCCTGTTTTGTCCATTAGGCGTTTTTTAATTATTTTAAATAATTTGTGGGCACTTGGCCCCCATGGGCCCAAAGTCTCCACCCCAAACGGCTCAAATATGTAACCTGTTCCAAGGGTTACATATTTGAGCCGTTTGAGGTTTTCGGCAGAAGTGGCAGTGCGACCGGCCCCAACTTTGGACTCCTGGAGATGAGAAGGCGCCAGTGTATCGACACAGGTAACGTCCCACACAAGCGGCCTTCCCAAGCTCCAGGGAATTAAAGTCATACCGTCGGGCCTCTTGCCATCGTCAATCGTCTTGATTTCTATTGTAATGTTTCCATCAGTCTTATTTATTCAAAACATATTTTTTAAACTCAAATCAGTCATAAATTAAACGCTTCGAGCTTTAAAGAGCAACTACTTTAATGTCACGACCAATGCTTCCTTTTCGTCATGACGTTTGGTGCCGAGACGTGAACACTAAGGGCATGTTCAGATGAACGGCGCCGATCGTGCACAATACAAAATCGAAAACACACAAGCGTTTTATTCTGTGAATAACTTTTATCTGGTGATCGAAAAATCTTTCTTTAGTTTGGTAAATATTATTTAATTGTTACCAGGTTTTCCTTTCTTGTAAAAATATAGAGCAGCTATATCGTTTGCACATTAAGCTACGCACACAGAATGTTGCAGCTAAATAAAATTAAACTTGGAGACGGGGACCGTCTAGCATTTAATCGATGAGCACTCTCGATTCACTAGATCTCAATGATTCGATACCCGACTGAGTAAACTTTGTAAATGAATTTTCTGTTATTTACTTCGATCCAGGTGTAACTGGGATGTAAGGGTCGATTCACACCACGATACCATTCACGGTTCAATCTGGCTCCTATCTCGTTTCGATAAAATCTAACTGTGTCTACACCACTAGTCTGGAGTTGTTACAAAACGTTGTAGAGTAAATATGTTACACTGTCGGTACAAGTTATGACAAATCCGATCTCGCTTCAGTGAAATATTCTTTTCGGTGAACCGGTACCGGACCGATATCGGATTGTATTTAGAGCAACACGATAATTAGTGGAATTGCTCTAATTCTTTCTTTTTTAAGAATATTTGACCGGAGCGAAACTGAACAGTGTGTGTACCAAGCCTAACGTGGAGACTTTATTAAGATTATAGACGCTATGTTTCACATGAGACTCAGAACTACCCTGATTTTTCCCGTTCCAGTTGTCTGCGGCTGTTACTATCATAAACACAAGTGGAACGGATCATGGAGCGTTGATGTCATTAACGACGAAATACACAAATGTCATTGGTTGATTTTAATATCGCGCCTTTTTCAGTGTCAATCAATAAAGAGAATACTCTGTGGTCAACGTAAAGGGCGCACGAAGATGGAATAAAGTGTGATGTGTTCTGTACGTGTGTGTGTGTATGTGTCTGTATGTGTGTTACGCGTGCGTGTTGTGTGTGTGTGTGTGCGTGTGCGCACGCGCGCGTCTTTGTGTGTGTGTGTGTGTGTGTGTGTGTATGTGCGAATGCGCGCGCGTTTGGGTGTGTGTGTATATTGTACGCGCGCGCGCGCGCGCGCGCGTGTGTGTGTGTGTGTGTGTGTGTGTGTGTGTGTGTGTGTGTGTGTGTGTGTGTGTGTGTGTGTGTGTGTGTGTATGTGTGTATGTGTACATAGTTGTGCATATTATTTGCATTGAGCGACAATCACACTAAGAATTGGTTTACCTGCCGGCTCATTTAATTTTTTTTTATTGCAGGAGTTCAGCAGACAGGCAGACGGCCCACTTGATGGAAAGCGGTGACCATCGCCTATGGACATTTGCAACACCAAAGATGCTACAAATGAGCTACTGCTCTCTTAAGGGAGACTGGAACCTGGTCACTAATGCCGGAACACAACTCAAGGTTATTATGGCGACATGCTTTAGACCAGGGGTGGTAGCCATCCAGTCGGGAAAATACCCTACAACCTGGCAATATCTCATACTACTATACAAAGCTGAGGAGTTTGTTTGTTTGCTTGAACGCGCTAATATCAGGAACCCCTGGTCTGATTTGAAAAATTCTTTCAGTGTTAGATAGCCCATTTAACGAGGAAGGCTATAGGTTATATATCATCACGTTAAGTCCGATAGGAGCGGAGTGCCAATGAATAATGTTTAAAAGTCGAGGCCTTTTTTCAACTTACAATTTTTAAAACTATTCTACGCGGACGAAATCGCGGACAGAAGCTAGTCAAAGGATAATAATATTAAAATAATTAATTTTGTCATGACATTGTCATTTTGTTCTAGCGGCATTGTCTCTTTCTGCGTAGTGACTACGGAATGTTCCCACATTTTGTATTATACCGTCGGATAGTCTTTTCTCTTACCTACATATAGACACAAGTTAATTAAGACAAAATACTTTAACTTAGTATTATTAAAATGTATTATTTCTATAAACAATTTACATATTATTTTTAGAAATGCTGAATTTATTTCTCTTTTGATAGAACAATTCTACTGGAATTACATTCTTTTATAATTAACTTGGACTTTTTAATGTACTCTATTTAATAAATTTGTAAAAGCCTTTTGTGTACTGTAAACAAGAAAGATAACTTATTCTAATTTCGTACAAATCGTAGAATTTAATTTCAATACACTTTCGAGGTCATACATAAATTGATATTATGTACTTTTAATCTACGAGCGCCACTTCGCAGTAAATTATTTCCAGTTCAAATAGAAAAATCAATAAGATCTCAGCAACACACCTAAGAGATTTTATTTCATTTTGATTGTTGTCGCCTTTTAAGATTTTTAAAGGTACGGTAAAGGTCCATATCTAGTTATGGCCCACAAGAGGTGTCTGGCAACTGTATATCTTTGATTATAACAATATCCTAAGTGACATATGTAAAAACTAGCCTTACTACTTTGACGTAAATTAGCATGGTTTTTATCCACATTTGATACCTGCTACTTGAAAAACCGCTTTCAGCTTAGCGAGTATCCATTCCTTTCTAAGGCCCGGTTTCCACCAAAGCAGAGAGGAGAGGAGACGAAAGGAGATATGCTGCGAAGCTGGCAGGTTATTTCCACTGAAGCGGAGAGGAGATGTGAGCTTTGTATAACACGCCTTCGGGTGTGCGAGGCGCGGGCTGAAGGCAGCGGGGAATTGGCACGCGTGTGCGGGCGTCTCCGCTCTGCCGCGCCGCTTACTCGCTCGCGGTACAAAATTCTATACAAAAATAAGACATCTCCTCTCGTCTCCGTTTGATCTATTTCCACCGAAGCTAAGCGGAGAGGAGATGTGGAAATAACGAAATCTGATTGGTTATTCAAAACACGTCTCCTCTCGTCTCCTCTCCTCTCTGCTATGGTGAAAACCGGGTCTAAGTTTATGTTAAACTACCGATCCTAAAAATTTCATTTTTCCTAAAATCACGTAAGTCTAGGGTGACTGGGATCTCAATCCAGTAGGTTCTAGGTAGGAAAGAGGAACTCGGTAGAAACTCCTTTCGTCTACTACGATATCTGTCTGTCTGTCACATGATGAGGTGAACAACTAATAAACTACTAGATGTAACTAGGAATATGAAACACAAATATAGATGGCTGAATTAAAATATAAGTGTAGTGTCCAATTTATTGAAATTCCTTTTTGTAATTTAAAATTTAGACTAACATCTATTGAATTGTTTTTAAAAATGATTAATAGTCTGTTTTACATTGTTTTAGCCGCATAACTAAATATGTGCTAAAAATGACGTCTATACCCGAAATTTATCAACGGGATAAGTTTGAAAAATTCACCACATTTTTATTTAGTAAGTACATTGCTGTTCTAAATGTCTGTACAACATTATGACATAGGACGTTATACCTTTGCTAAAATATATTTAAATACAAATAATATCTAAACGGCGTCATTGTCCTCGCCATCATTTATCGTCATTTCTTAAAACTCGTGCTATATCATTCAATGTTGGTTCCAATATCACTGATTAATTATTACTCATTATTTTTACCAACATGGCTCTTGGAATGGAAAAATTCTTAAGAAGATAAAAGATTTAAAAGGAAACCTATTTGCGGCCAGTGACGCTCGCGATTGAATACGAGAAATTCGCCCACGTATCTGTTTAAACTAAGGGTACAATTTAAATGCTCACCAAAATATTTTATTGTACCTAAGACTAAGTACCAAGTAAAATATATTAACTTCATATAAATTTAATCCACTCTATACCGAGGTGCCTAAAAAACAACGTTTCACGTTCCGAAATAAATATACACTCATCAGAATTGTACGTTTTGTATTTAAATTCTTTTTGCTTATCAAGATTGATAAATGACTAAACAGATATACAATGCAAAAGTGGATGGATGCAGAAGTCGTGGAAGGCCACGACACACCTTCCATGATCAAATTGATCGTGTACTAGCAGAAGGTGATGTCAGGAGCCTTAAGAACAGACGAGCGTGCATGACAAGAGTTATGAATGTCAAAGAGGCAAGTGAGGTGTGTAAGAATAAGCCTAAATGGCACTCTGTTGTTCGTGCCTACCCCGCAAGGGAACTGGCGTGAAGTTATGTATGTATGTAAGATTGATAAATGCTCACCAAATATTGTTTTACTAAAATAGTAATATTCAAACCGAAAATTACAGTTCTAAATAGCTTTAGTGTAATCAAATTATCGAACCTGAATCCAAAACATATGATTGTTAAACTAAGATTACAGTCGTTTCCCTTTACTTAGTTACCCTGCAACCCGCACAGCCGCCACAGGCACTTTTTCTATTGTTTTGTCATCCGTGATCACTTCTTTGTCTTCCGTGATCACAGCCACTGAAAAGTGGCCGAAACGTCGGAATAACCAAAATCAAATAAATTACCGCGCTTAAAACCGTTAAAACGTAGTTTTATTATGTATACAAGTTGCGATAACTTGAGAAAATATTAAGATTGACTGATTTTAACTATTGTGTTCCTTAAAGTGCCATTGATAAATCTTAAGTACAAATTAATCTTATAAGTACCTATAAATATAATAAAACATAATTTCGTTTTACTTTTGTTTTATTTTCCTACCAGTGATTCATTTTTACTTACCTTAATCATTTGTGTTGCAGTAATATTGAGAGTGAAGTATTTATTAGGCTATATTATGATATTTTAATCAAATTCATAAAACAATATACAAGCAACATGTGTTTGGAATACGCAATATTATATTTGGTATTAAAAATAATTTTACGCACGTCTGTTTGCTTTTTTGCCTCAGCAAAAATTACTAAATTGAAGGTGGTGAAACTAAATATTGGTAATATCTATTTAGCGATAATATAAAATATTTGGTCTGAAATTATCTTTAAAGGCGTTTATATATTTTTATGGCATAGCACAAAAAGGAAAATAGCTACATTTCTACAGTACTTCATGAAACACAATATGGTGAGCATTTATCCATTCTGGCAGGTATTTCGAATTTATTGGTAGTAAAATAGGTGCATTTCTGGTAGGCGTTTAAACACAAGCCTTAAACTAATAATCATATGCTACGTTATTTATACAAAAAAGAGGCCGCGAAAATCATATAAAATAATACGTTCATAAATGTGTTACATTATTTGCTTAATATCATTGAATTGAATCACCTGAAACCTGACAGTGATCAGGCATCAAGTTTTAAATATAGTAATCCAAATATACTTTTAACGGTGGATAAAACAGGATTTTTCATTTACGTATCGACGAACCCCAAACACGACGGTCTGATTATTGTGCGATAAATTGTTTTTAAAGGACATGTAAAATATTATTACCGAGAATCGACAGTGTTGCAGCTAAAAAAGAACGCTAAACATTATTGGATTCAATTATAGGTATTTCATACGGCGCAAATATGAAACCTTAGGAAGGGGTTACATATTTGTGCCGTTTGGAGTTGAAACCTTAGGTCCGTGGGGTCCATCGGCAAAGAGTTTCTTCAAAGAGATTTGCAAGAAACTCTTTGATGCCACCCGTGATCAGAACGCAGGGTCATATTTCGCCCAACAAATAAGCATCGCCATACAGCGCGGCAATGCAGCCAGCCTTCTGGGCACGCTCCCATCTGGCAGCGATTTGTTACACAGTTTATAATCGCTTCTACTTTATAACTTAGTTTATTTTCGTTTTTAGAAGTCGGTTAAATGTAAACTCACTAAGATGTAAATATACTAGGATGAAGATGAATTATAGGTTAATTGGATAAATTTTCAATCAGGAGGAAATGATTAAAAAAATTTGCAACGTGCGTAGGAGGCTTCCCCTGCTTATCCCACCCACTGAACCGCAGCTGACGTTAAACCATATAAAGCATTATACAAGTTATCATTCGAGATAAACTTGATCATGAAAATACGTTGCTGGCTCGCGTACAACAACAACATGCTACAGTTAAAAGAAATGATAACTCTGAGCCCGGTACCTCTTCATAAATCGCTAATAACATTTACATTAAATGAAACCTTTTATTTATCAAAGTCCATATTTTTCCATCCACTTTTACGAATCAAAAGCTCCAGTGGGACGAAAATCTCATTATGTTATTTTGAATTTTAAATGGGTTATTTTCGTATTAATTCCGTCTAGGACACGATCATATTGGCCAAAGAAGTAACAACGCATAGTAGAGTGAATCAGTGTGATAACACGGATATGTGCACAGCCTAATCCTTTTTTTTAATAACGAGGGAAATCCGGTTGAGGACTAAGAGGCGTGTGGAATTCGCCAAGTGGGATTAGTACTCTTGTGAGAATGAGAGCGAAGCAGCCTACTCCGCTCCCGCTAAAGTAGGATTCGGCAGCACCGGACAGCGAGGTTAGACCTTTGGCTGTCGTGAGCTTCCCTGAGAAAGGGTTATTATCCGCGCGATCCTTCTCTTCTCGTGGAATCTGTCACAAACTGTCCCAAGTAATGGAAGCTCGAAGACACTGTGGGCGTAATTCCCCCGGCAATGGAAATGGATGAAGCCGTTAGGCCACCACCTGCCAGGGCTTCGCGGAGCGGCTAAGCCACGGACCCGTGGCCCTGGCATAAAGAAGAAGAATGGAATATTAAGGGGATTAAGTAGGTACCCCTGACTCGGGTGGCAATAGCACGTGCTTATTTATGGTGCTAGTGCCACCCCAACGTGGAGAATCCCACACTCCACGACGCGCCTCCCTTGCGGTGGATAGTGCTCATCCAGATTTCCCCTCGTTAAAAAAAGGGATTAGTACTCCTATAGATGCTATAGCCTCCTGTGTCGGAGATGTCCGCTAAAACTTCTCGGTGTTGCTTTTATCGCCTTTTTGCCAGGGCCATGGTTCCAGGATGCCAGATTTATGGCCTAGCCACCTCGCTGGGCCCTGACAGGCGTTGGCCCAACGGCCTCATTTGAGGCTAATCCTCGTTTTCCTCGCATACACACATTCGTTGTTCACCATGAAAGCTTAATATATATTTTTGTTGTGTCGCCAATACAGTATAGTAAAGGATTAATACATTAAGATTTAAACAAATATATCAGAATTTGGTTGATTACCAGTCGATCACACAGGGCAAGCGCTTGGGGAGGCATTTAAGGGGGGCAAGCGGCAACCTTCGAAACGTGTCGAGAACGAATTGTCGACTTTTAATTTATTAATGTCGCAAAGTTTTCCTTCCACAGCAACACGTACTAATTGGATGTGTTTTTCATATTTTTTATATCGATAAAGTAAAAGTATCTGTTGGTGAATTCTTTTTTAATAATTGCTTAATAAATAATTAATAATTGCTTGTAGGCAAACTTCGATGGTAATTACCGTTGCCTGTCGGACCGTTTTCTACCTTATTAAACTTTAATAACTAACTACTAAACTTATAACTTTTGTCTGTTTATGCTCTTTTTGAAGAGGTCCATGCTGCAGCGCTTTGAGAAAATTCCGGGAGTGAACTTTTCCACAACTTGCACATTTATAGTATGAAGAATGACATGATTATTTGCGCCGTGACATACATACTCTATGTAGGCTAGAATAGAGGAGTTTGAAATGAAAAAACATATTGTGCTGACCATACATACTTGGGAGAAGATGAGAGAAAAGAGAGATATGGCGGGACGTGCGCCACATACAGTGTGCACCTTTCAGAACTCAAGGAGTGATGAACGACGAGTGGTACAGTGGTAGAATCGAGGCCTCGTCACCAAATTAATTTATTTGATCACTCATCGTAGTATACAGACAGTAGAATACATTTAGAGCACCAACGTCCATTCTAAGGCTTAAAGGTCCGAGTTCAGATCGCTCGGCGCTGTTATGAGTAAGCGGGAGCGGCTGGTACTGTATAACTTGTTTTGTAGTACACTATACAAAATGGCCTAAGGACTACTACTATTTCGCTGTTTTTCATCAAATTGTTTTATGCCGTGTGTCCTACTCATTAAAGTTCAATACCCAATACACAGTAATATCGCTGTCGATTTGTTGCCATAGTCAATACTACCTTACGTCTATTTATATCATAACGCGCAATGTTGATCGCTGTGCCGAAACATGTTTTCTCGATGTCTTAAAACTTTTTAAACATGCCGACTTTTATCATCTTTATTCTTATATTAACTTGTCTACTTTCTTATAGGTAATAAAATGTTTTTACACAAATCAAAATTTGTCAATAATAAATATCTTATATATAATACTTAGTTGTACAATGTTATTATTTTTTTTTTTATATCAGGAGATCAGCAGACAGGTAGACGGCCCACTTGATGGAAAGCGGTTACCATCACCTATGGACATTCGCAACAGCAAAGTTGCTACAAATGCGCTGCTGCTCTCTTAAGGGAAACTGGAACCTGGTCACTAATGCCGGAACACAACTCAAGGTTGTTACGGCGACATACTTTAGACCAGGGGTGGTAGCTATCCAGTCGGGCAAATGCCCTACCACCTGGCTGTGGGTTGTTAAGTCGCCTCTTACGACAGGCCGCCCGGCCGCAGGAAATTGTATTCCTTCTCCGTTCCTGCACGGATATACGTATATTATACACGTCGTGCGACAATTAATATAATGGTGCGTTTCCATGCTTGCCAAGGCTCGACAAGCATCCACAAGCCCCAAGCGTCCACAAATCTCGCTTGGCATTTGGAAGTCATTTACACGCTTGTGAATACGTCAGTGTGCTACGTACATCCAAGCATGGCGGACACCAAACTTGTATCGGCTATTACGTTTGGTTTAACCTACTTTTATTTCAAATACAAGCAAAGTAAAACAAAAGCAAGTTAAGCCCCGACGACCACGAAGGTGGTGGATGATAAAAATTCATAGAAATCGTACCAGGTAGCTAATAAGTTTTACAATTTAATTGGTATTTCGGTTACCATTATCTGTGTCAGTTATGTTATCCCACAATATATAATTATACATACATACATACATAACTTCACGCCAGTTCCCTCGCGGGGTAGGCACGAACAACAGAGTGCCATTTAGGCTTATTCTTACACACCTCACTTGCCTCTTTGACATTCATAACTCTTGTCATGCAAGCTCGTCTGTTCTTAAGGCTCCTGACATCACCTTCTGCTAGTACACGATCAATTTGATCATGGAAGGTGTGTCGTGGCCTTCCACGACTTCTGCATCCATCCACTTTTGCATTGTATATCTGCTTAGTCATTCTTTCATCATGCATTCTTTCCACATGCCCGAACCACCGGAGCATTCCTTTCCTTACCTTCACCCCGACACTCTCTTTCAGACCAACTCTCTTTCTCTATATAATTATACACCGTTAAATTTTGAATACCAAAAAAAATTTAGGAGGTGAACCTAAAACCTTCTAAAACCTTCTTCGTCGCGAGATCACAGCGGCTACTAAGCGCGCGCCAACGTGTGAACGCGTCGCAAGCGCTTGCCGCAAGCGCCCTTTGATCTTTGGAAAACCCTGTGGCTAGACAGTGGAAGCGGTGCGCCCACACCTGTTGGGATGGCTCTCGCGGAAACGCGGCGCCCTGACCTTCAGGATGACGTAGATACTTACCGGGCATGGGTGCTTCGATAAGTATCTGAATCATATGGTGGGCTGCCTGCCTTTACCTCAATGTCGCCAGTGTGGCGCACAAGACACGGTGTTTCATACGCTAGTCGAGTGCGCAACATGGGCACCAGAGAGGTCCGAACTCGAGAAAATAGTAGGTCCGATCGATTCGCTCGGCAGTCTGGTGCAAGCCATGCTGCAGAGCGATGATCATTGGGTGGATGCGTCTAATATCTGCAAGGCAGTTATGTCTCAAAAGGAGGCCGCAGAACGAGATAGGGAGAGAGGTACAAGTGCGCATGCGTCTCACGGGTACCGACGTCAGTCGGGGTCCCGGAGGCGCAGATATGCGCATGACTTCCCTTCTTGAAATACCGCTGCAGGGGCCCTCTAGCATCTAGGGAGCAGAGGAGTCTTCATCCCTGTTGACGAAGTGAGTTTACACTGATTCCCGGGGCATTCTCAAGCACTGATGCGCTAGGATCAGCGTGGGCGTAACTTCGTTCTAAGTCTCACGCTCTTCCTGCCATAAGCGCGGGGCACATGGGAGGAGGGTGGTTTTAGTGGAGTATTGAGTTGGTTGGTAGGATTGCCCCCAGGGGGACGCCTCCATAATCGACTATGGTTTAATCCCTAGCAAAGGACCCGGTATTGTGCGAAATGCATTTCCCCCGCCTTGAAAAAAAAGCGTTCTTTGATCTGAGTCAAAAAACCGACACTAAACAGGATCCAATACAAGCGTTCACAAGCTCACGCGAGCCAAGCCAAACGCCCACCTTACACGCTTGTGCTTGTGGACGCTTGCCGAGCCTTGGCAAGCATGGAAACGCGCCATAAAGTATTTAACACTCCTCGTAACCATACACTGGTTTCATAACGCATATTATTGTAGAAAGTACTTTCGGATAATAATTAATATATACTATATTTCCGATTATTTAATTAAACATTTGTGGTATTGTTTTTTATTCACTGATGGCTTCGCTTAATCTATAGTATCAAAATGTGCGCGGATTGCGCACGAAAACCAATATAAAGTGTAAAATCCATGTAACGTCACTTGATGGTAAGCGGTTACCATCGCCTATGGACATTTGCAACACCAAAGGTGCTACAAATGCGCTGCTGCTCTATTAAGGGAGACTGGAACCTGGTCACTGATGTCGGAACACAACTCAATGTTGTTATAGCGACATACTTTAGACCAGGGGTGGTAGCCATCCAGTCGGCCAAATGCCCTACCACCTGGCTGTTGGTTGTTTTGTCGCCTCTTATGACAGGCCGCCCGGCCGCAGGAAATTGTATACTTTCTCCGTTCCTGCACGGATAGATAGATAACGACAAACTCCATTAAGCGTCGAAATCACTTGGCTTTGGTTAGTTTAGCTAACATAATGATACACTATGTAGCATACAATGATACACTATGTAGCATTACACCCACTCTCAATAACGACTACAATCAAGTAATAAAAAGTACCTTTTAAGTTGTCAAAATTATAAATAAACGCGCAGCTGTGTATGTTCTTTCATCGCTTTGTTATTCTAGCCCGTAATAAACTCGACTGTCGTCATCATGCATACCGAAATTTCTAAGTACTTCCTTTATCACCAAGACCGCAAGATATTAATAAAATAAGTAAAAAATACAACAAAATTACTGGTGCAGCAAAATACGTCAGACAAAAATAACAGACTTCTCTCCATTTAACAACAACTCTCTATAACGCTCTAAAATGCACATTGCCTTCAGTGTCGTTATATAGAGTTTACACTGTATTTCTTAGAAACTTATGTCTATGTAATAATGACGTGATTGTTCTCACCGAAACTTGGCTTGTAGATGGTATAGAGCATATATTGGCAACAACCGGCCCGCGAGACATTTTGAAAAAAACCCAATTAAAAAAATATTGAATTGAATTTGAAGACGTAGAGTTGTACGATTTCTACAAAAAATACCTAGACGAAGACAATTTCCGCAGCTTAGAAAATTCGCAAGAAGATTGATTTGTGCGTTTGGCAGTACTTATAAATGCGATAAGTTCTTTTCATTGATGAAAGTTAATAAATTTACACATCGTACAAGACTGACTGACGATAATTTGGAAAATTCTTTACGTCTTTGTATCAGTGGAATTAATTCAAATGTCGATGGATTAGTTTCGCAAATTCAAGCTCAAGTGTCTCATTGATTTCGGTCAATTTAACTTTCGTAGTTTGTCGTATTATTTCATGTCTAATATCTACCGCAATTTATTTTATCACTACTTTAAAATGCACTAAGTACTTTTAAACGCGGCCCGCGAACGTATTTGCACGCCAAAGTTTGGCCCTCAACATGTCAAAGGTTGCCCATACCTGGTATAGAGAGTAGTGAAATTCTTCTCGAGGTCGCCGGCCTTCAGCTGGCACCCGGAGAGGCAGGTACGCGCATTACTTCCCTCCCTGAGTTAGGTTCCGTTTACCGCGGGGGGCCCGCCTCAAAAACAAAAAAAAAGAGAGTAGTGAAATATTTGATAATAGATATATTAGTATAGTATGGAGGTGTGATCGTGACTACGCTCGCACGGCACAGTCATTGGGAGGGGGTGTGTTGGTGGCTGTTAGAAATTATTTGATTGCTTTGGAACGAACTAATTGGAGAAGCTCTGCTGAAGATATATGGGTATCAATCACTGTAAAAAGATCTAGACCAGCGGTCACATATAATACACATATTTGTGGCCTTTACCTTTGTAACGAGAACCAAGGCCACTTATATAAAACTCAACTTATAAATTTCACAAACAATATTAATACCATTGTCTCTTCCAGACCGTTAGATAAGTTTATTATAATGGGCGACTTTAATTTCGGTAATTATGTCGAATGGTCTGAAGTACCTGATAGCAATGAGATGCAGTCCGAGGATCTCAGCGATCAAACACTCATAGATTTTTTTGATACTATGAATACGTGTAATTTCTCGCAGTATAATAAACATCGTAATATTAATAATAGGTTGACGCCGACAAAGACCAATTCACACCTGCATACCTGTAGAAACACATTTTATTACCTTTCGGCATTTGGACTTCTATTGTTTACTTTATGTTTAAAATTTGTGATTAGAAAAGAGCCCATTGTGTATTGTAATCTTTTATGGCAGTCATGAGAAAGGTGTGTCGGATTTAAAGTACAAACTGAATCTAGAAAATTCGGTCCACGCGTCCGGGCAGTCGTATTACGTATGTGCAGCATAAAGCAATGCCTCGATTGAGGGACGAGGCAGTTGATCGATAACCACAAGCGAAGCAAGACTTGTGTACATTGGGTAATCTATTTTAGTAACGGATTTTGCGCGTGTTATTGAATTACGATCTTCTGCATTACGTTTGGACTTGTTGCGTTCGGTTATCTTTGTAACTGTGTTATTATACGTGTTTGTATAGTTCTAATAAACTCTATAATAATTTCAACAGCATTTCAATTCGAGACCTGCAACTTTTAACAATATTAAGACCAGTACGTAATAATATAGATACTCTTCTACTTCAGGAAGATTTAAATCGTTTCTCGGAATACTGTACATTTAACAGACTACAACTGAATATATCAAAATGTTATACCTTTTCAAAGAAAAAATGTACCATAAATTCTGATTATACTTTCTATAATAACATAATCAGCAGGGTGACTGTCAGTCATCAAGACTTGGGTCTCCTGCACGACAGCAAACTAATTTTTGATAACCATATAAACCTTATAATAAGTCTTTGGGAATCACAGTGAGATCTGCAGCATATTTTCGATCTTTAAAACCACTAAAAGTTCTTTACTGCTTAAAGTATTCTAACAATCCATCTAACAAGAATTCATGTCTCGACAAGTTCAAACATAATATTCGTTTACCGTAAGACGATCCAGGAATTTAAACTTTCATAATTAATTAATGTTAAAAAACCAAAGACATTGAAACTAAAATACATTATGTAGCAGATCATTGCCAACGGGGAGCGTGCCCAGAAGGCTGGCTGCATTGCCACGCTGTATGGCAATACTTATTTGTTGTGCAAAATATGAGCCAGCCTTCTGATCACGGGTAGTGTCAAAGAGTTTCTTACATATGTCTTTAAAGAAACTCTTTGCCGACGGACCCCACGGGCCTAATGTTTCAACCCCAAACGGCACAAATGTGTACTGTACTTTACTGCTTCATTTGTTCGAATCGTCTTGAATACGCATCTCAAGTTTTGAGTCAGAAATATAGCATATAGGTACTTATATATAAACAAATTAGAACAAATTTAAAAGAACTTTTTAAGACGATAATATAATACTTTCATAATAATAAAGTACACTTTACACGTGTAAAGTACACTAGCACTACAGTGATATTTGCTAAACATTAACAAAGAATACATGAGCAAAGTGTCTTCTTCTTAATAAAGACAATAGGATACGTGTTACTGGACACATTCTTAGTTTAAGTTATATCTGGTTATTTTAGGTCAGATTTAAATCACTCATTAGTATTATTTCCTATATTAGATTGTAATTTTAATGTTGTATCACTAAGATACATCACTTATGAAAAAAAAAATATAAGCAAAGTAGAACGAATTTAAACAACTACTACGATCGTTGTAAAAAATATCATTTCTTGCCTCTAAATGCCATGCCTTATTATAATGATATTTGTTTCTTGACTAAAGACTTGACTTCTTTAATGACTAAACAGATATACAATGCAAAAGTGGATGGATGCAGAAGTCGTGGAAGGCCACGACACACCTTCCATGATCAAATTGATCGTGTACTAGCGGAGGGTGATGTCAGGAGCCTTAAGAACAGACGAGTGTGCATGACAAGAGTTATGAATGTCAAAGAAGCAAGTGAGGTGTGTAAGAATGGGCCTAAATGGCGCTCTGTTGTTCGTGCCTACCCCGCAAGGGAACTGGCGTGAAGTTATGTATGTATGTATGTATGTTTCTTGATGAAGTTGGCTAGAGGTGACATTGATTGTCCAGATTTGATTTCTAAAGTCAAATCAAATAAAAAAACACAAATCTATATCTGTATTGAACAACGGTAAATTCTATTCAGCGCAATTTGGCTCCATTTGTTTTTGATACAACTAACAGCTAAAGTTTTGTTATATTAATATCCCTCGATATCGTGTATGTATATGTTGTTTTTTCTTTACCAATAGGTGGAGGCTCACTATCAGCATCTTATTTTAAATATTATTGTTACTATATAGAGAAGACTTTTATGTTAGAAATACTAGCTACAGAGAAGAGTCCAAATTTAAATACCTGGACTGTACTTTAACAGACACTAACACCCGCGAGGAAGATCTAGACATTCGAATTCACAATACCCTACGATGTACCGCGGCGCTTCATAAGGTAAAACTGTCATACGTCCAATATTGATGTACGGATGTGAGGCTTGGACCCTAAACTGAAGGAGAAGATCAAGCTGTTAATGACTGAAAGCAAGGTCCTAAGAAAGGTCCTGGGTCCGACACGGGAAAGTGATGGCAACTGGCGGATCTGTAAAAATGCCGAAACCAGAAGAACTAGTGGATGAGCTCAATATAATAGGCGAGAGCAAGGCACATCGCTTGCGCTGGCTTGACCACCTACACATAATGGGGGAGTCCAACGAGACGGCTACCAGTTGGTAGGCCCAGATATCGCTGGAGGGACGTAGTGGAGGCTGATCTGCGCGAGCATCATGCCGATGACTGGCAGGAGACAGCGCTGAACAGGAAGGAGTGGAGTATTCTCATTTTGGAGGTCAAGATTCATTTTGGGTCGGTGAGCCGCGGCAGTTAGTTAGTTAGTTAGTTATTGTTACTATATTTTGTATGTATTAGACTGTAAGCCTTCCTAATATAAAATAAATAAAGAGAAATTATACATTTTGATGGTTTTAATTCGTTAAAGGATAAGCTTTAATACAAAACAACTTGGCTTATAAGAACTTGTAGAGAGAACATTAAAATCGTTTATAATATCTTATTCGAAGGTCGGACTATAAACACAAAGGGATCAGCGATGAACAAAAGAGGATTAAATTTCAATACCTCTACAATTAGCAAAAACAAATAACAGCTAATAATTAGTAAGACAACGTTTAAAAAGAATTACGGATAATTTAAATAACAAAATTAATAAATCAAGCGTTCTACAAGGGCGAAAGGATTATAGATTTTTCGATACCAACAATATCTTACTAAGATATATCCACAATATACCGGCTTATGGGGCCATCGTTAGGCAGATATTACAAAATGAAAACGCTTTAAATTGAGGTTTTTTAGTAAAGCCAGTTCGTTGTAATGTACGCCTCTTTTTCCGTCTGTCCTGTGTGCGTATTCTTGTACGTCTTTGAAATTTTAAATGATGTAGCGAAATTGTGACGAAATAAAAATGATGTGGGTGTCATAACATGTACGTAAAATTATAAAGACTTTTCATATGACATTTTAATTTATGTAAATCCGAGATGCGAGTTTCACTAGAGTAAAACATTGAAAATTCATATATGTAATTTATATTGCTCATTATCGAACTTTGGATCTCTTTGTTTTACTAAACTAGACCAACCGACGTTTAGACCACTAGACCACAGAGGCCGTTTAAAAATATGAATATTATTTTTTTAACTCTCAGCCCTTTATTGAGTTTTAATTTATAAAGAAAATGAGACTATACCCTTTCCAAGCATTTATTTCCCTTTTGATAGCTCGATGACGCATGAATTAATAATGTCCTAATGCAATGCAATATAAGGCCCACACTGCACATGCACTTCCTCACAACACCAGCATGTAACAGATACACTCTACATTAGTATAAGTTTAGTATTAAAACTAGAATGAATTAATATAATAAGTTATTCGTAACATACATACACCTCAACACAAACATCAATAAATTTATGTCACACACAAGAACCAACTAATAAGCGTGTTAAATTCAAATAATTAAATCTAGAAATTAACTTGTAAAAAAGTGTACGGAACTCGAGTCCGTATATATATATATATATATATATATATATATATATATATATATATATATATATATATATATATAAAATGTCCTAATGCATTACCGTCTCGATTTGTTATAAAAATCGACTTCATATACAAATAAGTTTCATTAACTTAACTACCTTTGTAGTTGTACTAATAATACCATATTTTCTAATAAATATACCCATATTTCAATAAACATAATTTACATATATTGAATAAGCCATTTCAAACGTCACTTATAATAATTGCGGTATTATTTTTCTTCTAATAAATACAACATTTTTTTATTTTCAAATCGATTACTTTACATTTAATTACGTATAGTGTGTGGTTTAATAGTCTGTGCGTTACATGATTCACAGAACATCACTATTACGTCACCCACAACAATAAAGTACAACATTTATGTGATTTACTTCATGTGGGCTTCACTGTCAAAAGTAAAATAAAAGCTTGGAAACCGTATAATGAGTAATTTAAATCTTACCTAAAATAACTAGATATCACCTACACTAACTGTCGAAGCTATCGGCTAAAAATAGTATATCTTGACATTACAACTGTCACGTGAAAATTATGACATAATTATGTTTTGTGAACTGACATTTTTCGTTTGACACTTCTTTTCAGAGAGTACAATTAATACAATAGAAGACTTCTGCTTTAATTAATTAAAGTTAGCACTTATTCTTCTTGTTTAGACGAAAAATCACAATAACAAGGAGAATCGGCGAATTTAACAAACTAAGTGTTTTTTTGGCGGATTACCCAATAAACACCCTGTTGATCCTCCTGACGCCAAAAAGCATGTACCTACCCAACTCGGCTAAATAATTATATATGGTTAATTAGTAGTGTTGTCTGCTTTATTTTGCTTGCTTATATATTTTTCTAAATTGTATGGAAATTAATTCTTGTTAATTAGACAGGAGATTGCGCATACTCGGCTTTCTGCGAAAGAAACACCTTCGAGTCGCTTCTTTAAAAACAGATTAATTTTACAATTATTACCGTTTATTATTGTTACTATGTGTTGATATTGTTACAACTTGGCCCCCCCGACAAAGACAAATTCAATGAAGCACATTTTATTACCTATCGACATTTGAACTCATTATAATAGTTTTATGATTGTCTTCTTTTGTTTACTTATTTATTGGCATACGGCCTTTGTCCTATTGTACTCGCTCGTTAGCATCATTAGCCAGGTGTTACAAGCTATTCCTAGGAAACTGTAACGGCGTTGCCGGGCGAACATACATTTGCATTTGTATTTGGGGATCATAAAAGGACGGCCTGATGGAGAGAGGGAGTTAGTCGAGCGAGAAACACGAACGAAGCGAGATGTGTGCATAGCGGGAAAATCTATTAGTGACGGACTTTGTGCGTGTTATTGAATCGCGCATTCTGTTTGGACTGGTTGTGTTCAGTTATATTTGTACCTGTGTTATACGTGTTTGTATAGTTCTAATAAACTGTATAATAATTGGAGTCCTGCAACTCGTAACAATATTATATATCAAATTAGTTACTTATCACATAAGTATCTAAGTGTAATATAAATGGACAAATTTGGGTATCTTGAACTATAAAAGTCATGCTTAGTCGTTTTATCAAATTTGTACTTTAGTCACGGATTTCCTAAAAAAATATTTCATTTTTCCTGGTACTTCCCATTCCTGTATTGATATAAAAAAACATGCTTATTAATAATGTATTTAAAATTCGGCACCATTTTTTAGGGCCGCTTGCATAACGATCGCCTTTAAATAAAATTAGTTAATCGTATTAAACTGCCTAAATACGTTTTACACAGAACGTATTGACAGTTCTTTAAACATATTTAGCGGCAAATTTTACGTTTTGCAAGACACTAATTGTATTTAAGGGTGTTAAATACGTTTTGTGTTTCTTAAATAAATTTAAGCAACATTATGCAAGCGGCCATAAATCTTCTATACAATCATTGGTTACTAAGATCTTGATGATCAAAGCTAAAATATAATTTTTGACATAAGCTGATAGGAATTGTAGTTTTTTAATATTTTTTACCCATTCTTGTAGAGATAAAAATCATCATGATTACTGTAACTCCTTTAATTAAATACCTATCAAAATTCGACGAAAAATTTACAGAGAAAATAAATTCAGATAAATCGTTTAGAAAATGTACATACAACAAAGCGTTGCTTACAGGATTTGAAATTTGTATTATAACCGATACGAGCTTGCGAACTGTCTCAGTTTCAACTATGAAACCGTACCATATTAGGTTCAATAGGAAGCACAAGAAACTCGCTGAAATAATAACTAGTTGGAAAACTAATTTTAGACACAAGGAGACGAACAGGTCATACTACAGTACGTATTAAAGTCTGTTTAATTTTGTAGTTTAGTTTTTGGTATTGTACTTTAACATTTTTGCATTTTAGATTTCCAAAATAAACATTTTTTTTTTTTAATAAACGGCAGACACACACATTGTATATAAGTTAAGTTAAGCAAGTTACGCTTGTGTTATTCTTCTTCAGCCAATCTCTGTCCACTGCTGGATGAAGGGCTCCCCAATTACGCCCCACATATCCCGGTCTCCAATCTTCCTCGTCCAGCCGGCGATCTTGCGCAGGTCATCAGTTCAACGGGCTGGCGGTCGTCCAACACTACGTTTGCCGAGACGTGGTCTCCATTCCAGGACTCTTGGCTCCATCGGCCGTCGCTCCTGCGACAGACGGGACCGGTCCAATACAACTTGCTAATTTTGCGAGCTATGTCGGTTACCTTCGTTCTCTTACGGATGTCCTCATTTCTGATTTTATCCATAAGAGAAACACCCAACAAAGCTCGCTCCAAAGCACGTTGAGCGACTTTGATTTGGTGGACCCCCACTGTCCTTACTCGATTCATGGTTCCGTAGTCTACCTATGTGTCTTCGTATGTCACAGTGATTTTATCTCAAACTACTAGATCTAGGAATCCTTACAGGCTATAATTTGGTACGTTGAGCTAATTTAAATGCGTTATACAATAGACACACCTTCCATGATCAAATTGATCATGTACTAGCAGAAGGTGATGTCAGGAGCCTTAAGAACAGACGAGCTTGCATGACAAGAGTTATGAATGTCAAAGAGGCAAGTGAGGTGTGTAAGAATAAGCCTAAATGGCACTCTGTTGTTCGTGCCTACCCCGCAAGCGAACTGGCGTGAAGTTATGTGTGTATGTATGTATGTATACAATAGGTTTTTTTTATTGCATAAGTTTAGCAAAGAAGCAAACGGCCCACCTGATGGAAAGCGGTTACTATCGCCTATGAACATTTCTAACATCAAAGGTGTAACAATTGTGCTGCCGTTCTCTCAGAGAGACTGGAACCTGACCACTAATACCGGAACACAACTCAAGGTAGTTGTGGCTGTATACCTAGACCAGGTGGGACACCCATCCAGACGAAGTCCATCCAGAAGAAGTCTTGAAAAACATGTTTTTCAGACATAATCGTGTAGGCTGGCGTTATTCTGATCTTGAAAAATCATTAAGATAAACCTCAATTATTTTTTGAAGTCTGTAAATATGCAGGTGACTACAAATTTGCCTATAGTTGTGTGTAGTCGTCATTTGTGTCCGCCAGTTCTTAAGGTTTAAGATTGTCATGTGAGTTTCATCCTTTCTTGTTATTACCACCTTAGTCTTCTAGCTCTCAACTTTTCAGTCACGGGTGCAATTTTCAAATAGTGGTTATTTTAATTTCTCACCTTATCCATTCTTGTAACAACACACATCCTTTTTTTTTGACCAGGGGAAATCCGTTTGAGGACAAAGCCGCGACAAGGGCAGAACCTTGGGGGGATAATTCGCGACCTAGTGTGGGATTCGCCAGATCGGGGGTGGCACTAGCATGCCCAGTCAAAACTGGTGCCACTCCCCAGCTAGGGATACCAACTAAAACCCCTGGGTGTTCCGTCCTGCGCTTTATTCCAGGGCTACGGGTGTATGACCTAGCCCCTCCGCAGCCCTGGCAGGAACACCACACATCCATCTCATCATTGTTAACTCAACTGAGTGGAGGCAGGTTTATTGGTGAAACATTCGAACCCATATAGCATACGATACGATCGGTCGTATTAGAGATTTATGTATCATGACTTTAAAGCTATGAAACGTGATACTAGTTGGTAGAACTTTAAAAATACTTTGAATGAGGATCCGTTAAGTACTTTTGAGATTTGGAGTCATTATTCTGTAATCAAATTTTTTTTTATTGCAGGAACTCAGCAGACAGACGGCCCACTTGATGGAAAGCGGTTACCATCGCCTATAGACATTTGCAACACCAAAGGTGCTACAAATGCCCTGCTGCTCTCTTAAGGGAGACTGGAGCCTGATCACAAATGCCGGAACACAACTGATGGTTGTTCTGGCGACACACTTAGACCAGGGGTGGTAGCTATCCAGTCGGGCAAATGCCCTACCACCTGGCATAAAATTACAGTTACTTACATACATAACTTCACGCCAGTTCCCTTGCGGGGTAGGCACGAACAGCAGAGCGCCATTTAGGCTTATTCTTACACACCTCACTTGCTTCTTTGACATTCATAACTCTTGTCATGCGCGCTCGTCTGTTCTTAAGGCTCCAGACATCACCTTCTGCTAGTACACGATCAAATACAGTTACTTAACTATTATATTTGGACTGCCAGTCAATTTTCAGAACTATTTAACGATAATATAAGAATTAAGTTTCGTACATTGAACAAGTTAAAGTAATAACAGAAAATAAGGTTCATCTGTCGACAAAACCCCCAATCACTCACCAACACAATATTATGCGGCTAAAATTAGCATCTTGTTATTTCTTCATTATCATCAACAAACACGGTCGCTACTGCATTTACTTTTTTCACGGAAAGAAATAGCGCGTCTGGCTTTGGTAGTTTGCCCCCTTGCAGTGCGGGATTTATGGGGGTGTACTTCACGGGTGTCGGATGAAAAGCGACCCCTAAGGAACTTTAGACGCAAGAAGACTACCGGAACTTGTATAATTTTGCCGACGAATAATTATGTTGATGGAAATAACATTTAGATAACTATCTGTGTTCGCCACATCGTTCGGGTTAGACGGGTTTTATATTTATATTAGGATACGCCTGTGACTTCGTCAACGTTTGAGAGGTAACGTAGATTGCAGTTATCAAATCAAATCATTTATTTGCTTCAGAACATGGTTAGTAAAAACATTAGATGAAGATATGTTATTTTGTTTCACATGTTTTTGCCCTTTCAGGCATGCAAATATTAATTAAAAGTTTAAAATCAACTAGTTAGTAATAACAGATAACCCATTCAATCCAGACATTAATTGTTCTTTTTTTCTAGAATTATACAGTAGGTACCTAATAGGCCACGACACACCTTCCATGATCAAATTGATCGTGTACTAGCAGAAGGTGATGTCAGGAGCCTTAAGAACAGACGAGCTTGCATGACAAGAGTTATGAATGTCAAAGAGGCAAGTGAGGTGTGTAAGAATAAACCTAAATGGCACTCTGTTGTTCGTGCCTACCCCGCAAGGGAACTGGCGTGAAGTTACGTATGTATGTATGTATGTAGGTACCTAATTGTAGATAATATGTCAAGTGCAAGTTATTTGCCAATATTTAAATACAAAGAGTAATTTCAGCATTGCAACAAATTTTAGTATGAAAATAGATTAATTACAAAGATGCACCGTATTCAAAGTATACTACTGACTTTAAGCAATATACATACATACATACATAACTTCACGCCAGCTCCCTTGCGGGGTAGACACGAACAACAGAGCGCCATTTAGGCCCATTCTTACACACCTCACTTGCTTCTTTGACATTCATAACTCTTGTCATGCACGCTCGTCTGTTCTTAAGGCTCCTGACATCACCCTCCGCTAGTACACGATCAATTTGATCATGGAAGGTGTGTCGTGGCCTTCCACGACTTCTGCATCCATCCACTTTTGCATTGTATATCTGTTTAGTCAGTTTAAATAAGTTAACAATTTAAGCAACAGGCAAGAAAAATCCCGTGGGATTATCGAGATAAAAAGTACCTGCGACTTAATTTCAAAAAAAATTCTATCGATCAGTCTAAAAATTCTATCAGAATCTAAAAACTTCAAACTTTAAACCATTCTCAGGAAAATTGTCACGAGATTCCTGGGAAAAAAGTAGTGCAGATTTTAGATCTAAGAATTTTCTCTCGATTAGCGAAAACGGCATCGAGATCGGCCTAGTAGTTTTTAAATGGATCCCGCGGAAACAGACACAAACATTGATTTTTATTTGTAAGATAGATAAATTTTCTGAAGATGGATGGATTGTGTGAAAGATGATATGATGATATGTGGTGTGACAGAAGATGTATGTCAGAATAGAAGAGTGTGGAAGGAAAAGACATATTGTGCCGACCCCAAATAATTGGGATGTGGTAAAAGAAAAGAGGAAGAGACTGAATTTCTGAATCATGCAAGTTTAAGAAATGGAATGTACCCGTAAATAGATAGCATTCTGTTTTAATGCCTGAATTTTTTATATGAGCAGTTTTCACTTAGTATCTACCTATATTTAGGATATAAGTATGGAAAACAAACTAGTTAAACCAGTCTAGTAGTTGAGTAAGCTAAGGATTTGTTGGCAGGGAAAATTTTGTAAACGAATTTGCCGTTCTTTACTTTGGTCTGGGCATCTAGAATCGGCCCCAGAAATACCTATTGTAGTTATATATTACACAAGCGTAACTTGATGAGTTTGGAGATATATAGAATAGAATAGAATAGAACACTTTATTGTTCACCAAATAAACAATTACAGAATCAATAATTACAATACAATACAATCGTTCCTGTACGAACACCAGAGGCAGCAAGCAGATCTCGCACTTGATACAAGCGCCTTTTAGTAAGCCATTTGAGTCTTTTTTATAGTTATAGTTCTATTTAATTTAATTTCTTTTTGTTCGTAATACCTATTATTATTTTTCAAAATCATTATTTTCAAATTTCAATAATTATTACATAACATATTATGCACTTATATTAAATTATTCAAAATATGTCTATTCTTTGTTTCATGATGTTCTAATTATAAATAATATTAAATGTTCCTTAGTTATTTTATTATTTTTTCTTCTGTGAAGGTGACGTTACTGTCTGGCACTAACGGAAGACCAGCGTTGGTTGTGATCAACCAGCATTTGCTGAGTTAGGGCCTGTTTAGAGTTAGTTAAGTTTGGCTTTTATTAAACTGCTTATGTATACTTTAATAATTTTAAATAACTCTAAATAAATATTATTTTCTTTCTTTCTTTCTTTCAATAATTTAACGGCAAAACAAAACGCAGCCTTATCGCTTAAAAAAGCGATCTCTTCCAGGCAACCTGACTGAGAGGATAATTTTAACAACTTATGTCTAGGTATAATGAAATTAATAAGAAGTAAAATAAAAAGGTAGAACAGTAAACAGCTAAGTTAAGAAGAATAGAAAAATATATATTTTATTATAAACTAAGGTTTATTTTTTATTATTAACAACTCTACGGACTCGAGTTCCATACCCTTTTTTACAACTTAATTTCTATATAAAATTTTTTGAATTTTTGAATTTAACGCTTATTAGTTATTTTAGTTCTTGTGTGTGACATTAATTTATTGATTTTTGTGTTGAGGTGTATGTATCTTACGAATATAAACTAAGGTAATGGTTTTTGACAGACCTTTGAAATATGCCAAGTGATTTAGCTTTTCTGACATTGACGGGTAAAGAGTACCAAACGCAGACAGCCTGCACGGCGAAGGATTTCGAGTAAAATGTTGAAGAATGTGCAGGTGCCTTTAACAGGAGGTTATTAGAGGAGTGCAAATCGAAAGTGTGTGATGTATGACGGAAGTTGAAACATTCCTTAAGGTGTATACCTATATATAAGTATAAAATGTGTGTTTGTCTGCCGATTACTTTATACTTGTACGAGTTGTACGGAAGCGAAAACAGTTACACAAAACATGTTTTAATGAAAATTATATTTTTTATATTTGTCGGGGTGTGGAAAGAATGCATGATGAAAGAATGAATAAACAGATATACAATGCAAAAGTGGATGGATGCAAAAGTCGTGGGAGGCCACGACACACCTTTCATGATCAAATTGATCGTGTACTAGCGGAGGGTGATATCAGGAGCCTTAAGAACAGACGAGCGTGCATGACAATAGTTATGAATGTCAAAGAAGCAAGTGAGGTGTGTAAGAATAAGCCTAAATGGCGCTCTGTTGTTCGTACCTACCCCGCAAGGGAACTGGCGTGAAGTTATGTATGTATGTATAAATGAATTTCCATATTGTCATAATATAAATATATTGTAACTATTTACGTAGCTTATTAAGTTTAAACGTGACATTTTAGCAGAAATATGCTGCTAACCATGACACAACGCGCATTAAAATGTTTAAATTTTGGTATGCAGCATCAATAACAATAGCAATTACATCTATATGAACACATTTTGTAATCTATAATTCCTGTGAGCATTGAGCTGATTCATGAGTAAAATAATATCTTATTGTTGACGGTTTCGAACGTCTGCATAAGGTTATATACTTACGTCATTAGAGTGATTCTGTTGCTTCCGAAGCCGAGCCGGCTAATTTAGCAGTATTTGGTATCGGGATGCGGTCATCTACGCAAGTCGTATTGCATATTAGAGGCTTGCCATACCGAAGGCAATTAGTCTTTCTGTCAGAACAACTACCCATTATCACGTTACTTGTGACAAACACCCACCATAAGATATTATTCAAGGTGGTGTAGTGTGACAATTTGCCTGCACTACAGCGGTAAGAAAGTAAATGATATATTAGATCGCCTACCTCCATCGTACAGAGGCGTCTGTGTGGTGTAATACAAGATCCCAGACGTAGGTTTATAGCTAAAGTAAGGTTTTATTATCCACCAACGGTCGGTACATTATTAGAGGATGTGATAACTTAGAGCTAAAATTCAGACTTCTTACTGAAATGGTCATCCCAGCATTGTTACATATTTAGTTTAGTTAGTATTTTATTTATGTCAAGTCCTTCCGATTATCTTAAAGAAGATTTAAAGAATTCAACTTTCCACAACAATTCTTTTCCCGTCGAGGTTATATAGCGTTGGACGCGCTACCTGTTGATATAAAGCAAAATCACTATCGAATTTTAAAACAAGGAGCAAAGATTACCATTCGTTGGAATTTTATTATTAGAAATGATTTTTCAAATATTATGTAGTATGTATAATGTATATCTATTTAATATAAAATTCTAATCATGTTGTGTCTGTACGACGAAGAACACGATTTTTATTAGATTTCTTGTCTCATTGTTCGGGATTCACTTAAAAACTACTAAGCTGATTTCGATGCGGTTTTCTTTGATCCATAGCAAATTTGATGTAATAAAATATGTGATAATTTGTCTCCCGGAATTCTCGCGGGAATTTGCCTGCGAACGGTTTGAAGTTGTTCGGGTGTATAAAAATTAGCTTAATCCGACACAATTTCAACTATAACTATAGTTTACATGCTTTTTTAAATGCTGCAGTAAAATTCAAGTCAAGCGTGGACGAAGTTGCGGGCATATCCTAGTATAATATAAATTGCTACATATATATAATTTAGGTAGGTAAGTAGTTAATTTCTAATATGTATGTAACTAGCTTCTGCCCGCGACTTCGTCCGCGTGGAATAGCAAAAAAAAAGGAAGTTAAAAACATCCTCCGATTTTGAAACATTCTTCATTAGTGCTCCGCTCCTATTGGTCTTAGCGTGATGATATAGCTTATAGCCTTTCTCGATAAATGGGCTATCTAACACTGAAAGAATTTTTCAAATCAGACCAGTAGTTCCTGAGATTAGCGCGTTCAAACAAACAAACTCTTCAGCTTTATAGTATAAGATTATGTTACGTAACGCACGTGCCATTATCATCTCACTTAATTCTTGGAGTTGTGTGGAAGCTTTTTAACAACAAGACCGCCCTTTGTGCAGAATCTTTACAAATATAAAACAACGTCGTTT
Organism: Dendrolimus kikuchii; assembly: GCA_019925095.2. Taxonomy (NCBI): domain Eukaryota; kingdom Metazoa; phylum Arthropoda; class Insecta; order Lepidoptera; family Lasiocampidae; genus Dendrolimus; species Dendrolimus kikuchii. Next base: position 4,112,340 of record CM034387.1, read on the forward strand.
GTCTGTCTGCATAACCGCTAATTCCTTCTAAACTACAGAACAGATTTTTAGCGGTTTTCATCATCAGTTAGTAAATTTTTCAAGAAAGGTTTATCCATATATTATTAGCTTTTGCTCGCAGTTTCGTTCGCAATATATAAAACCGCAGTTAAGTTTTATAACAAGAATTGACCCGTTGCGTAGCCTCGAGGAAAACTCTGGTTAGATATAAGTAGTTGTAATCTTTAAGCTCATTTTTGTATTGGTGTATAATAGACAGTTATCCGTGACCGTGGGCTGGGCATAATTGTTTTCACCGGGACAAACCACTTGACAGTCGTTTAATGTTTCATTGAATAATGGCAAACAGACATCATCCTAGGGCTTATAATTTTTTTAATAACAGCGTAATGCTGTAAGTCGAAGAAGAAACCGGGATCGACGCTGTACATTACGGATGTCTCCACCTCATACCTAGTAGATAGAGAAGCTTGCATCCAAAAGTATCTTAAAGTTCGTTTTGATTTTGTTTAGGGTAGTTTTGATGTATAATTTATTGTTACAACTTAGGCCCTAACAAAGACAAATTCCACGTACAAATCTCTAAAAGCACATTTTATTACCTTTTGGCATTTAAACTAATTGTAACCCTTTTATGGTCGTGTTCTTTTGTTCACTTATTTATTGGCATGCGTTTCTTGTTATTACAGAACAGCCGATTGTTCTATTGTATTCGTTTACGGCTTGCGGCTGCATCATTAGCCAGGTGTGCGGATTACGATTACTAGAAAATTTTGGGGACGTTTCCGGGAGGGCATATTCGTATTTGTGAAATATAAAACGACGGCCTTATGGAGAGAGGGGTCAGTAGGGCTACAACTACGATACGGGCGTTGCGTGTGTACATTCGGGAATCTAGTAGTGACGGACTTTGCGCGTTTTATTGAATTACGACCTTCTGCATTACGTTTGTATAGTCATAATAAGGTCTATAATAATTCTAACGGCATTTTAGTTCTAGACTTAATAAATCTATTTAAAAAAAACAGGCGCTCATATAGTCGGCTTCATAAGACTAGAAAATTTTCCAATATGGAGTACATTTTAATTGAGCTAAACTGATCACTTGTTTCGTTAGTTGAATGTTAGGTACTCCATTAAGCTTGAGTGCATCGTTCACTCAATATTTTCAAATAAGAGGATGAGCACTCAATAGTTTGTTAACGGGCATTTGAATTTAGTACTTTGGTGAAATTGCTTTATTATAATTGACTTATTATTACTATCCCTTTCATCCGCTAAATTGGTACACAAACTCAAAGTAGATTTGAGGTCTTTGGGGTCAGCTATCTTAGACGTTTCTCTTATAATTGTAGCTAATAATAAGAGAACCAAGTATTCGATACATTTTACAAAATTGACTATTTTTGGAAAGTCGTTATTTTTAATTGGCTTACAAGTAGAGTGGACTGTCAGAAATAATAACTTAAGGATAAAGCTTTATATCCCCTCTAGTCTATTTTTAAGGTAAAGAACTGCGATACTGAAGGGGTTTCCCCGACAGCGCAACTTAAGTTTTTTTTTATTTGCGTTTTGGACAACTTCTTCTTAGTTATCTAAGGTACCTAATATTCCTAATAACATCATAAATGCGAAAGTAATTCTGACTGTCTGTCTGTTCCGTTTTCACGGAAAACCTACCAGACCAATTTGGCTGAAACTCAGTATATATATATATTTTTTTTTCGATGTCGAGGATGAACATAGGATACTTTTTATCCCGAAAAATGGGATAGTTTGCGGGATAAAAATATATTTGTCTCTCTTCTTGTTGCTTTCACAGAAAAGAATATATAGATAGATTTACGTAAAGATTCTCCCAGAAAGTGGGATAGGATTTTTTTGTGATTTACCATTTTCGTTCTTTTGGTTATTACGATCATTTCTGTATTTCTGTCATTTCTGTTATTTTTGTCATTTCTATAATTTCTGTCATTTTTGTCATTTTTCTCATTTCCGTCATTTTATCATTTTTATCATTTATGTATGTTTTTATAGACGGGGAAATGAAATGGAGGATAAAAGTTTGTCTGGGATCAGCCACCTCTCAAGTTTATAGATATAAAAATTCAATGTCTACAAAAAATGAGATAGTAACTCGATATGACAAATTAACAAATAAACGTTTTTCTTTCTTTCTTTCTTTCTTTCTTATATGTCTATCTGTGAAGCTTTAACGAAAAATTACTATGAATACTGGATCGATTTTGCTGTAATTTAGTTTAAATATATTTTTAATACCGAAATACTTTTCAGGCTGGATAGTTTGGGATATAGAATGAAATTAATCTTCCAGGTTTATTTTTTTTTATTGCAGGAGATCAGCAGACAGGCAGACGGCCCACTTGATGGAAAGCGGTTAATGCGCTGCTGCTCTCGTAAGGGAGACTGGAACCTGGTGAGTAATGCTGGAACACAACTCGAAGTTGTTATGGCGACATACTTTAGACCAGGGGTGGTAGCTATCCAGTCGGGCAAATGCCCTACCACCTGGCTGTGGGTTGTTAAGTCGCCTCTTACGACAGACCGCCCGGCCGCAGGAAATTGTATTCTTTCTCCGTTCCTGCACGGATAAAAAGGTGCAAATAACACTATCATAAAAATTTAGTACAATGTAACCTGTATTAACGCCTACTCTTTACACAAGAGGCACACACTAGAGATTGATCCGCGGCCTAGCCGTGGGGTTTGCGCGCAGCTCGTCGCGCCCGTAATATATATATTTGTGGTGCACGCTGATGGTGGTGGTTCTAGGATACCCAGGTTGATGTATTTGTGGAAGTTAAACACTGTTAGATGGTGAAAACTTGTAATAGTAAACTTTACATATGAGAGCGTCTGCCCTCGGCTACAACCCAAACGGAAGAAGAACAAAAATGCAACTACAATGTTACATACATACATACATAACTTCACGCCATTTCCCTTGCGGGGTAGGCACGAACAACAGAGCGCCATTTAGGCCCATTCTTACACACCTCACTTGCTTCTTTGACATTCATAACTCTTGTCATGCACACTCGTCTGTTCTTAAGGCTCCTGACATCACCCTCCGCTAGTACACGATCAATTTGATCATGGAAGGTGTGTCGTGGCCTTCCACGACTTCTGCATCCATCCACTTTTGCATTGTATATCTGTTTAGTCATTCTTTCGTCATGCATTCTTTCCACATGCCCGAACCACCGGAGCATCCCTTTCCTTACCTTCACCCCGACACTCTCTTTCAGACCAACTCTCTTTCTTACTTCGGTATTACGAACGCGGTCCGCGAGCGTCACTCCGCAGACCGCAACTACAATGTTGCTAATATAAAATATTTTATGTTGGTGTTGCCAACAGGGTTAAGTCTAGTTAGTCTATAAATATGACAAAATCGATTCTACTATCATAAATATGCACGTGATATTACACGTCTGCTACGCTTTCAAGGAAAAACCACAATACGACATTGCCGATGTTTGCTATGCATGATAATTAACTAATATCAATATCGTAAATGAAATTAGAATATTATTTTCCGCAAAATGGGACAGTGTTTACACAGAATTTTCCGAGGTAAGGAATTCATGTTTCAGGATTAGCGAAAAGCCACACGGAAAATGGTTGGTGCATGATGATTCGTAATATACTTCATACATTTTTTGTTTTCCCATTCGTTGTGTCGCACTACGTTTTCGCTGATGCTATTCCTTCATCTGTTACATGCAGATGTATCTATTCATTAACAGTGTTATTTTTAACTCTGTATATAATAATTCTTTCACGGTTAAGGCTGTCCAACTTTGGAATTCATTGCCTGTTGCTGCCAGACAAGCAAAATTCCTAATAACATTTAAGAACTTAGTCAAGAAATTCTATCTGCAATATAATGATATGTAATGTTATATAATTAGTAGATATTATATTGCATATAGTTATATGTTTATTATGTTTAAATAGTTGCATATTATCACCATATCTTGTATATGTATATAACTTATGTGTATATTTGTATATATAGTATAGTTATATATTTATTATTAAAATGTAAGTAATCGTACAATAATTATGTATACCACCGTCGCCGCTCTTAATCAGAATATTCTTGCCACGGGTTGTCTGGAAGAGATCGCTTTTTAGCGATAAGACCGCCCTTTGTACCCAACTAGACTAATACTAGTTCGTAAGTTTTTCTGTAATGGTGTACAATAAAGTGTTATCTGTCTATCTATCTATAAAACTTGGCCACAATGAATATAGCATTTTATCCCAGATGGAGCTCAAGCATCGCAGTGACAAGTCCGTAGCCGGCACAGAGTACATTATAATATTAATAGGATAGTGGCCGGCCATAATGTCGAAAATAGGTGGTTCATTTTAGTCTTTCAATTTTGATAGAAATTAGAGGCATTGTCAACTTTTTTTTTAATAAACGAACGAATTCATTGTTTTGCAAGGTCTCATGTGTAATTAAAGTGATTATTTGCTTATTTGTTATTATTTAATGGTTGTAGCGTAGGAAGTCATCAATTAAGCCCGTCAGAATTTTTCTTGTCTTTCACCATATCCCAATTAATTGGGGTCGGCACAATATGTCTTTTCCTTCCACATTTCTATTCTGACATACATCATCTGTCACACCACAAATCAACATATCATCCTTCACACAATCCATCCATCTTTTTCTTGGTCTACCTTTACGTCTGTACCCATCCATCTTGTAGTTTAACATTCTTTTTGTCGCGTGACTTTCATCCCTCCTCATTATATGCCCATACCAACTTAGTCTTCTTCCTCTCAATTTTTCAGTCACGGGTGCAACTTTCGAAGATCCCCTTATGTACTCATTTCTCACCTTATTCATTCTTGTAACACCACACAGCCATCTCAACATTCTCATCTCAGCTGAGTGGAGACGTTTGTAGTTTATCACTTTAGTGGCCCAACATTCGGACCCGTATAGCATAACTGGTCGTATGAGAGGCTTATATATTTGACCTTTTGGAATCAATGGCATTAGTTTGTCGCACGTCACACCGGTTATCTGTCTCCACTTCAGCCATGCTACATTTATTCTTCTCCTTACATCCCTCTCTATATCACAATTGCTCTGCAGTAGTGAACCAAGGTATCTGAATTCGGGGTTACATGGTAGTGTGGCTGATTGTAGTTTGAGAGGCACAGCAGTAGAGGTCCCGCTGAAATCACAAATCAGGTATTCGGTTTTGGTTCTGCTTATTCTTAATCCAACGCCCTCTAGCGCTTGTCGCCACCTGTCTAGTTTGTTTTGAAGTGCCACCCCATCTTCATCCATCAGAACAATATCGTCTGCGAAGAGCATGCACCAGGGGGCCTCATCCTGTACCTCTGCGGTCAGTGAATCCATGACCAGTAGAAACAGGTAACTACTTAAGGGGGATACCTGATGCAAGCCTACCTTCGCAGGAAACTTGTTCGTCGTTCCTACTGCAGAGCGGACTTGAAGCACGTCAAAATAATGTATATAATTTAGTATTTTAGATTTTACAATATCATTTTGTTGTACGTACAATTGTGCGATTTACATTCAGTAGTGGATTCAAATATTCGTGGTTAGCCGTAGAGTAAGTACGTTGTTCGTCATAGATAATTTTTAACCTTGCGCGTACACACAGGCGCGAGTGGACTGTTTCCATGCTCGGCTAGACCGGTGTGTACCTTGGTAATTCGTGCCCCGGCAATGGTGGTTCTTGGATCATCAAATATTTTCAAAGTATAAAGTTTAACAAATGCAAAGAATAAAATTTAGAACATTTCACAATAAACGAACGGAAAAGCTACTAGAAAAGTCACTTATGAAACCTTTTTAACATTAAATTTTTTATACCTCATTTATATACAAATTGAAAGGAACCTGTCTAAATTCGGCTCTAGGCTTTAGATTTAATATTTATGAATGTTTGATTCGAGCCAGATACACAGATCGAGGAAAGGTATTTAAAACGAAGAAAAGTACTTTACTTAGTTAAAAAAACATAGTCAATGTTTGTTCAAATTTTTTTTAGACTTTCTTATGGTTCTGGCTGCAAGGCATTTTGGACCATAGCTGCAATGGGTATTGGACTCCTGGGTTCCAGATGGATAAATTTTTTGCTACTTTTAAATGGGTTTATCTCTGAGATATAATAACTGAGATGGAATTAGTATAGATTCAGGACTATTGTTTGCCATTGTGACGTGTAAAATACTAATTATAATGTTTTTTATTTGCTTGTATCTATGTACATTTTTTTTTAATGAAATGGCATCATTTGTCATCATCATTTTTAAACAGTAATTTATGTATGAATATGTAGATCTATGTGCATATATTATATTTATATATAAATATGTACTTATGTGTATTTTCAGGAGCCTTAAAAACAGACGAGCGTGCATGACAAGAGTTATGAATGTCACAGAAGCAAGTGAGGTGTGTAAGAATGGGCCTAAATGGCGCTCTGTTGTTCGTGCCTACCCCGCAAGGGAACTGGCGTGAAGTTATGTATGTATGTATGTGTATTTTAAATAACTAATAATATATGTATATATGATTGTATATATTTTAAACTATGCGCACTGAATACCGACCCATTATTAGAAATATAAAATTATCTCCAGAAGGCTGTCTGGAAGAAATCGCTGCTAGGGATAAGACCGCCGATTGTACTAGTTATATGATTGTTAACTCATGTGTATTATTTTCTTGTGTGCAATAAAGAATATTCTATTCTATTCTATCATACAACATTTGAGGTTCATGAAATACGTCTATGAATAATAAACGAGTTTTAAGCTTATAGTGTATTTTAACTAAAAAATATTAAAGGACGGCTGGTAATTATTATTTTCTTATTCCTTTAAGAGTAATATAAATATCTGATATTTGTTTCATCTTCAATGACGTTCTTAATGATGCGTTTTCCCATTGCCGAAAAATTTTAAGTAAAAATATTCATTTGAGGAACTGCATAACATGTATAATAAATAGATGCACATCCCTACTGGCCGGCGTTCGCGACAGCCCTAACAACATGCTCAGTCTTTTTGTAGATCGATGGGACTCGCCACTGCTACGTAAATGGGTGAAACTGCACACCCAGTTAGATGCATGAGTTTGTTTGTTTTCTGCCGCCTCGCGGCCCGGTGGCAGAGTCCATACTTGAAGTCATTTTGGTATACATGTACCCTTGACGCAGTTGAGTTGAGACAATTATAGTAATTATTGTGACGCGGGTGTAATGCCCTAGTATTTCTTTTTTTAAATTAATTGTTGTACCGTGAATTAATTTGAAATTTAAGTTATGATAACATTGAAATAATTTTATAATGTAAAACTGTATAGTATGGAAATACTCAATTTCTGAAATAAATGAATTATTATAGTGTATGTCTTTGTAGACCACGGGCCATAAAAATGGCCCGGACTTTTGGAGGGCTTGCGTGGGGCCATGAGAAGGCCAACACGTAGAGGCCCTTTGACAAATTTAATGTAAATGTGGCGTGACACTATTATTATTATTATAACTCAAAAACCATTCGTCGATTTATTTCAAATAATTTGAAAATTACTTTTCTGCAATATGAATCCCTTGGTAGCGAAAATATATTTATGACTTTTGGTGTTGTAACTCTGAGGCCAGAAGCCCACCCACTGCTTTTATCGGGACCTATTTAAACGCTTGACAGATGTCTGACGCGACCAAAAGGCTGACCTGTTTTTTTTTTACACACAACTTGGTAACGCTGCCAGCGTTTTGGGAACGTTCCCGACTAACGATGATTTGGGACCCATTTACTATTTGAAACATTTTTTTTTTTTAATTGAAATGTTCATATTATTAGTATAGGTAACATACCTATATACTTTAATTAACTAATTTTTAGTTTAAATTTTTGTTTAAAATAAGAGAAATTTTAATTATAAGTTGTACAGCAATTGGTATATACCCACAGTTACGTATATGATTGCCAACCCAATTCATTTCAGAACTTCACTAGAACTTTGTATACGTTCTATGTTACTAATAAATAACTAGTCTGGCCATAAATACTGTTACATAATAACTTTTCTTTTTTCACCTTTTTAATTATTTTCAATTTGGAACACGTATATTATTTTAAAAACTTCTTTCGATTTTGTGCCATTTCACATATTTTTTCGTGTTCATTGTCAAATTATAATACGGAATGGGGTGTTAAAGAAAACAGGATTGCAGTGATCGCCTTGCACAAAGTGGGTATGGAGCCGTCAGTCATATTCCAGACACTTCAAAAGCTTGGTATCAGCCGTATATCGTACTATCAACAGATACAACAACACTTCGTCTGTCGAAGATCAGAAAAGATCGGGGCGGCCGCGGGCTGTTAGAACTACAAAGGTACAATGCTGTTAAAGCCAGAATTCGTCGAAACCCCATTAGGAAGCAAAAAATCTTATCGTGAAAAATGAAGATTCTCGCTAGGACTCTGTCGCTAGTAGTTTTATAATACGCGTATTATAATACTAGACCTGAAGCTCGGTGCTTATCGTCGATATACAGGACATGCCCTAAATCAATATTTAGAATTAAAGAGAGTGGATCGATCAAAACGCCTTCTGTCGCAATACGCAGGTGAAAGGCACAGAAATATTCTCTTTACCGATGAAAAAAATTTCACGATTGAAGAACACTACAATAACCAAAATGATAAAGTGTACGCTCACAGTTCTAAAGAAGCTGCTCAAGTGGTCGGAAAGGTACAATGTGGTCATCATCCTGCGTCAGTGATGGTTTGGTGGTGCGTGTCTTATCAAGGAGTCCTGGAGAAACCTCTCAGCAATACACTTTTTAAAAATATACCGTGAACTTTCCAGCAGGACTCTGCACCTAGTCACAAGGCACGAACTACCCAAGCCTGGCTTGAAACCAACGTTCCGGACTTTATAAGAGCTGAAGACTGGCCCTCATCTAGACTTTTAGACCCTTTAGACTTCATTATGTCCAGTTTTAGAGGACATGGCCTGCTCTAAAGGACACGGCGACATTGAGTCTTTTAAAAAATCTTTGGAGCAAGCAGTGGCGAAATTTCCCTTGGAAACAGTGCGTAAATCCATAGACTCGTGGCCAAACAGATTAAAGGCCTGTATAAAAGTCAAAGGTGGCCATTTCGAATAGAATGTTTTTTTTATTTTTTGCTGAGACTAACAAATATACATACATACATACATAACTTCACACCAGTTCCCTTGCGGGGTAGGCACGAACAACAGAGCGCCATTCAGGCTTATTCTTACACACCTCACTTGCTTCTTTGAAATTCATAGCTCTTGTCATGCACGCTCGTCTGTTCTTAAGGCTCCTGACATCACCTTCTCCTAGTATACTATATTTAATGAATATGTAGGTATAAATTTTAATAATATTACATTACTTCGTTAAAAAAAATACATTTTCATTTGAACTTATGGCTGGACTAGGTAGTATTTAAATAGACCAAGTAGTTTGCTAGAAAGTTCATATTAACATACAGTGAATACAAATAAACGGACATGACGATTTCATAGGGGCCCTTTGACTAAACAGCCACGGAAACATATATATTTATACAGTCTCAGATATTATTTGAGCAGTTATTATTAAACAGGCAAGCTTAAAATAGTATTTCATTAACTAGAGCACTACCCGTTGCTTGTATGTTGTTTTTCTTCGTTGCTGGAGTTTCCTTTCAAATACAGTGAGATATTTTCTTAACATTTTTATAATACTTCAGTTAACAAGTTTTCAAAAGGGGTACATAGACCGACTTTCATCTGTAGAAAATTAAATTAAGGCCCATCGTTACCTAGTCTTACAGTTGCACTTGAGAAACTCTTCACTTAAAGAATATTCCATATCTATATGTATAATTAAAAATGAAATTTAGAAAAAAGCTATTTAGATTTTGAAATTCCATATTTGACCGATGCGAAAAAAGCTTCTTTTTTTATCCAGGGGAAATCCGTTTGAGGACTAAGCCGCGACAGGCACAGAAGCCTGGGGGGATGTTCGCGACCCGTGTGAGTGTGTGGGATTCGCCAGATCGGGAGTGGCACTAGCCTGCCCGGTCAGAACCGGTGCCACGCTATTGCCACTCCCCAGTTAGGGATACCCACTAAAACCCCTGGGTGTTCCGTCCTGCGCCTTATGCCAGGGCTACGTGAATGCGGGATTCCCAACTCCGCGTGCCGTGGCAGGCGTGGGCCCCCCTCACTGGGCCCCTTCCTATGCCAGGGGACGTATCCCCCGGCTACTACTAGGTCTAGTCCATGCGTAGGGCGGTCTGTAACACGCCCCACGGGAAGAGAGATGAGCGCGCGCGGAACACTCGCGCTCTCATCTCGACGGCATGTGCGGGTGAGTGAGAACCCCTATACCCCTAGGGGCCCCACCCGCGCCGCCATGCCAAAAGAGCCTGCCCTAACTCTATTCTGCCAATGTTACGACTTCCCAACGAGCTTGGGACGAGCAGCTCTGCTAACCGACACGGGAAATTCTCCTACAAACGTGTGCCAGTTGGACAGAGCGCGCTCGCCTTTTGGCCCTTGCCACTTGGGAGTCTGGACAATGGTTGCAGGCACACCCATCCTTCAATACATATACAATCCTAGATCATTCTACTTGTCAGCGTTGCCAGTGTGGGAGTATGGTGTACCCGTATGGACACCACGGATTATCATGTTTACATAGTGTTGGTCGAAGATCTCGCCATGTCAGCCTGAATGACATCACCCGCCGGTCTCTTATCAGCGTGCGCGTACCGGCAGTATTAGAACCGAATGGCTTGGTACGCGACGATGGCAAGAGGCCGGATGGTAGGTCACTCATTCCTTGGAAGATAGGACGGCCGCTTGTTTGGGACGCGACTTGTGTAGACACTCTGGCACCGTCACATTTTCCAATGACTGAGTTAGAGTCTGGAAACGCTGCTTCAAAAGCTGAAACTTTCAAAGGGCGCAAATATGGAACCTTACGAAGGGGTTACATATTTGTGCCGTTTGGAATTGAAACATTAGACCCGTGGGGTCCATCAGCAAAGACTTTCTTCAAAGAAATTTGCAAAAAACTCTTCGATGCCACCCGTGATTAGAAAGTTGGCTCGTATTTCGGTCAACAAATAAGCATCGCTATACAGCGCGGTAATGCAGCCAGCCAGAAGGGCACGCTTCCATCTGTTTTCAATATAAAATTGAATTTGTGATCTTTTGACACTCACAATTTTTCATGTTCTTTGAACGCCAGAGTACAAACCACTTCAGAGGTTTCCGGTTATATTACTACGCCCCCGCATCTTACCACAGTACAGTGAGATTAGTGTCAAAGCTCTGTGCGGATCGCTATATCCATCTATCTTGCATCCGTATTTAAGAGTTGTGCTCTTTTTGGGCTTTTTTATAACCTACGATATACTGTTTTTATTGAATTGGTCTCTGTATGTCTCTGTAATTAAATATAAAGTGCGCAATCCTTGAGATCTTATTGAGGTGTTCGCTTATCTATGTATCACAGATGATTATCTCAGGAACTAGTAAGGCTAGATATATAAAATTTGGCACAATGTAGAAGTCTAGAGTGTTTAAAAAAAAGTAGTGATAAATCTATGGATATGTATATGAGTGTCGTGTCGTAGTAAATGTCCAAACATTCTTCCTCTCTTTTCCTCTATAGTAATTAATTAGGTTAATACATAGTTTTCTACTGTTATAATATAGTACTGTGACCGATTGATACGAATGTTTTCATCAAAAGCATCCCACTTCGTGCAGTAGAGGTGATTCCACCGATACCCCCGTAAACAGTGGCCGTCTACGACAGGATTACGGGAGCAATTCCTGTGCGCAACGCCTCCTCCGAACCACCGTCTGACGAAGACGGTCGAAGGATGCACGCACAGTCCTCTTCCTCTTTATTTCTCTCTCTCTCAGCAGCCTCCTTTTAAATTTTTTTATGGTGCCAACCCCGAATAATTGGGAGAAGATTAAATAAAAGAGATAATCTATATGTAAGTTTGTCTCGAATAGACCTAACCAACCAATCGCTCGTTCCCTGCCGAGTGTATATGATCAAAGCATTATAATGAAAATTAGAGTGACTGAAATAAGATTTTTTAACTAAATTTCGTCTATGTTCCATTTTGATATCAGGCCGCGACTTCGTCCGGTTATATTTTTATATCTAGATTTATTCAAAACATAACTAATATAGAAACACTTGTGACGGACGGAGGTAGTAAAGAAGACTACGTATAGACGCAATTTAATTTTCCAAAAACATAAGTTTTCAGACCCCCAATTTGAGGTATTACAAGTTTCCCCATACAAATATTTATTCCATTATTCATCCCTTTCGACATTGAGACATGTCGCTATACTAGAGAAGGTCATAAAGGACATGACATTGTCTTTATGACCTTCACTAAGATACGATTTAGCTCCTTGCTAATTTATTCATGAAAAAGTATAAGTAAAAAGTTACCTACTTTCACATTTTTTTATTTTTTTTTTTATTGCAAGAGTTCAGCAGACAGGCAGACGGCCCACTTGATGGAAAGCGGTTACCATCGCCTATAGACTTTTGCAACACCAAAGGTGCTACAAATGCGCTGCTGCTCTCTTAAAGGAGACTGGAATCTGGTCACTAATGCCGGAACACAACTCAAGGTTGTTATGGCGACATACTTTAGACCAGGGGTGATACCCATCCAGTCGGGCAAATGCCCTACCACCTGGCTGTGGGTTGTTAAGTCGCCCCTTACGACAGGCCGCCAGGCCGCAGGAAATTGTATTCTTTCTCAGTTCCTGCACGGATAGTACACACTGTCTGCGATAAACAGAACTTTTTGAATCATTACAACGTCATTTCATTACTTCATAATATTATTATAAATCACACATGTCACTCGCCTTACATACGTCTATTATAAATACTACTAATAAATAATATATATAAATTATAAACATAAAAAGCTGTAAAACACGAAATATATAAGTGAAAACAACACAGATTTTTAAATTTAATATATTAACAATACACACAGTATACATTTATCATATTACTAATTTTTGCGCGTGGTTTGCCTTTACGGTAATGTAAACTTTGCCATGCCTCGAAAATAGTACTTTTTCCTGGATAAAAGATACCGTTTCTCTTTCTATACTCTTATTTTTTTTTTATTGCAGGAGATCAGCAGACAGGCAGACGGCCCACTTGATGGAAAGCGGTTACCATCGCCTATGGACATTTGCACCATTAAAGTTGCTACAAATGCGCTGCTGCTCTCTTAAGGGAGACTGGAACCTGGTCACTAATGACGGAACACAACTCAAGGTTGTTATGGCGACATACTTTAGACCAGGGGTGATACCCATCCAGTCGGGCAAATGCCCTACCACCTGGCTGTGGGTTGTTAAGTCGCCTCTTACGATAGGCCGCCAGGCCGCAGGAAATTGTATTCTTTCTCCGTTCCGGCACGGATGTGTCTTGATAACCTCTATCCATAACGTGATGATCAGATGAGTGTTTACGCGAAAGCGTCATGAACAAGTTCATTTTCGCATTTATAATTTTAGTTAAGATAGTATAATAAAGGTCATACGTCCATCATGAATAGCAGGTAGTTTTTAATAATGCTCCGAAATAATACAATACAGCACACATGTGACAAAATATCCAGACAATAGCAGAGCTCAGTTTGATTCAGAACTTTTGTATTTTAATCCTCTTTTAAATATTCGAGGACATATTCCACAGCGTCAAATATCAAGTGAGTCTTAAATTTTCAGGTACATTTGAATATTAGGATGTTTATAAAAACTTATGTCGACTGTTGAAAAGAAATAAATAATTATCATGATACTACAAAACGTCGGCATAACGATCAAATAAAATATCACGCTTAAAACCCGTTAAGATGCTATGTAGACCTAATTCAAATAGCTGTTTCATATAATTAACCCCTCGCGGCGGATATTTAATTCGATGGGACAGCGCCTAATAAAACTTGAGAGCGTGGCGGAATATTGCAACAGAATAAGTATATCAACGCGCACCGCGTTCATCCCAACTCGTTTCAATTTATTTCATTCTGAGGCTCAGAGCACGAGAGCGAGACTAAATATCCTAAAGTGAGATAGATCGTTTATATGCTTAATGAGTACTGAAATTTCGACATTACTGACTAAGCGAATTTAGCCCAGTCGTTTACCAAGCGCATAAGTAATGAGCAGGTACAGGGGTCGAATCCTAAGGCTTTGTACGTTTCTTTTTATTTTTCCATAAATTTTGTAGACAGGTAAATTTTATTAAAATGATGTTATTATTTTATGGAACAACAATAAATCCATATATATATATATATACATACACATACATACATAACTTCACGCCAGTTCCCTTGCGGGGTAGGTACGAACAACAGAGCGCCATTTAGGCTTATTCTTACACACCTCACTTGCTTCTTTGATATTCATAACTCCTGTCATGCACACTCGTCTGTTCATAAGGCTCCTGACATCACCCTCCGCTAGTACACGATCAATTTGATCATGATCATTGCATGCATTGCATTGCATGCATTGCATTGCATGCATTGCATTGCAAAAGTGGATGGATGCAGAAGTTGTGGAAGGCCACGACACACCTTCCATGATCAAATTGATCGTGTACTAGCGGAGGGTGATGTCAGGAGCCTTATGAACAGACGAGTGTGCATGACAGGAGTTATGAATGTCAAAGAAGCAAGTGAGGTGTGTAAGAATAAGCCTAAATGGCGCTCTGTTGTTCGTGCCTACCCCGCAAGGGTACTGGCGTGAAGTTATGTATGTATATTAATATAAATGCGAAAGTAACTCTCTCTGTCTGTCTGTTCCGTTTTCATGAAAAAACTACCGGACCGATTTGGCTGAAAGTCAGTTTATATATATTTTCGATGCCGAGAATGAACACAGGATGCTTTTCATCTCGAAAAATGGGATAGTTTCCGGGATAAAAATATATTTGTCTATCTATTTGTTATGCTTTTACGGAAAAACTATTACATCGATTTGGCTGAAATTCTGTATATATGTAATTTTAGTAATGACGATGGACAAGGGATACTTTTCATCCCGGATAATGGGATAGATTTATGTAAAGGTTATTTCAGAAAGTAGAACAGGTTTTTTATGGTTTACCATTACGGTCATTTCGGCCATTTCAGCCATTTCATCCCTTTCGGTGATTTCAGCCATTTTAACAACCGAAACTACTAAAACTATCACAACTATCCTAGTTTCCGGGACAACCTTTACATAAATTTGTCTCAAAATTTATCCCATTATCCGGGATGAAAAGTATCCCTTGACCACCCTTGGTATTAAAATTACATATGTACCCAGTTTCAGCCAAATCGGTTCAATAGTCTTTCCATAAAAGGATAATAAACAGAGAGACAAATATACTTTTGTAATTTTTTTTCGCGGCACCCTAATTTTAAAGTAGTCTGTGTCACTCGTCATAAAAATCAGTTATCTGCCAGTGAAAATCCCGTCAAAATCTGTTCAGCCGTTTCAGAGATTAGCTGGAATAAATGGTTTTAATTTTTATTTTGCGGGACCCTAAAACGTAGCCTAAGTTACTCCTTATAATATCAGCTATCTGCTAATGAACACACAAGTGCTTTGAGCACTGGCGAGTTTCCACATTGCTCTGGTCTTGCTTATCGGTCAGAATTAGAACCCATAGCTTTGAAATGGGAGTTTATAAGCAAGTATCACTACGCTACCACGGCATCATGTATGGCTTGTTCGTGCAATCTTGCCAAGCACTCATTTGTATTACTATCAGTTAAAATTTGACATAAGCTACATCCAAGTAATGACAAAATTCAGCCTACGGTAAGGCAGGAGTATGTATAGTAAGATATAGGAACCCGCCCTTAGTTGTGAGAATATAATGAAGTGTATTTTATGAAAAATAAATATTTAAAAATAAACCTGCTCGAAGAACGAGGCTACTGGCTTAGCAAACTTGTGTTGACTTTGACGGGAGCAACCTTAATGCTTATTTAATTAAATGCGCGTGTAGTTTATAAATTAATTCTGCTCTATTTATTAACTACAAAACATTTGTCTTATATCTTACATTTATAATCTAATTTGTCAGGTTCCATCAGCAAAGAGTTTATTTAAAGAGATTTGGAAGAAACACTACTCATGAGCCGAAGTTTAGCTCATACTTTCCACAGCAAATTAGTATTGCCATGCAGCGTGGTAACGCAGATATCCAGCCTTCTGGGCGTGTTTCCCGCTGCATAATGTATCTATCTGCTACATAATGTAGAACTTTAGACTTATTTATTTAGGTTATATTTATATACTTTCTGTTAAAATGAGGTCGTGTAACTTGGCACTTTTTTTTTTTTCTTTTTTTACTGCAGGAGTTCAGCAGACAGGCAGACGGTCCACTAGATGGAAAGCGGTTACCATCGCCTATGGACATTTGCAACAACAAAGGTGCTACAAATGCGCTGCTGCTCTCTTAAAGGAGACTGGAACCTGGTCACTAATGCCGGAACACAACACAAGGTTGTTATGGCGGCATACTCTAGACCAGGGGTGGTCGCCATCCAGTCGAGCAAATACTCTACCACCTGGCTGTGGGTTGTTTAGTCGCCTCTTACGACAGGCCGCCGGGCCGCAGGAAATTGTATTCTTTCTCCGTTCCTGCACGGATGAACTAGCACTGGCACCTCAGAAGTCATGTTATATTTGAATTTTTTGACACCACATGTTTTTGATATATTCTTCGGTCCTCTTATGTCTTGCCTTTTATCTTTTCATTCGTGTAACACTAATTAATACATTATAGTATATTAATATCCTTGTTTGTGCTTATTTGAATAATGAAAACAGACCACTGCCGATCCTAATTTATCTACACTTTCTATACTTCTCTATTGATATTTAAAAGAAGAATTTACCAGATCTTTATATAATATTCTTCTGTTCCTGTGTATGTGACTGAACTCCTCTTAAATAGGAAGGCCGATTTTTTTTAACAATTTGTGTGTGTGTTCAACTGGGTCCCGGGTTGGTATAGATTCACAATTGGACCCGGTAGGTCGCGCTACAACAGGGTTCCAATATTTTTTGAAGTGATAACTTCTTATGGGAGGGCAAACCGCTTCGCTACGTAATGCGTTACGGCGCCAGTCTGTCTGGATTCCCTTTCTCTCACACATACGGCAGCGGTAGGCAGGCTTTTCCTCTCTCACTCTAACCCACAGCGCTAGCCGTATTTCGGTAATTAGTTTAAATAATGATACTAATAATGTACATACATAAAATTCTAACGTACATAAGCAAAAATTGTTACTAAGAATAGAATCTATTTTATAATAGCCAATTCCGCTTAAGAGTTCCCTCGAAGTCGAGTTGGCGATAGGCTAAATAAAACTTTAACAATGCTCGTTGACATTTGACATCTTTATCTTCCGTGATAACGGCCACTGAAAAGTGGCCGAAACGTCGCAAAAAATCAAATAAAATTACCGCGCTTAAAACCGTTAAAACGTAGTTTTATTACTCTAAAATATGTCTTTTATTTCTGTGGTCATCCTAACAATATTCCTTTTCTGTGTTTGTCGACTATCCTGCAGTTAAAGACGAATATCTGCGAGCAGTGCGTCCTCCCTGACCTCACTACAAGGCCGAGACGTGGACACTGACGACAGGACTGGTCCGCAAACTTCAAGTCGCCCAACGAGCTATGGAGCGAGCTTCTCTTATGGATTTTAAAATTAGAAGAGAGAATATCCGTAAAAGTAACAAGTTAAGTGGCAATGCCAATCATGTATGTCGCAAGACCGATGGCCGATGGTACAGACGAATCCTGGAGTAGAGATCGCGTCTCGGTAAACGTTGGACATTCTCCAGCCAATGGATTGACTTAAGGTACATGTAAAGGTGGACGACCTTACGCAGGTCGCCGGTAGGTGTTGAATTTCGAAGACGCAGGAGCGGGATATGTGTCGCCGACTTTGGGAGGCTTACGTCTAGCAGTGGACTACGTTTGGCTGATGAAGATTATAACTTTTTATACATATAAATCAATGTACTCGTAATATCTATACACACTATGGAGAACAGCATGTGAATTTATATAATATTAAAGACTTTTATAATTATGTACCTACCTACCATTGGCAAATAAATTTCATTGAATTTCATAATCTGGCGATATTTTTTGTATTAGTTTTAAAACGTCGGGACCGTTGGTTGATGAAAGGTGCAAGCTTTATCGGGAGAAATTAATTTCCGTAGACGTCTGAGAAAATTAAAAACTAAGTGCCTTTACCTTTACTTACTTCACCAGCATAAAGCGCAGCTTTGCGAGAACTCAAAAGTTGTTTTTACTTAGTTTGTCTATTTATAAGTTTCGACAGGTGATAATGGTATTTTGTTGTTTTCAATATTGTATATTATAGGACGCGACCATAAGGCTGGCGTCTGTTTTGCTCAAAGATTAAGCGTTGCTATTCAACGTGGCAATGCCACCAGCCTTTAGGGAACGTTCCCGATAACTGACAGTGGTTTAGGACCAATATTTTATCTTTAGATATTTTACCCTTTTTTATTTAGTTTTATTTTTATAGTATAGTTTCTAGAATGATGTAATACTTAATTAAATAAATACATCTAGCTCGTCCCCCTAACTCATTATTTCTATCTGATACTTCTATCCCATTCTTTCTATCTGATCCCTCTACCTCATCCCCTATCCCATCCAAAAGGGTGACAACTTGCACTCCCAGTACGCTTAATGTAGTATATATGACGGGAGATGTGTACATTAATACAATCTTTCTATTAACTTGCAATGGATGTATATAAGTTCGGGTGGAATCTTGCAAGTTAAATTTGACCAACTTCCCGGTTTCCGATTGAGCTGAAACTTTGCACGGATATGTATATCGCGTGATAATGCAATAATATGGTACCACGGAGCTGATCTAATGATGGAATCGGAAGGTGGCCATTGGAGCTCCTGTACTAAACTAGATAGACCCGTCGTGTTTAAGCTCGTTTTACTTGTCTTGGCTAGCACTCTGCTGCTTGTATTTAAAAATCTTTTTAAAAAAGCTTATTAGGAATATAAAATACATCCAAATGAGATAGATCATCAGTGTATACACCACCACCTAAGGCAGAAGTAAATAATGGTTCGCTGGTATGGCGGCTTAAGCATAGAACGGCACATTGTAATGATGACATCTTAAGTATAAACAATTACATAGTTTATAAATGGAATATTTGAAGTTCTTGACATTTTTTGTACTATGGTGTAAAAGTTCAATGCACTTACTAGGTTTTGAGTTTGCACTGCTGTCTTGTCATTGAGATACTCGTGAATAGCTTTGCTAGAATGTTCATTGATGAATTCACCAGTCTCGTTATACATACATACATACATAACTTCAAGCCAGGTCCCTTGTGGGGTAGGCACGAACAACAGAGCGCCATTTAGGCTTATTCTTACACACCTCACTTGCTTCTTTGACATTCATAACTCTTGTCATGCACGCTCGTCTGTTCTTAAGGCTCCTGAAATCACCTTCTCGTTATAATAATATAAATAACTTCCAACTCACCTTGCATTTAATTTCCCCTCAATGTAAAAAATATCGGATGCAATCAAGCGCTCTTTGATTGCGAAAAATAGTATCTTTTCAGACTTTCGTTATTACAAATAGTTCTACTGAAGTGACATTTTTTATTTCATAGCATTACAAGTTGTATCCATGACAACGTAGCACTTAAAATAATAAACGTAGTACTGACAAGCATTGTGAACTATTTCATAGAAAAAATTGTTGAAAAGTAATTTTAAAGTGATATTATGCTGTCTGCAACTTTGTTGGCTTTTGGGTATAATACTAATAAACTACGTATGATATGTTATGGGTAAGTACTATATTTGGTCATTAATACAGCTAAAATAATAATAGGCTTTTGGCAACGGCAACGTCTTTGATGATTTTCGGTACTGATTTTTCGGACAAAAGCGGGCATTCAGAAAATGCAATCGTTTTTCAGATGCTGTTATTTTATTGTAGATAAAGTAGTATTGGATAAAAATAAAGAACTTTGTTTAAAAAAACCGACTTAAAAAACTAAAAAGTATAAAATAACTCATTTCTAAAGCTATTATAATCAATATATATTATCTAAAACATCTTAAAGTCGGTGCTTAGTAATTTTCAAAAAAATATAGTAAAATTTATGTTTGACTTTGCACCGACTTCAAGATGGTTTAGATAATATATATTACTACTCTTTTCAAAGCTTAATAGTATTATATATATTACTACTCTTTTCAAAGCTTATTGCCAGTCATACTACTCAAGCGGCATGTGGGTAGATTATACGCAACGAGCCATTAACGCCCTACAAGTACAATATAATAATGTTTTCAGAATGCTGTTGGGGTTGCCGCGGCACTGTAGTGCGTCTGGGATGTTTGCGGAGGCCCGCACAGATGGTTTTAAGGCGATTATACGAAAAAAATCTGCTTTGCTGATGCAACGCTTGCGCGGCAGCACCAACAGCCTTCTGAAGGCTGTGGCGGTCAGATTTGACTGCCCCTTCCAAGAACATTGGATAGGGGTAGTCATCGGCTTAAAATAAGTGGCTTAAAAAAAAAGTCTTAAATACTTGAAAAATAAATATTACTAACACTACTAACATTAATTTAGAAGATAATTGTAACTAGCACACTAACGAAATATGGACCCCGGTCTGAATTAAAGTTTATATTATTAATAATAATAATAATAATAGCTTTAGAAATAAGTAATTTTATAATTTTTAGTTTTTTCGTCTTTGAAGTCGGTTTTTTTAAACGAAGTTTTTTAATTTTATTTGTTACTTTTTAGTGTCTAGCTATGTATGGGTAGACCTACGAAAGGTGCCGCGCTCCTTAAAAAATATAGGTCCAAAGAAACGGGAACAAAAAATGTTCGTATAATGAAAACTACGGGGCCAAACTATGTTAAATTATTAGGGGACCAAATGGCAACTATTCCACATCAAACTAAAGAAGATTCGCGTAAATATGATCCGATTTACGCGAACATTGGAGCGTTTACATATGGAACGGAATGGAAATTTTTTCATAAAAAATGTTCATAAACTGAAAACTGTTGTGCCAAAATATGTCAATTTTTTAGGGGACAAATGGCAGCTATTTCGCGTCGAACATAAAAAGAACCACGTAAATCGGATCATAATTCTCAGAGTAATCGGTGTACATATGGAACGGAATGGAAATTTTTTCATAAAAATGTTCTTAAAATGAAAACTACTGGGCCAAACTATGTCAAATTTTTAGGGGACCAAACGGAAGCTATTCCGCGTCGAACAAAAAAAGAATCACATAAATCGGATCATAGATCTCGGAGTAATCGGTGAACATACATAAAAAAAAAGATCTCGACGAATTGAAAAACCTCCTCCTTTTTTGAAGTCGGTTAAAAAGTAATACTATCAAGTTATTTATCTTTCTTTTATAAAGATGTACCTAGATATTTATTTGTCCTGATTTAATAACAATTAAAGTATAGATAGACGGCACCTTGATTTCAAGTATTTGGAGCCTTTGTGGGGGGGGGGGGGGTGAAGGAAGAAGATAGGGATGAATACTTACCCCTTCTGCAATCCCTATGTCAAATGTATAGTTCTTGAGATATTAATGTTTTTGTAAATATAACCTCGCTTATGTTGTTCACCAATATTAAGTGTCATAGGTCCAATGTTGAAAAAACCAATCAAAATTCAATAGTCAAGAAAAAATATTCAAAATAGTCCAAGACAAGAAAGTTGTTGAAAAATTAAATTAAACACAACTAAGCAATTCACGTAAATAGCAAAAACAAGAGACATGAAAATCATACATAATCTATATATATGAAAATGTATCCCTACTTCCCTTGGTCACGACATCACGCGTGAACGGCTGGACCGATTTTGCTAATTCTTTTTTTTTGTGTTTGTTATTGTCAGGAGAAGGTTCTTGTGAAAGAAAAAATTAAGAAAATTTCGCGGAAAATTAGAAAATTTAAGAATACTTAACCACCGTCAGGCACCTGTTGCCTGGCAAATGCTGAACTGCACCTATTTAGTACCATTGCGAGACTTTTTGGTATATATCTGTGCAGGAACGGAGAAAGAATACAACTTCCTGCGGCCGGCCGGCCTGTCATAAGAGGCGACAAAAAACCCACAGCCAGGTGGTAGGGTATTTGCCCGACTGGATGGCTACCACCCCTGGTCTAGAGTATGCCGCCATAACAACCTTGAGTTGTGTTCCGGCATTAGGGACCGTAATAATACTTAGTCTCCATATTTAGAGATTTCGCAGCGCATTTGTAGCACCTTTGGATAATCCATACTTTTTTATGGTAACCTCTTTCCATCGAGTGGGCTGTCTGCCAGTCTGCTGAACTCCCGCAATAAAATATATATATATCACCGTACAATTCATTAATTGCTATATGTCCCGTTGTGTGATGACCAAATAAACTCTTTCTTTTCTTTCTTTCACCATATAAAATTATTTCTAATCTTACCTTAGCGCTTTGGACAATATAAACTTTTTTAATGTAACCTTATGACGTTTGACATGCACGCTCGTCTGTTCAGAATGCATGCTGCAAATATCGATCAAAGAGGATGTAAAATAATTAGTTTAGCTGTAATCGGGTTCCAATATTTAGGTGAAATTATTTTTGTGTCTGTTCAAGTGGGTCCCGGGATAGTATAAATTCAAATTTGAACCAGGCAGGTGGCGCTGTAATCGGGTTCCAATATTTAGGTGAAATTATTTTTGTGTGTGTTCAAGTGGGTCCCGGGGTGGTTAAAATTATAGATCTACCGGTAGGTGGCACCGCTAAAGTCTTCCTAAACGGTCAGACCTATTTTGATGATTTTTTTGTTTTTATTAAAGTGGATTCGAGAATGGTTTAAATTAACTATTGGTCCCGGTATGTAATATGTCGCTGCGATCGGGTTCTAGATTCTTATTTCTAAGGGCAGGACAACGTCTGCCGAGTACAGCTAGTACTTAGGTATATATATTTATGAAGTTTATGTTTGGCAACTAATAAGTCTTGACTAAAACGAAACTAGTTGTCAATGTTTCTTTTTTATTTTTTATTATTGTATATATCTCTACGGACTCGAGTTCCGTACCCTTTTTTAATACTTAATTTCTATGAAAATTTTTGAGACTCCGTACACGCTTATTGTTTATTTCTGTTAGTGTATGTGACATTATATGTAGTAATTTTTCTGAAGAATCTTAAGAATAACTTAGTATATTAATTTATTCTAATTTTAATACTAAACTTATACTAATGTAGAGTGTATCTGTTACATGCTGGTGTTGTGAGGAAGTGCATGTGCAGTGTTGGCCTTATATCTATACTTATATATAGTCGTATCTAGTGCCATGTGTGTTGGTTTTTTTCTTTTCTGTGCCTGGGTTATTACTTTCTAGGCTCTTTGTGTGTCTTGGTTTGTTTGTGGAGTGTGCGTGTAATGCAATGCGATGGTAGTGCGCGTAGGTTTAAGTCGATCAGCAAGTTTCACAACCGATTTGTAACCATCATTTAAATAGTTACTAATGAATAAATGGTGACCAGTCTGTTTTTAACGAAGGTAAAGGTAGAAATGTAAAGGCATGTAATAACAGCTGTAAGCACTTTTTATCTGTAGCTGAGTTAATGCACTTAAGTGTACGCCCTATGAATTGCAACAAAGGACCCATGACAATATCTGAATCTGGGTTCTCTTCACAAATTAGGTCCAAAATGTGAAGAGCTCTAGTCAGGTGCTTGAAATAATAACCTAATAGTACAAGGGCATAAATTACACAACATTATTAAGTGAAAGTATACCAGGCTTATGGTGTATGTCCACCATTAGACTTACAACTGCAATGTTGCACGGTATTTTAATAATGATGACAGTAAACGTAGAGGACGCATTAGAATTTACGCCAGACGTATTTAGTGGTGCGGCTTCATCAGGGATAAAGTTTAGGCCGTTTTACACAGACGTGGCGACGGGTGTCTTGCGCAATATAAAATGCAACATTGTTAATGACGTTAAATACGCAATAAAGCACTGTTTGCTACAACTCCATTAATTCTTCAAAAGTCATTCTGTAACATAGTTACTTCTATATAAAACTTATAAAGAAAAGAACTTGATATATAAATAAAATAAAAACAATTTTTAGCTAGACGTGTTGCTGGGGAGTTTCTTGCCGCTTCTTCTCCTTAACAGCAATAACACGTTGCGAAGCGGTGTACATATACTAGGAAGTAAAATTAAATTTTAACCTATATGTATGACCTTCAAAAAGTGTTCTCCAGTCGAACTTATTTTGAATAAAATCTTTTCAATTTGAATCTGAATATTGACAGATAGCGTAAGTATCTTTGTTACGTTGTTATGCGTTAACTACTCAACTGATCATCGTGTAATTCTGCATACACGTTGTCATGGATAGAGAAACGGATGTTACATGTAATCTAACCTTTATCCGTTCTGGGACGGAGAAACGTCCTGGGACGGAGAAAGAATGCAATTAACTGCCCTGCGTTCGGGCAGTCTTTAGTAAGAAGTGACAAAACAACTCATTGCTAGGTGGTTAATGTATTTAAGTTTAATATTCGTGGTAGCGTAATGGCTAGAGCATGCGTCCCAAACTCAAAGGTCGCGGGTTCGATCCTGGTCGGAACGTTTGCACCGCTAAGGCAGTTTTCTGACTTAATGTGCAAATTGTTACAACACAACCTGCATATCGAGATAATCGATGTGTCAAATCTGCCAAGCCGCCTTGGACAATCGTGGCGAGTATACTGTCCGTTTCCCCTATAGTGGGAGGCCCGAGCTCAGCTATGGTACAGTTTTTTTTATTTTTTTATTATTTTATATATCTCTACGGACTCGATCTCCGTACCCTTTTTTAATACTTAATTTCTATGAAAAATTTGAGACTCCGTACACGCAATAAGCGTCTATTTTTGTTAGTGTATGTGACATTATATGTAGTAATTTTTCTGTTTTGGTGTACCTTAAGAATAACTTATTATATTAATTTATTCTAATTTTAATACTAAACTTATACTAATGTAGAGTGTATCTGTTACATGCTGGTGTTGTGAGGAAGTGCATGTGCAGTGTTGGCCTTATATCTATACTTATATATAGTCCTATCTAGTGCCATGTGTGTTATTTAGCTATGGGACAGTTATGGGCTGGTATCAAAAATGTATTTAAGTATTTATGTAAGGTACCTGTCTGAATGGCTACCATCGCTGGTCTAGAGTATGTCGGCATAACAACCTTGGGTTGTGTTCCAGCATTAGTTGCCAGGTTCCAGTCCCCTTTAGGGAGCGGCAGGATATTAGTAGCACCTATGGTGTTACAAATTGTCCATAGGCGACGCTAACTGCTTTCCATCAACTGGGCCGTTTGCCTATCTGCTGAACTCATGCAATAAAATAAAGAGTAACATTCCCGAGGGATAGAAAATAGTTTGTAATAAATGGCGGTTATTTCACGTCACAGTTACAACTCATTAATAAATACGTCATTGTGTTTTTTTTTGTTCTGGCATAAAATATTTAACGCGAACGAAGTTCTGCTAGCAAAGCTACTTTATACACTTTCCTACCAAATTTCACTCATACTGACCTATCAAATTTTGATTAAAGATTGAATAAAGTTCCTCTTTAGGATTAATCCCGAAAATACATGGTTCAATACATTGGCTTATAATTAGGAAAGATATGAGGCATTGTCAACTTTAAAAAATAAACAAGCATAGTTGTTAAATATAAAGAGGATTTTATATGTGATTTTCTTTTATTGCGCATCTGTTATTGAACATGTGTTAAATATTGTTGTATATAAATAATTAATAGACAAATAACAAAGTTTGGAACTTTTTACAATATATTTGTGTACATACATGAAACTTGAAGAACATAATGAGAAACAGATCTACGCGCAAGCTACACTTTCATATTGAATATTGGACGATTTCCACCAAACGGTCGAATCGTGTCGGTTCGGAAATTATCGCGTCGTGCCGTCGCTTGCGAACGTATCCTGTTCTGCGCCTAGTCAAATAGTTTCATTCCTATCGTGTTGACGTGTTCTAATTTACAGAATTATATGCGACATTTGGCGAAAGGATCCGATCTTATACGACGCCATGCGAACGGAGCCGATCGCGCGTAGCAGCATACTTTCCGGCTACGGTCGCGTGTCGCGGAAGACACCCGCGGTCAAGCTGCTGTGCGCAGCTTGGTAATATAGACTTTAAATACTGTATACACGATTTAAAATTGTTTAAAGATTGTAAAATCCGTTTTGGAGGGTTGCACATAAACATCGGAAATCATCCTTTCCGAATCGAATCGGAAATTTTCCGTCAGCGGCATTAAATCTCTATTCACAAATCCGTGATCGAAATCTTTTGACAGTTATTCTATTCGGAATGATAGCGTCGATTTTCGGAAACTTTTCCATGAACTTTATGATGTCGGAAAGCATACTGTTTTGACAAATAACATATTTATTTAACTAGAAAACTGTTGAGTAACAGTAATACAAGTTCTGTAATTATAAGACTATGAACCTTGTTTGGAGTGAGGATCAATCAGTGAGATCAATGCAGACCTTTTAAACGATATTAAAGGAGTTTGGCGTATATGTACTTTAGATAACGGTGGTAATTAAAGCAAGGCATGATACAAAAAATGGTTTACTCAAAAATTTCAATTTATATTATAATTTATTTAAAAAAAAATGTACTTCAGTATATAAAGTAGAAGATATAAGGTGTAATTTAATGCAATCCACGAGAACGCTGCCGACAAACTGCGCTGCAGTTTGGCAATGTAATTGTTATTATATTCTTGTAACTTTTTATTGAAAATAAATTGAAGGGAAAAAAAGGATATAATGAGGAGGGATGAAAGTCATGTGACAAAAAGAATGTTAAACTACAAGATGGATGGGTACAAATTTAAAGGTAGACCAAAAAAAAGATGGATGGATTGTGTGAAGGGTGATATGATGATATGCGGTGTGACAGAAGAGGTATGTCAGAATATAAGAGTATGGAAGGAAAAGACATATTGTGCCGACCCCAAGTAATGGGGATATGGTGAAAGAAAAGAGAGAATCTTGCTTGAAGTGAGTATATAGTATTTTATATTGTTTTAATAATACTGAGATTCTTTATCTCTAATTCTAATCCTTTAATAATAAGAAAGAGAGTGCCGGGGTGAAGGTAAGGAAAGGAATGCTCCGGTGGTTCGGGCATGTGGAACGAATGCATGATGAAAGAATGACTAAACAGATATACAATGCAAAAGGGGATGGATGCTGAAGTCGTGGAAGGCCACGACACACCTTCCATGATCAAATTGATCGTGTACGAGCAGAAGGTGATGTCAGGAGCCTTAAGAACAGACGAGTGTGCATGACAAGAGTTATGAATGTCAAAGAGGCAAGTGAGGTGTGTAAGAATAAGCCTAAATGGCACTCTGTTGTTCGTGCCTACCCCGCAAAGGAACTGGCGTGAAGTTATGTATGTATGTTAATAATACTTATTTTGGGCGTCGCCTTTAAATGCATGATGCACTAGTTTAGTATAGATTGCTTCAAACACGAATGTATTAACTAGGAATTTATTGTGTAGAGATGGATTACGTGACTGTTTGTTTAAGAAACATGCGGCGTGACGCAGAGGGACAAAGGCAAAGAAGGTTGGCGCTTCATTGTGCTGTTAGAGATGTTTCAAATCCCTTTTTTTTGAGTCAGGGGGAAATATATTTCGTACACTACTGGGATTGGACCAAAGCAATGAAAGTTATCCACTGAAAATGGTCCTGATAACAGAGTTAATTGACGGCTTGTGTGGAGACTCAGCAAGGTACCCCTATTAAAGAGGTAACCCATGGGCTAGTACTCTATTAAAACCCCCTCTCATGTGCCCCGCGCTCATAGTAGGATTAGTGTGAGACTTAAAACGTAGTTACGTCCACACTAATCCTGCGAATCATTGCTTGAGAATGCCCCGGGAGAGGCAAACTCACTTCGTTAATAGGGGTTTGATCCTCCGCTCCCCAGATGCTGGAGGACCTCTGTAGCGGAATCAGGGAATTGAGGGTTCATTTTCCTATTAATAACTCCGCTGCAGCATTACCAGTGGAATTTAAAGTTACAATTTAGGTCTCGACAAAAACAAATTCCACTTTATATCTTTAAAAACACATTTTACGACGAATCAACGACGCCCTGAAGGGAAGAGGGGGCAGTCGAGCGATAACCATGATCAGGGCGAGACGCGTGTACATTTGGGAATCTATTAGTGACGGACTTTGCGCGTTTTATTGAATTACGACCTTGTGCATTACGTTTGGATTTGTTGTGTTCGGTTATATTTGTACCTGTGTTATACGTGTTTGTATAGTTAGTTCTAATAAACTCTATAATCATTCCAACGGCATTTTAATTCGAGGAACGCAACTCGTAACATTATTATAATAATTGGGCTTTACTATATGATGTAAACAGGGATAATCGCCGGTCAGTGTCACGCCACATTTAGATTAAATTTGTCAAAGGGCCTCTACGTGTTGGCCTCCCC
This sequence comes from Dendrolimus kikuchii, assembly GCA_019925095.2. Lineage (NCBI taxonomy): Eukaryota > Metazoa > Arthropoda > Insecta > Lepidoptera > Lasiocampidae > Dendrolimus > Dendrolimus kikuchii. Next base: position 4,141,106 of record CM034387.1, read on the forward strand.
ATGGCCCCACGCAAGCCCTCCAAATGTCCGGGCCATTTTTATGGCCCGTGGTGTTAAAGACATACAACATATAAAAATAAAATGGAAACAAAAATTAAATACAACATTTAGTACCTTCTTCTAAGTTTGGCTAAATTAATTTTTAATCTAGAAGTAATTTACGTTAAATAAAGCACGTTAATTCACCTTATTTTATTTCTTGTTTGATAGATGACGTTTGTAAATCAAGCCTTTACTATAAGTCGTGCGCAGAAGGATTGCCGATGACAACCCCTCCCGCCTCCCACAAACGCGACCCGCGGCCGTCTAGTTCTTATAGCTTGACCGCAACCGCTGTACCGCGCCTTAGGTGCGCGGCGAGACGGGGGAGAGTACCGGCCGTTGCGTTGTGTCAGTCGGCCGCCAACGCTTACGGCGGTAGTTAGTGCTGCTTGCACCGGACTGTGTGTATCGGGTGTACATGAAATAAATATTCCAAGATGGGTCGTGCGTTATCTCGTGATGTGAATAGATCTTACTTCCTAGAATCTAGCACACGAAATATTATATACCTAAACACATGATCCTCTTTACTATAACCTTATCAGTCTCTAATCATTTCGTCACTGATTTTCACGTTTTGCAATGATTGATTAGAAATAAAAGAAAGGGGAAGAACTACACTATTACTGTTATTTGTTTCTCGTCGTGCACATGTTTCGCATATACTATGAAAGAAATTAGGTAATTAAATGAACTATTTAGGTATACTTATTTAATTAATTCCCTATCCAATTTAATACGTACGACTGGCGTGTAAAGCCAAAAATGTTCAAATAGGTAATTGTAATAATTTCAGGCTTTACCGGTCGTACCTTAAAACTGATAAATAATAATAATAATTTGTAATTCGGAAAATTAAAAAAAAAAATGATATTGTAAGATCCGTCCGGCAAATTGATATCTTGTGAACTCGTGCTCTTTTTTACCTGTCCCCCGCCTCGACGCGCGTTCCTCGGGCGCTGTACAGCGGTGGCGGTCAAGCTATAGTACTACTTAGACAAGCTCCTGTTCCAGTCGTTACAAGTGGGAGGGGCGACCATCGGCATACCTTCTGCGCACGACTTCCATAACCATAAAAATAAAACCTGACATATATTTTTAAATTATTTATGAATATATTATAAATTATATTGTAAAATATATGATAATAATATTATAGAACAGACGAGCTTGCATGACAAGAGTTATGAATGTCAAAGAGGCAAGTGAGGTGTGTAAGAATAAGCCTAAATGGCACTCTGTTGTTCGTGCCTACCCCGCAAGGGAACTGGCGTGAAGTTATGTATGTATGTATGTATGTATGTAATAATATTGTATTTACTATCTTGACATTTTCTACAATTGTGTAGCGTACTCTGTAAATGTACTTTACTGAAACCTTTGATTGAATTCGAGAACATGTTTCCGACAAGATTTGTGAATAGCGTATCAGGTTCAGTCGGATTGCAAATTGAGCCGTTTGTGAGCTTTCCGTTCGGACACGGAAACTATTCCGACGTTTGAATAAGGGGCCTGATTCGATACGGCGCGAGCCGTTTGGTGTAAATCATCCCTGCGACGGTGTTTTTGTTTACTTTAGTAGAATTTCAAATAAGGACTCTAAAAGTATTCTGTTTATGCGACATCAGTCCTTTGATTGTGGACACGCTATTGATTTTTAGTGGACCAATCGAGTAGAGTATAAATGGATGCCGGCATTTTAACTATTAAGTGGAAAGTTTTAAAAAGTTCAACTAGCAAATTATTTTGTTAAGAAAAATTTGTTTCATTAAAACGCGTTGAGTTGTTGAGGTATGAGATAATTTTATTCAATGATTTCTTTCTTGTTTTGTGTCAAATAACGAGAACGGTGGTTTTTAGCCGACTTCAAAAAAGGAAGGTTCTCAATTCGACTGTATGTTTGTTAGGCGATTTCGCCATCAATTGTAGACCGATTTTCGAATATATTTTTTATTCGATAGCGTATACTCCAGAAGCGGTCCTAATAACGCTCGAATATTATAGGCACGATTTGCGTAACTAAAAAGTAGAAATTAAAATGAAAACCGACTTCAAAAGTAACTAAAGAGCAAAAAATAAATGTCGGTGCAAAGTAAAAAATAAAAATTACTATTTTTTGCAAATTTGCTGTTGTTTACCGGAGTAAATTTGAAAAGAATATTAATTATTATATAATTATAATTGTTTCAATATCAAATTAAATTTCTTTAGATATCGTGTTTTATTCAACAGGTGTTATTATAGTTTTTTATGAATAAAATATTTTGTAAAATGTTAGAAACAAAGACGTAAAACAAAAACTTGTGACACAATATACCGGTCATCGTGCTCAGACATAACTCGATATTTACCAGATCCTGGACGGCGACTAAACATGCCAGTCTCCAAATAACACTGATACACCCTACTGATAGCAGGAAGGGTAAGATGCAATCGTGCAGCCACAACACCCTGACTATACCCTGAATTCAGCAACAACGACTTGGGCGGCTTCCGTGGGCGAGGTATCCATTCTGATGTCGGCATTACGGGATAGTATAAATGAGACAACTGTCGTTGACGAATGTTGGTTTATTACTGTCATACAGCGCAATGGACACCTCCAATGCCTAGTACGCCCGTAACAGTACTATTTCAGGCGAACGTAAACCACTCCCCCACCGCTCAGGACTTGTGCCTGCAGGCGATGGCGGAGTGGCAAGCGAACTTGGCCGTAATAAGCGAACCTTATTACGTGCCGCCTTGCGGCAATTGGGTGGGCGACCTCGACGACGTGGTAGCGGTGGTGGCCAGAGCCGGTTCTGGCACACCGCTTACATGTCTCGAAAGAGGAAAGGGCTATGCGGTGGCGGAGAGTGGGAGTATCGTCGTCATAGGCGTTTACTTTTCACGTAACCGCCCCCTGGCGGAGTTCGAGCTTCGCTTGGACGCCATCAGGGCTGCCATAGGCAGACTGTTGCCTAAAACGATTTTCGTGATGGGCGACTTTAACGCAAAGCACTGTTCCTGGGGAAATGCGTTCACGGAACCTAGGGGCCGGGCGATTGAGGAATGGGCTCTTCAATCCGGCCTGACCATATTGAACCAGGGATCGGTCCAGACCTGCGTGCGCGCGCGGGGTGGATCGGTCATCGACCTGTCATTCGCCACTCATGCGGCCGCCCGCAGAGTTGTCGGATGGAGGGTGCTGGAGGAGGTGGAGTCGCTCTCTGATCATCGGTACATCAGATTTGAGCTTACCCCCTCCTCCGGTCCGAGCCCTGTTCAGCGCCCCCCTCTCCTCCCGCGTTGGGCCCTTACCAAGCTCGATCCGGAGCAGGTCGAGGAGTGGGCACTCACGGAAAGCTGGGCCTACCCAGCCGAATTCGCGAACCTGGAGTCGCAGGCAGAGCACATGCGCAAGACCCTGACGAGGGTTTGCGACGCGGCGATGCCTCGCGTCTCCAAGCGGCAGCCTCCGTGCAAGCAGGTCCACTGGTGGACCGAGGAGCTGGGCGAGATGCGAAAGGCAGTTCGCATCATCAGCCACAGGCTCAAACGCTGCAGGGCGCGCCGTCCTCCGGACTACGTCGCGGAAAATGGACTCGTGGGCGAGTTTAGGGAGGCCAGAAAGGCCCTTTCGATTGCAATACTGCAAGCGAAAGCCCGGGCTCGGGCCGAGCTCCTCGAGACGCTCGATCGGGACTCTTGGGGGCGTCCGTACCGTGGGGCCCGCAACACGTTGCGGCCTTGCACATCCACGGTCACGGAAACGCTCGAACCCGAGGTGCTCCGGTCGGTTATTGACGGGCTTTTCCCGGATCCGGGAAACTTTACTCCCCCCAGTATGGGTCCACCCGTTCCCGACACCCCCACGGACGAGGAGCCTCACTCCATCTCCGAGGGGGAACTAGACGTTGCCCTGGACCGGCTCCGGGGCAGGAAGACGGCACCGGGACCCGACGGGGTTCCAGGTCGACTCCTCTTCCTGGCCGCTAAACATCTACGCGGCCAGCTGCGGGAACTGTTCGAAGCCTGTATTCGCGCAGGTCGGTTCCCGTCGCAATGGAAGGAGGGTCGTTTGTGCCTGATTCCCAAGGGAGGTCGGCCTCCCAACGATCCGTCCGCCTTCAGGCCCATAGTGCTGCTGAACGAGGTCGCTAAGGTCTTCGAAAAGATCTTGGCGGAGCGGCTCGTGAAGCATCTCGACGCTGTGGAGCCGGGGCTTTCAGAAACGCAGTTCGGGTTTCGGCGGAGGCGCTCCACGATGGACGCCTTCGAGACGCTGCGAACGTTAACGGACGAAGCCGTCCAAGCGAAGGATGTCGTTCTTGCGGTGTCGCTAGACATAGCGAACGCCTTTAACAGCCTCCCCCATGAGACGATCAGGGAGGGGCTCCGCGCGCATGGAGTCCCCCCGTACCTCACGAGGCTGTTGGGCGCGTACCTGCAGGATCGACATATCCTTTGGGAGGGCGGTGAGTCCGGCAATCCCGAGTTAGGCCGGCGACGCGTCGCGTGCGGCGTTCCACAGGGGTCGGTCCTCGGGCCGATTCTTTGGAACGTAGGTTATGACTGGATCCTTCGGGTTCCGGTCCTGCCCGGGGTAGGGCTGATCTGCTTTGCGGACGACACCCTACTCACGGCACGCGCTGCGTCATTTGCGGAATCCGTGGGCGTCGCCAACGCCGGGTTGGCGATTGTCGTAGATCGAATAGCTAGGCTGGGCTTGAGGGTCTCCCCCGCGAAAACGGAGGCCATCATGTTCCATAGGAAATTTCGTAATCCCCCCGCGGACTTGACCGTTTCGGTCCAAGGGGTGGCCATTAGAGTAGGGCCCCAGATGAAATATCTGGGGCTAGTTCTCGATGGGAAATGGCTGTTCAAAGCGCACTTTGAGCAGCTAGTTCCCAAACTCGTCAAATCCGCGGGCGCACTCTCGAGGCTGCTTCCCAACGTAGGGGGCCCGGGAGGTGCGACGCGGAAACTTTACTCTGGCATCCTGAGGAGTATGGCACTGTACGGTGCACCCGTCTGGTCCATTGCACTTCACCGCCACAACAGAACCCTGCTGCATCGGGCGCAGCAGGTTCTGGCCGTGAGGACCATACGGGGGTATCGCACAGTGTCGCGGACGGCGGCCACCCTCCTGGCAGGCGATCCACCCTGGCATCTCCAGGCGGACGTCCTGACAGTGGTGCGCCGCACCCGGCAGGATGCCCTAGCTAGAGGCCTGACCTTCTGTCAGGTCGAAATCGAGGCAATCAGGAAGCGGGAAACCGCCTCCATGATCGCCGTCTGGTCTCAAGAGCTCGACAACCCTGCGGCCTATGGCGGCTACACGGTGGATGCAATCAGGCCACAGCTGACGGAATGGGTCAACCGCACCAGCGGCACCCTGACCTTCAGGACGACACAGATACTTACCGGACACGGATGTTTCGATAAGTATCTGTGTCGCATTGTGGGCTGCTTGCCTTCCCCTGACTGCCAGTGGGTATTGGGGTTGCTCGCCCGTGCAGCAACGCTCGGAGTCTTCCACACTATTCTGTGACGTCGATCGCGGACGGAGCGCTGCCAAGAGCATACTATTGCTGCAGTGTTATCGCCCCCGACCGACGCGTGTCGTTCCCCTAGCAACGACCCAGTTTGTGCGTAAATCGGTTAAGCATTTTCCCTCGCCTCAAAACAAAAAAAAAAATAAAAAAAAAATACTGTCATACAGGACTGGGCGTAACTACGTTCTAAGTCTCGGCCTTTCCTACATAAAAAGCGCGGGGCACATGGGAGGAGGGTGGTTTTAGTGGGTAGTGGTTGTTGCACGTGCAACTTCTCTGAATCTCCACACAAGTTGGCTTGATTACTGTTTGGATTGCCCCTTATTAAAGGGTAAAGCCTCCATGATCAACTATGGTCTAATCCCTTGCAAAGGACCCGGTATTGTGCGTAAATAGCATATCATCCGCCTTAAAAAAAAAATATTGTCATATATGTATGTCATAGTGTATGCACTACACCATATTTGTTAGAAAAAAATCTCTTTTGTAGGATGTCACAGAGCTTACTTAACAGTTATTATTTAAAAAAAAAAGATATTTTGGCAAAAACGTTATTAAATGCAGAAATTTTAACAGAGTACAACGGGGCGTTCTATTAATAGCTCACAACGCCCAAAATGCTCAGTTAGGCGTTACACAAGGCGACCGCGATCGTTGTGGTCGTGGCGAAAACGTCACTAATGACCTCATCATTTTTTGTCACACAACGCTCATAACGGCCCATGTCAAGAGGTGGGTCGAATAGCCGTTTCACTTGGGTTTCCGATTGTAACGCCGGCAAGCAAGTCGAACGGGAGAAATCGCGGTCGTGAACGTGGTCGTTGTGAGTCCCTGATGGAACGTAGCCATTGAAAGCAATTTCCACATTCAATTGTTGGATGAAAAATCGTATTTTTGGCATGATATCAATCCGTGCAGGAACGGAGAAAGTGTACGATTTCCTGCGGCCGGGAGGCCTGTCGTAAGAGGCGACTTAACAACCCACAGCCAGGTGGTAGGGCATTTGCCCGACTAGATGGCTACCACCCCTGGTCGCCATCCAGTCAGGCAAATGTCCGGGCGGGGTTTCATTCATAATTTAGTATTGATCATAGATCAAGAATTTGGGGCCCCGTATAGGGCCATCGACCGTACGATGCCTTCGAAGAGTTTTCGACACGGGGCTTCTGCCCCCCTGCCCCCCCCCCCCATATTGGGCTCTTAAGTTTGGAGGCCAATTGCCGAAAGTGTGCCGAAAAGTCTCATACGACTGTCAAGGACCAATCCCAGATACTATATGGTCCCCTCGACGAGGCAAGGGCAAGGTGTTGAAAGCGTTGGCAATGTCAAGTAACACCGCAGATTAAGCCCCAGCAGAGGTTATATTGATACGACCAACCTCCGCTAATAATCATTACATTACTACCTATATGATCACGACAAAGTAAGAGAATTCGTTTATAGCCGCCGTTTGAGACGTTTAATATAAAGTTCAACTACTAAGTAGCTTATATATTTAAACCAAGTATCTTCCCTACGCAATAAAGGGATCAGTAAAAGTTAAAAATCGACTGATTTCGGCTATGGAAAATAAATAGCATTTATTCTAAAATCTCTACCGATTTCTACCGAAATCTCTATAGACTTAAGATCTACCTTAAATCTGAAAACCTACAAAACGGGTTATAATCAAATCAACTTTGGACGTTAAAAGTGTTTCAATTGCTTTTATTTTGTAGTACCTACGTAGTGGGAACGATTGATCTTCGCTCGCGGGTTTTCAAGTATCTAACCACGAATAGCGCCATCTTACTAATTCTTGAAGTACTTGTAGGTACGGTACTAAGTATCCATTGCTAAGAATACTTGTCAAGAACCTACGAAACGGCGCTAGAAGCAATATACGGTGTGCCCGGTTGCGGACTAGCGACTTCCCTTTTACGTGGCAACCATTTTAAAAAAGTATTTTTATTGGCCAGTGAAAGTCGTAATTAGCTGTTTTTTTCATTTTGTTAAAATTTATCGAGTTGTAAAACTTTAATAGAAAATACACCAATTTCCAAAAAGTGTTCTCCGAACCGGTTTCAAAATCAATTCCCATCAGTCTTGACCAAGCAACTGGTCGAATTTCAATTTGTCCGCAGAAATAGGTGATGGTAATATCCATGTCAATATTTGATTACAGATTTCCCAGCGCTTCTAGATATTAAGATATGATTGAAAACATTATGCAGGTAGAACGAATGTGAATTGATGCAGTTTTTGATAGATTCTTATACGATATATACTGTTGTAAAGTCATGGTAGCGTAATGCCTAGCGCACCGTCCCAAACTCAAAGGGCGCGGGTTCGATCCTTGCCAAAACGCATGCACAACTTGGGCAGTTTTCTGACTTATATACATGTTGTTATAATTAGGTACCACGTGCTAAGAACGGTGAAGGTATACGTCGTGACGCAACCTGCGAATCGAGAGAAGCGATACGTCAAACCTGCCAAGCTGCCTTGAACAAGCGTGGCGGGTATACTGTCCGTTCTCCTATAATGGGAAACCCGAGCTGAGCACTGGAACATTTATGAGCTGTAATTATATTGTTACGAGTTGCAGGACTCGAATTAAAATGCCGTTGGAATTATTATAGTTTATTAGAACTATACAAACACGTATAACACAGGTATAAATATAATTAAACACAACCAGTCCAAAAGTAATACACAATTCAATAACACGCGCAAAGTCCGTCACTAAATAGATCACCGAATGTACACACGTCTTGCTTCGCTTGTGATTATCGCTTGACTGCCGCGTCCATCAATCGACGCATTGTTTTATACTGCACATATGCAATATGTCTGCTCGGCCGCGTGGACCGAATTTCCTAGAATCACACCTGGCTAATGATTGCCATAAAAGATTACAATACACTAGCTGTTCCGGCAGACGTTGTTCTGCCCTGTAGAAAAACATTTAGAACCCAATTGCAGCGCCACCTACCGGGTCCAATTGTGAATCTAAACCAACCTCGAATCCACTTGAACACACAAAAAAAAATCATTTAAATCGGTCCAGCCGTTTAGGAGGAGATCACTGTCAACATACGTACAGAAGAATTATATATAAAGATAATGGACTATTTTTCTAATTAATTTTTTTAAACACAAAGTAAACAAAAGAAGACCAAATGCCGAAAAGGTAATAAAATGTGTTTCTACAGGGCTGCAGGTGTGAATTTGCCTTTGTCGGCACCTCGGTCGTAACAATATATTGGTGTATAAATATAATATCTTTTTGCATAAACGAGTATGTACTTGGTATTATAAATTGGTATAGGTTATTATAAATTGACTAAGTGCGTATCGGTCTACGCACAGTGAAGGTTACCACAGGGGTGACCAGAAGTCATTGTTTTTAACATGAACAGATTTGAGAAAGGAGAAAGTTCTTAATACATCGTCATCGTGTAATTTTTATGTATATTCAGCCTCCGCTTTTTTGTTTCTGGATATAGCTTCAGGATAATTGCACTGTATTGGGTAGCATACACGTAACTTAAAGAGAAAAATAAAATTTCTCTAACAATAAAACTGACTTCAAAAGTAACTAAAAAGCAAAAAATAAATATTCTCTATAATATCTTGAAGTATATAGCGCGATTGCATCCTTGGAAACAGTACGATTTTATCTTTTTTTTTTAATTATCTAATATTTATGTACATTTCATAAAATTAAATTACAAATTATTTATAGTAAATAATAGAAAATTGCACTAAACCAAACTTATTTATTTAGTGCTTATGATATTTTTTTAATCTTTATATCTGGATGAATAGTGTCCTGAAGTGTTATAATTCTTAGACTTAATTTTTAAATCAAAGTACCTTTTGATAATACCCCGCAACACCATCTAGCGAACGTGGAAGTAAGCGTGAGAGCAACACATTAACATTGCAACATTGTCTTCTCGTTGCCATGACGACTAATTCGATTTGTTCAGATATATTCATGTATCACTCGGGGACAGTACTTTTTCTGTTTGTAAGGTACCCTATATTCTTTTGTATATCCCAGATAATATGTATGCAAAATTTTGTGACGCTCTATAGCGTAGTTAAGGCGTGAAAGCGTTATAAATAAACTCACATTCACATAATATATATATTACAAGTAGTTAGGACACCTTAATCGGCAAACCAACTAACTTTTACATAGTTTTAATTATTATAACAGCCCATAAACTTCCCACTTCTGGATTTAGGCCTTCTACTATAGCGAATGGACAGTACATCCATGCTTGTCCAAGACGCCTTGGCATGTTTGACTCTCGATGTGCAGGTTTCATCACGATGTTTTCCTTCACTGTTGTTAGCGTTTGGTAATTGTAACAATATGTACGTTAGGTCAGAAAACTGGCTAAGTGGCGCATGGGTTCCGGCTGGGATTTTACACGCTCGGGTTAACCCTTTGAACCCGTGCCACGTGAGTTTTAGTAGGGGAGCCCAAGATGCTAAACGTGGAGTTACTCGAGCGTCGCGGGGATCTTTTAGATTGTAAAAATTAGATGCTAAAAAGAAAAAAGGTATATGGTGTATGCCCTTTCACTGGTGGGGGGAGCGTGTGCAGGTTTTCAAAAAAAAAAGAGTCGCACAGAAATACTCAAGCGCGTCAGATATTCGAAAGGGATGTTATATAAACCCTAAAGGAACTCTTATTTAAAAGACTGACGATTTAGACGCGACCATCGTCATGGCCGATTTTTGAAAATGCAAAAACATCTAACATTGATACTCGAGCGGGTCATATTAATATACAGACGGTTCAGCTTGATGTCCTTGTCGTGCTGACCATCTGACAATTATGTGGAGGAATTTCCTTAATACGACGGTTTAAAAAAAATTGAAGAATAAAAAATACCCCCACCCTATATGAATGGTTAATATATGGTGGGGGTACATAATAGGGGTGCAAGGTTTCTCCCCTTATGTTATTCTGCCACGCACGTGTAAATCCCAAAATCCCCGCTTGGCCTCCCCTACTATTTAGGACGCGTGCGCGTTAATTACTCGCACGTAAATCACCGCATTAGTATATCCTAAGTTATTAACTCAGTTGGCGTTAACTGGTTTGCTAATTAAGGTACTGAATATGATGATGATGATCTTTATATATAAAAGGTAGCAGCTTTATTTATTTCTGCATACAACAATATACAAATAAGAAATACCTTTTGTATGAGACTGGTGCTTCTTGTAGATCTATATTACAGATCACCAGGGCCCCAAATCTGTAATGAAAAAAAAACTATGTTAGTGCGAGTCAAGAGACGATGGTTATTATAAGAAATCTTCCGTGCGGAAATTATAGATCTGTTCAGGAACGGAGAAAGAATACAATTTCCTGCGGCCGGGCGACCTGTCATAAGAGGTGACAAGGTAAACCCAGCCAGGTGGGGGTGGGGCGAGGGGGGGGGGGTGCCCGTCTGGATGGTAACCGCTTTCCATTAGGTGGCCCGTCTGGCAGCCTGCTGTACTCGTGCAATAGAAAAACTGAAATGTGTGCTGAGACACAGTAGAAGTGAAACTTCAACGGACAAGTGGCAAAACGAATGGCAACGGATAAGTGGCAAAACGAGTAGCAACAAAGTTTTACGGACAGATTTTCAAATTGGACAAGTACATTAACAATCTACCAGTAAAACTTCAAGTTAAAATTTTGTTGTGATTTGCCATTTTAGTTAATTTGGTCATTTCGATCATATTGGCCATTTTAGTCATTATGGCGATATTGGCGATTTTGATCATTTTTGAAATTTTGATACATACATACATACATACATACATAACTTCACGCCAGTTCCCTTGCGGGGTAGGCACGAACAACAGAGCGCCATTTAGGCCCATTCTTACACACCTCACTTGCTTCTTTGACATTCATAACTCTTGTCATGCACACTCGTCTGTTCTTAAGGCTCCTGACATCACCCTCCGCTAGTACACGATCAATTTGATCATGGAAGGTGTGTCGTGGCCTTCCACGACTTCTGCATCCATCCACTTTTGCATTGTATATCTGTTTAGTCATTCTTTCATCATGCATTTTTTCCACATGCCCGAACCACCGGAGCATTCCTTTCCTTACCTTCACCCCGACACTCTCTTTCAGACCAACTCTCTTTCTTACTTCGGTATTACGAACGCGGTCCGCGAGCGTCACTCCGCAGATTTTGCGCAGTGCTCGCATCTCAACCGCGTTTACTCTACTTTCATGCTCTCTCTTCCATATCCAACTCTCGCTTCCATACGTGAGCGTAGGTACCAGCACCACGTTGTGTATGGCGAGCTGGGCCTTCTGGCTGAGGTTCTTAGCGCTTAGAAGTTTACCTAACGCTCCATTTTGGCATATTTGACAATGCGGTCTTTTTTGGCATATTTGGCACTTTTGACATTTTGGTCATTTTTGGCACTTGTTATTATTTGACATATTTGACACTCTTGGCACTTTTGTCATTTTTGGCACTAGTGGCTTTTCTGGCACTTTTGGTATTTATGCCATTTTACTCATCTTCACGAATTTTCAGGGGGCAAATAGTACTGAAATAAAAATTTAACACAATGTAGCCTGTAGGTATTAAGGCCTGCTCTTTAAACAAGAGGTACGCACTAGAGTTCGACCCGTGGCGTAGCCGCGGTATAAACTCTAGTAACAAAATGTATTCAAAAATTGTATACCGTGATTTGCAAATGAGGTTGGCATTCAACATTTTGCTGTGCCGAAACGTACTCCGATACAGTGTTGATTGTCAGTTCTGTCCGCGTCCTAAACCACGTATGTTATGTGACCCGTGCTAAACACCAATGAACAGCGTGATATACAAAGACAAAAAATATATAAATTACAAGAAACAGAAAAATGTTAAAGACGTAATTATATAATGATTACTGGGCATTATACCTCCATTAATTTTTGTTTTGATACCCACTCCTAGCTTTTTTCTCTGTATAAACATTCATTTTATAATGATGGTGACCCAGGTTGTAGGCAGTGTTCGAAGACTTTCCTCTTGGTAGGCACGTGTATCTTATACTATAATATATAAAGCTGAAGATTTTGTTTGTTTGAACGCGCTAATCTCAGGAACTACTGGTCTGATTTGAAAAATTCTTTCAGCGTTAGATAGTCCATTTATTGAGGAAGGCTATAGGCTATATGTCATAACGCTAAGACCATTTTTTTTTACTATTCCGCGCGGACGAATTCGCGGGCAGAAGCTAGTATTATATAAGTACGAATAGCTATCAAGGGGCCCAATTCTACTATTACAATTTTGTTAATATCGCCGGACACTATTGTCTCAATGGTAGCTTTTTATCCGTGCAGGAACAGAGAAGGGCAACTCTTGGAGGGCTTGGGTGGGGCCATGGGAAGGTGAACACGTAAAGGCCCTTTGACAAATTTAATGTAAATGTGGCGTGACACTGACCGGCGATTATCTCTGTCTACACCATATAATAATGCACCCAAGGACAAGCTCCGGCCAGTGTAGGACTATTGTGGGAAATGAGGTCAGAAAGTACCGGGTTGTTGGAGTGAACTGCTAGAGGTGCTATGGGGGTCTGGGACTATGGGGACTATGGCGTCTGACCGTCGCAATGTTCGGGAAACATGGGAAAATGGGCAGATGCTGACTCGCCATTCTCTGCATGAGCCTCAGAAAATGCCATAGAAGACAGGGGCAACATGGGTGTGAGTGGCTAAGGGACGTAGAGAGGTGGGCTGCAGATTCATCGAATCTACTTCCGACGTTAGGCCATTTATCACTTTCACGCCTAGAGCTTGAGTCATAGCTCTAGCGATCGCTACTCCGTAGTGCCTCGCTAAGGTAAGCACGGAGGTGGAGGCCTTGTTTATTATTGTTACGAATGTGCCACTCGAAATTAAAATGCCGTTGGAATTACTATAGAATTTATTAGAACTATACAAAAACGTATAACATAGGTACAAATATAGCTACACATTACTAGTACAACTTAACCATTCAATAACACGCACAAAGTCCGTCACTATATCGCTTGTCGAATCTACGTCCTACTCGTATCGTAATCGTCGCTCGACTGCCCCACCCCTCCGTTCGGGCATTATTTTGTACTAAACTGTATAATACTGACAAAGGGGCCGCGTTCACTGAGTTAATCCGCACATCTGGCAAGCTTCGACGCAATGCAATAAAAACTAGAATTAGTTCGACACTAATGACGGCCATAAAGTAAGTGCGATAACAATAGGATGTTTTTAATTTTTAAACACGAAGTAAACAAAAGAACTCCGAATGCAGGAAAGGCAATATACTGCGTTTTACGACAGCCAGGTATGCGTTCTTTGTCGGTATGTAACATTATATTATTATTGTATACAGCCACGTGTGTATTCCTAAATATTTATTGACCAACTGACCTATTTATTATACTACTACAATACAAATTACAAACAGATAGATTTTAGCCCGCGGCTATGCCGCGGATCAACCTCTAGTACGTGTCTCTTGTTTAAAGAGCAGGCGGTACAGGTTACATTGTATTAAATTTTTATGTATTTGCCCCCGGAACATTCAGCTCATTTCATATCGCAAACTATACCATCCCCCGTCTATCTGTAAACTACATAAATACTTAATATAACTTGACAAAATAGATAACATGGATCAAGTGGATCCAGTGGACCCGGTGTACCCAGTGGACCCAGTGGACGAAATCACAAAACTTATCCTAGTTTCCGGGATAACCTTTACATATATTTATCCCATTATCCGGGATAAAAAGTATCCTACGGTCTTCCTCGGCATCGAATATATATACCTATACTGGCCATAAATACTGTTATAATTAAAAAGAAACAAAATATTTCATTTGAATTTGGAGTGTTATTTTTATATATGATTGTTCACTGTGTTTTCTCATTTTGGCGCCAATACATTGTACAACATTTTGGCATTATTAAAATTAAGTGGGGCGATAAAGAGAACCGAATTGCTGTGATTGCATGGTATTAGTCAAATGTTTGTGTAGCGGGCTATTAATAGGTACAATGTGACCTCTTATGTTTGTGACAGAAAAAGATCTGGCCGTCCACGTAGTGTTCGTACGAAAAAGGTGGCCAAAGCAGTAAGGGAAAGAATTCGAAGAAATCCTGTCCGAAAGCAAAAGATTTTATCTCGGGGGATGAAGATATCATCTAGAACCATGTCGCGTATTTTAAAAGATGACTTAGGACTTGCAGCCTATACGAGATGCACTGGTCATTTCTTAACTCATAATTTAAAAAAGAATATGGTGGTAAAATCGAAACAACTACTGAAACGGTACGCAAAGGGAGGTCACAGAAAGAAATTGTTTACGGATGAGAAATTTTTTACAATTGACCAACATTTTAACAAACAAAATGACCGTCTTTATGCTCAAAGCTCTAAAGAAGCTTCTCAATTAGTCGACAGAGTGCAACGTGGGCATTTTCCGTCTTCAGTGATGGTTTGGTGGGGTGTTAGCTATGAAGGAGTGACTGAGCCATATTTTTGTGAAAAATGTATCAAAACATCGGCACAAGTGTATCAAGATACCATTCTTGAGAAGGTAGTTAAGCCCCTTAACAACACCATGTTTAATAACCAAGAATTGTCCTTCCAGCAAGACTCAGCGCCGGGTCATAAATCTGGGTCCACGCAGTATTGGTTGGAAATGAACGCTTTGGACTTCATCAGAGCTGAAAACTGGCCGTCGTCTAGTCCCGATCTTAATCCGCTGGATTATGATCTATGGTCAGTTTTAGAGAGTACGGGCTTGATCTAAACGCCATGAGAATTTGGAATCCCTAAAACAATCCATACGATCAACGAAGAATTTTCCCATGGAAAAAGTGCGTGCTTCTTTCAATAACTGGTCTCAACGTTTAAAGGACTGTATTGCAGCCAATGGAGAACTTCGAAGAAGCATTTTATATTTTAAATTGTTTTATATTTAAGTATTAAAATAACACACTGTAAAACTTATATAAACTTCACGCCAGTTCCCTTGCGGGGTAGGCACGAACAACAGAGCGCCATTCAGACTTATTCTTACACACCTCACTTGCTTCTTTGACATTCATAACTCTTGTTATGCACGCTCGTCTGTTCTTAAGGCTCCTGACATCACCTATTTATTATAATACAGGTGTTTATTTTTTCAAAATCAGCCGATTCTACTCCTGAGAAGAGTAATCGACTATTCAAACATTTCTAGATAAGTCATTAGGAAAATACAGTACAATATTATATATACACTTTCAAACAAAAATGTAATAGGTTGGGGAAAAAGTCTTTTCGCATATAGTATGTATAAACTTGTTATAAGATTTATTTGGCTATACCATTTGTATCTGGCTGGTTTTGGTATCATTAAAAAGTTTTAATGATAAAAAATGGCACTCTGTTGTTCGTGCCTACCCCGCAAGGGAACTGGCGTGAAGTTATGTATGTATGTAAAAAGTTATAATTTTAAAGAAGACAATTCCAAATTCAAATTAGGAAAATGTGTGATTTTCATTTGTTTTTCTTATTGTTAAAATGAGTGAATCTAATGAAGAAATTCGATACATTTTAAAATTTTACTACAAAAAAGGTAAAAATGCAACACAAGCAGCGAAAAAAATTTGTGATGTTTATGGACCTAATGCAGTATCTTTGAGAGTAGCGCAAATTTGGTTTATGCATTTTCAATCCGGAAATTTTGATATCAAAGATGCACGTCGCTCTGGTCGCCTTGTTACGGACAAAATTTATGCCATTTTTGAAAAAGTAGAGCAAGATCGGCATATCAGTAGTTACGATGTAGCTGAAGAAATGGGAATTGATCACAAAACGGTTTCGGCGCATTTGAAAAAAGCTAAAGCTGGGTACACAAAAAAGCTCGATATTTGGGTGCCTCATGAGCTCACTGAAAGAAACCTAATGAACCGTGTACTCATTTGTGATTCTTTATTAGGATGTAATGAAACCGAACCAGTTTTGAAGAAGCTGATAACTGGTGATGAAAAGTGGATCACGTACGACAAGAACGTGCGAAAAAGATCGTGGTCAAAGGCCGGTCAGGCTTCACAGACTGGCGAAACCCGGGTTAACTCGCAACAAGGTGATGCTGTGTGTATGGTGGGATTGGAAGGGCATTATTAATTACGAGTTGTTACCGCCAGGCATGACCATCAATTCTGAACTGTACTGCGAACAACTGATGAGATTAAAGCAAAAAGTTGAGAGAAAGCGGCCGGACTTAATCAACAGAAGGGATGTGGTTTTTCACCATGATAACGCTAGACCTCACGCATCTTTAGCCACTCAGCAAAAATTACGAGAGTTTGGCTGGGAGGTGTTAACGCCGTATAGTCCTGACCTTGTACCTT
Organism: Dendrolimus kikuchii; assembly: GCA_019925095.2. Lineage (NCBI taxonomy): Eukaryota > Metazoa > Arthropoda > Insecta > Lepidoptera > Lasiocampidae > Dendrolimus > Dendrolimus kikuchii. Next base: position 4,158,089 of record CM034387.1, read on the forward strand.
CAGATTTTCACCTGTTTTGGTCTCTGCAGAATTCCTTAGGCAGTGTCAGGTTAACATCACGAGAGGACTGCCAAAACCACTTGTCGCAGTTTTTTGATCAGAAGCCCCAAAATTTTTATAGCAATGGGATCACGTCCCTACCTACAAGATGGCAAAAAGTTATCCAACAAAATGGCACATACATACTTTACTCAAATATAAATAAACTTTATAAAAAAACCTTTTGAATTTTTATATAAAATGCGAAGAAACTTTTTCCCCAACCTAATATAAAGGATACTACGCGTTATGTCAACAGAGTTCAACAACAACGTAATAATAATGCCCAATTTCTTGCTTTATAATACTAGCGAGCAGTTGTCAGGGAAATCTCGGCAGATCGCACCGAGACGACGTTACGAGAGGAACCTCCTCGTCCTGTATTGGACTACGGAAAGCGCTTGTTCCGATATGACGAGCCGGGAGATCTAAATATTTTGAACAACTTTCATTCGCGCGGAGTTTATTTTCCGATCGTGTTGTTCGGGTTTCCATACAGATGAAGGGTCATCATACAGTGCTGAAAATCAGTTGAGTATTGCATGTTTAAATTATTTATATTATAATTTAGCTTTTATTTGCTTTGTTTTTATTTATTAACGATTAATTTTTATTTATTTGGTGATTTATAATTTATTTTTAGATCAGCAAACAGATTTTTAAAATGATTTTAGTGGTCGGTTTTTACTACATTTGGTTACGATTTTGTATGTATATGATTTGTGCATCGTCTTTCAGAACAAAGAATTATTTTCATTGTGTGGTTTTAAATAGGGCAATAAAACTGATGATCAATTTTTTGAAATTGTATAGCTATTAATGTGATTCTAGATACGTTTTATCCGTGCAGGAACGGAGAAAGAATACAATTTCCTGCGGCCGGGCGGCCTGTCGTAAGAGGCGACTTAACAACCCACAGCCAGGTGGTAGGGCATTTGCCCGACTGGATGGCTACCACCCCTGGTCTAGAGTATGTCGTCATAACAACCTTATATATATATTAGGGTGGCCCTTATTTAGGGTTTGTCCGAATTTTTTTTCACGATAGTCCTAAATCGGTTCTAAATCTATTAAAAAAAATTCATGCCGTCATAATTGAAACTTAAATCAATTTTACGATTTTTCTATTTCTACGGTCGTTTAATGATTTAAAAACGAACAAAGGATAATAATTCTTAATCTCAATGGTTCTTTCTCTTTTTTCTTAGAAAACTTTCTAAGTAACCGTGACCCTAAAATGATAGTTACATTAATTTTTATCTAATTTTTGAACTATCGTGAGTTTCAACTATTTTTTCCAATTTTAAAATACACAAGATATTTTTTTTGGAAATTATCAAAACGTTAGAACGTTTTTAATTGGTAAAAATATTGATAAAGTCTAGTCCCAAATTTACATTTCGGGATAAGATCATTTTAGAAACTGATTATGCCGCCCTCTATTAGATTTTACTTTAATTTTTTGTATTGAAATTAACTCTTAAATACCCGTAATCTATATTTTTTATCTTAACTGTATCTAAATAGTACGCAAAAGGTTACTGTTACTTAAGCTTTCTCGTTGTTTAATTTAATCTTTAAAATTATCGATTTGAATTAGTGATCAGAAAAATATGGAGTTATCACGTTTACGTCAAAACATTTTTTTAGTTGTGTTGACGTCCAAATAGTGGTTTTTTTTTTCCAAATTACCATCAAAATTGCAAGCTCTAAAAGTTTTCTTTTTTCATACACGTATTTTAAACGTTTCTGTATCAGAAAGTATTGCTGCAGTAATTGATGAAATTATTGTGTTTTGGGAAAAAGCTAAAATTTCCGTTCAAGACGTGCATAGATGTCGAGATAAATTGAAACAATTGTACGATGAAAGCTATAAAACTGGATTACGATTCGTCGAAAAATCGCCAGTTGTGAATGATTGTGCTGAGAGAGGAATCAAACTAGTGCAAGATTTTTGTAATCATTACACAAAGGATGAAAAACAAATGCAATATGTATTACAGTTGGTTAAAGACCATCGTCAAATGTTTCCTGACGCGCTAAAAAACGTTAAAAAAAAATGGTAATAAAAGTATTTTTTTAATTGATTAAAATTTTGATAATCGATTTTTTCAATAAAATAATACTTTCTTCAGAGCATGCGTGAAAGTAAAATTTTTAAATCATTAAACGACGGTAGAAATAGAAAAATCATAAAATTGACTTAAGCTTCAACTATGACCTTAAATAACTTAGAAACCGTTAGAGTTAGAAAAAAAACATGAAAATTACGATTTTCAAAACACAAAAGCATAAGTACATAGCTGTATAAATTTGAAATTGGAATTCCTAACCAAAGAGGAGATATTTGAGATCAAAGTACGACAAAATGCCAACGTCATACATAAGGACCTACATATGTATATATATTAACTAGCGACCCCGGCAGACGTTGTCCTGCCTTTAAAAAATAAAATTCTAGAACCCGATCCCAGAGCCACCTACCGGTTCTAATTGCGAATCTAAACCATCCGGGTACCCACTCAAACACACAAAAACCAGGTGGTAGGGCATTTGCCCGACTGGATGGTTACCACCCTTGGTCTAGAGCATGCCGCCATAACAACTTTGAGTTGTGTTCCGGCATTAGTGACCAGGTTCCAGACTCACTTAAGAGAGCAGCAGCGCATTTGTAGCACCTTTGGTGTTGCAAATGTCCATAGGCGATGGTAACCGCTTTCCATCCAGTGGGCCGTCTGCCTGTCTGCTAAACTCCTGCAATATAAAAAAAAAAAAAAAAAAAAACAAAATCACCAAAATCGCTCCAGGTGATTAGGAGGATTCCAGAACCCGATCTCAACGCCACCTACGGGTTCTAATTGTGAATCTAAAAGGGATATTTTTTTTTATTCTAAGTCATGACAAAATAAGATTAAAAATCTTACCAAAAAATTAAAGTTTATAATGAACAAATAAAAAATAGGGGTTGATCGTAGTGTATTTTTGTATGTTGTATCATAAAAAAATAGAAATTAAAAATTTTGTCTAAAAAATAAAATAAAAAATTTAGGGGTGAACACCTAATGCAGTGCTTAACAATTTATATTTAAAATTGTATATTATAGTATCTGTTGTAGAAAGCTGTAGCGATAATGAAGCTTTGCGGACGGTCGATGACGATGGTAATTTATTAACTAAATGATAGTTTTCATTTAGTTAATAAATTGCCATCATAATATATAATAATAATAATAATAATTCTTTATTTACTCTCACACTAACAATAATTAAATTAGTAACATTTTTTTGCATAAAGGCGGAACCTGAAAATTACGCATTTTTTGTATTCAAAGACTTTACATATGGTTTTCTATGGTACAATAACGACACTAAAATCATCGGTAAGCCATCATTTAGGCAAAAAATTAATAAACAATACAATTAATTAGGTACGAAATACGTGCATTATATCGCTAGAAATAATGTTCAATTTTAGCGTGACGACTTACCTACTAATTATAATAAAAACACAATTATTTTAATTTTGGGATTAGTCTGCAAATGTAACATATATGACATGATCAAAATAATTAATAATTATAAAATCAAATATTACGGCATTGCTAAAAAATCACGACATTTTGTAATTTGTAAGTAAAACCTCAGATTAATAATATTGAGAGACAAAGTTTTTACCTCACTTTGCTAAATGTCAGGCAAAGGAACTAAATCCGTACAGCATGAATATCAATATTATTCAATCAAACTGAACATCTTTGAATGACATAAAAATACGGAATTTTAGATTTTTCACATTATTGTGATTAAGATCATTATTATATTTTTGTAGTTTGTATATATAATTACCGACAACATGCAATACTAATGTTAGACAAACAATATATAGGTGTGAGGGGTGTTCGAAGGTTATGGCAAGGACAGTGGGTTAGGTTAGGTTATCTTTAGCCCAAAGCCCACGAGCCGAGCGAGCGAAGCGAGCGTGCCGCGGCAGCGGCCGGCGAGTGGCAGAACCGACTTTAACTTTTATTAAAATTATCAACGAATAAATGGAAACCAGTCTGTTCTGCCACTCGCCGGCCGCTACCGCGGCACGCTCGCTTCGCTCGCTCGGCTCGTGGGCTTTGGTCTAAAGATAACCTAACCTAACCCACTGTCCTTGTCACTGGTTACACCTTCGACCACCCCTTACACCTATACTTTGTTCTGCTTACATTGGTATTGCATGTAGTCAGTATTTATATATACAAACTAGAAAAATATATTAATTATCTTAGTTACAATAATGTGAAAAATCTAAAATTCCATACTTTCATGTCATTCAATGATCTTCAGATTGATTGAAAAATATTGATATTCATGCTGTATGGATTTAGTGTCTTTGCCTAACAAGTAGCAAAGTGGCAGAACCGACTGCTTACCATTAATTATGGTTAAAGTCGATTCTGCCTGCGGCTTTGGTCTGAAGCTAACCTAACCTAACCCACTGACCTTCTCATTGGTCGCAACCTTCAACCGCTCCTCACAACCTATTTTTTGTGTTGCTAACATTGGCATTGCATATTTGAGCTCTAGTGTGAAGCTAACCCAACCTAAAGAGTGGCAAGCAAAGGAAATAAATCCAAACAGCCTATTTTTTATTAAGAATACATCAGACAACGCTGTATGGATTTATTTCCTTTGCCTGCCACTCTGATGAACTAAATTACAACAAAAAGATTTGTCTTTAGCAGTGTGTAGTTTACTTTATGTAGCATGGCGGTTTTATCTGGGAAGTGTTTTGTAGTTTTTAACCTAATAAAATGTGCTTTAAAATTTAATAAAGTAAGATATTGATTGTTTTTAAGTTAACTTATGTGTTTGTGCTCAAAATCACAAGTGTTTAGCAACGTGCCCTATTACTTTACAATAATAATATTAGCATAGTAGGCAGTCTGTGTATATTCTAAGGTAATTGTATTGTTTATTAATTATGTGCCTAAATGAAGGCTTTCCGACAATTTTAATTTCGTTATTGTACCATAGCAAACCATAATTATAATCTTGTATATAAAAAAAACGCATAATTTTCGGGTTCCGCCTTTATGCAAATTTATGAATGGCGCTCTGTTGTTCGTGCCTACCCCGCAAGAGAACTGGCGTGAAGTTGTAGTATGTAGTATGCATGTATGTAAATTTTAATCAGGCCTTAGTCAAATTAATGTGATACAGAAAGACACAAAGAAGCGCATGCGCGCGCACTTTTTCACGACCGCCCACACGGTTGCCCACGTATACGCCGTCTTTTTAATACATATTCTAAGTATATTATTAAGGGCCCTTTACACGAAGAGCGTGGTAGCGTAATGGCTAGCGCACGCGTACCAAGCTGAAAGGGCGCAAGTTTGATCTTGGCTGAAACGCATGCACCACTTAGACAGTTTTCTGACCTAATGTGCATATTGTTACAATTACCACGTGATAACAACGGTTAACGAAAACATCGTGATGCAACCTGCATATCGAGATAACGGACGTGTCAAACCTGCCAAGCCGCCTTGGATAAGCGTGGCGGTTTACTGTCCGTTCCCCCTGTATTGGGAGGCCCGAGCCCAGCAGTGTGACATTTATGGGCTGTTATTATTATTATTATACATATATACAAGGAGAAAGTTTATCGGACTTTTTCAGGCGAAAATCGATTCATATTGTTACAAGTCGCAGGACTGGAATTATTATAGAGTTTATTAGAACTATAGAAACACGTATAACACAGGTACAAATATAACCGAACACAACAAGTCTAAACGTAAAGTAGAAGGTCGTAATTCAATAAAACGCGCAAAGACCGTCACTTATTAGATTCCCGATTGTAGTAAACACGTCTCGATTCGCTGGTGGTTCTCACTCGACTGACTCGTCCCTCAATAGGGCCATTGCTTTATACAGCACAGATGTAATATGTCCGCTCGGCCGCGTGGACCGAATTTCCTAGAATCAGCTTGTACTTTAAAACCGTGACACCTGGCTAATGATCACATTAGAACAATAGGCCGTATGCCAATAATTAAATAAAAGAAATGACTATAAAAGAATTCCAATGTTATTTCAAATAATAAATTCAAAATTAGTTCAAATGCTGACGGGTAATAAATGTGCTTTGTTTCAGATATTCAGGTGGGTTTTGTGTTGGTCGGGATCTGAGTTGTAACATTATTTTTGTAGGCGATACTCTTCAGACATTAATCGCATTGACATGCTTAATGCTTATATTCAATCAAAAAACAAAAAGTAATTATCACCTAGAGTTTTGCTTAAATTATGACACAAATCGCATTGAGATATTAGCCTAAGATTTCTTGACTCGTCTAAACTAGAACTTGTATGACACAATGCGACTATCGTACAAATCCGAACCGATTTGAATGTGAGACTTGCCTTTCGAGTTCAGTGATGAGCACGACAGAGTCGTCAATAAAATGTCCAGGCGACTATTGCCCTTCCACTTACGATATCGTATGTTAAGTTTACATGATAATATTTTTTTCTTGCTTTCGACAATTGTATCTCGGAGGCAAGAAACTCTCTCCATCGTGTACTATTTATTTTGAGCAATAATAACAGTGATTTTTATGCTAAGGATATGAAAATGTATATTACAAGTATATTTCGCAGGAAGTATTCTTGAGATCTACTCAAGAATACTTCCTGCGAAAAATATACGTGTTGATAAATTTAGTTGTTAAAAAGATTCTTTATATTCGTTTCGGGAAGCCGTTAAAAGTTGTACGATACCAATTTGCGAATTATTAGATGTGTTATTGTGTCGCTAACCTATTCAGCATTAAATATTTTGCTACGGCTCGTGTGTAAGGGCTAAGAGATGCCGAAGATCGACTTTCACCCGTATGATAACCAAATGAGACATAACTTTTATCAAATTGTATTTGCCAATTTGCCAATCGAAAAGTGTTCATGGCTATTTTTGGAGTCTTCAAAACATGTAAATATTATTCCCCGAACGGTTTTTTGCAGGAAAGCCTACACAGTTATATTTGTAATCAAATTATTTTTCTTATGATACCAATTTTTATCGGTTAACAGAACAGTCTAGTTATCTATAATGACTTTACCTGTTCATACCTGCTTGCTAGGTAGCTATGAACAGAAATAAGTAGACAAGCCTGTCAAGGCATGTTCTTCATGTTAAAAACTATCAGTTGAAACTAAATTTGTTCAGCTATCAAAGAAGGTTATGAAAAAAAAAGATTAAAATAAATTTAATTAAAAATAGCTGTTAACCCTTTTTGAGTGGCAACCAACCATAGGCGTGTGTACAAATGAATATAATTTAATTTAAAAATCTGTCATCGTCCCATTTGGTTATTAAATGGGGGTAGGTACGATCTTCAGCGACTCCTCCACTAATAAATAGCACTTAGATTTTAATACGATGACAAAGTTCAGAATAAAAGCTCTTCAAATACACCTGCATGTACTCGTTCAGCAGGTACTCGTGTTATAAGTTTATTGAAAGTAGATGAAGCGAAGGTTGTGTGCTAAGATCAAAGTAAATGTCCATTGTTTCTGTTTACACTTGACAGTGTGTATGCTGTGCGTGTGTATTTATTTATGTATGTGTAGATATATCTTCAGTGGCATGATTGCGAATCCTAGCAGATATTTTCTACCGGCTAAGCGTTGCTCTCTATATTAAAATTAACTATAATAGAGAGCAACGCTTAATAATATATTATTAAGCGTTGCTCTCTATTATAGTTAATTTTTATGAGAATTATTTTGAAAGAAAGACATTGTGATGAAACTCGCACCTCGAACTTGACTAATGTATAAACCCCACTAATCAGCCTTTTTTTTTGAGGCATTGGGAAATACATTTCGTATATTACCAAGTCCTTTACTGGGATTAGACCAAAGCAATGAGAGTTATCCACTGAAGAGAGCGCAGATAACAGAGTCGATTGCCGGCATGTGTGGAGATTCAGCAAGGTAACCCTCTTTTAGAGAGGTAACCCATGGGCTAATACACCACTAAAACCCCCTTCCTCCCATGTCGCACTTATGGTAGGGAGAGCGTGAGACTTAGAAAGTAGTTACGCTCACGCTGATCCTGCGCGTCAGTGCTTGAGAATGCCCCGGGAAGCAGGGCAAACTCGCTTCGTCAGTAAGGGTTGAATGCTCCGCTCCCCAGATGCTAGAGGACTCCGACCCCACTAATCAGCCTTAGACTAACATGGTGCTGACCACTATAGGCCATACTAGCAGTGCTCAATGACGAGGCCTAAGCCTAGCGGTGAGAAGTTTTTGGACTAGTATTAAATTATAATATCATCTCATAAATTGCTGAAGTCGGAAGTATATCCACCGCACCTGTCAAAGGTGCATTGACTGCTTTCACACATTGACAGTCTGTTGTGTAGGTGTATCACCATGTTTTCTTTCACCGTTATCATGTGGTAATTGTTTCCGGTTATAATTCGAATTCACGTCATTGTAAACTACCACTACGACAACGTAGTCGTAGTTCAGCATTTAATCTACAAAGATTGACGGCTGATTTTTCAATCATCAAATAAAAGTTACCAGTCGAATAAATTATAACGTGACTAAATTCAAAAGTGAACAATTTTTTTATTCATGCAAATGTTGTTTTTAATTTTCCCATATTTTTTTATTCTATAGAATAACTTTTATTTGGTTATTATAAAGCGGCCCTAAGATAGTCTTAACTAATTATCAATGGCTTAATTTACGTCTTTGCTAGCGTACCTCTGTATTTCGTGTGTAGTCTTTCTTGTGTTTAGGGCACCAGGCCCACCTCGGGCAATGGATCAGTATGGCGATCCAGCGAGGAAACGTAGCCAGCCTTCTGGGCACCTTACCCATAGAAGACGGTGATTTAGGCTCAATATTCCACTTATAGTCTTGAGGGACTATGTGTAGAATACAATATAAATAACTTAAGTTTTCTTTTATTGCATAAGTTCAGCAGACAGGCAGACGGTCCACTTGATGGAAAGCGGTTACCATCGCCTATAGACATTTGTAACACTAAAAGTGCTACAAATGCGCTGCTGCTCTCTTAAGGGAGACTGGAACCTGGTCACTAATGCCGGAACACAAATCAAGGTTGTTATGGCGGCATACTCTAGACCAGGGGTGGTGGCCATCCAGTCGGGCAAATACCCTACCACCTGGCTGTGCGTTGTTTTGTCACCTCATACGACAGGCCGCCCGGCCGCAGGAAATCGTATTCTTTCTCCGTTCCTGCACGGATGAAAATGGTATTGTAATTCAGTTATTAGGAAAAAACTCGTTAAGCGAAATAAGCAGAGTTTTAGCATGGACATTACGACCCATATCAACAATTAAATTTGATAAAAACAAATCAAACATCAAGCTGCCAGTATATCTAACATTACACGAGTTGAACTGAGCTCAATTTATTATCGTAAAATACATTCAGCGCACATTTTTTGGAGATTATGAATTACTTAGAAACAATAAAAATATATACAAGAAAGGCTTATTAAAATTAAACTCTTTTATCGTTCAGAAAAGTATATTACGTGTAGGAGGGCGATTAAAACACGCTCAAATTAGCGATGAAATTTAATATCTGATAATAATACCTAAAGATAGTCAGTTTACAAGACAAACACATCAGTTAATATTCCACGGATGTCTCGGATTAACTTAACTTAAGACAGCGATATTGGATCATATCTGGAAATTGAACAGTGAAAAAAGAAGTATGGCATAGTGTTATGTGCCGCAAACATAGCCCTGCGATGCAGTATCAATGGGAGATTTGTTAGCGGAAAGAATCAATCCAGCGCCTCCATTTTATCATACTGATGTAGATTATACTGGTTTCGTGGAGATAAAAGCGAATAACATACATACATACATACATAACTTCACGCCAGTTCCCTTTCGGGGTGGGCACGAACAACAGAGTGCCATTTAGGCTTATTCTTACACACCTCACTTGCCTCTTTGACATTCATAACTCTTGTCATGCAAGCTCGTCTGTTCTTAAGGCTCCTGACATCACCTTCTGCTAGTACACGATCAATTTGATCATGGAAGGTGTGTCGTGGCCTTCCACGACTTCTGCATCCATCCACTTTTGCATTGTATATCTGTTTAGTCATTCTTTCATCATGCATTCTTTCCACATGCCCGAACCACCGGAGCATTCCTTTCCTTACATTCACCCCGACACTCTCTTTCAGACCAAGTCTCTTTCTTACTTCGGTATTACGAACGCGGTCCGCGAGCGTCACTCCGCAGATTTTGCGCAGTGCTCGCAACTCAACCGCGTTTACTCTACTTTCATGCTCTCTCTTCCATACCCAACTCTCGCATCCATACGTGAGCGTAGGTACCAGCACCGCGTTGTGTACGGCGAGCTGGGCCTTCTGGCTGAGGTTCAAATGCGAATAAAGGAACAGATATTAAAACAACAAAAGTTAAAAAGTACAAAGGCCCTGCACCTAGAACTCGTTTCGGATCTAAGCAGTTCAGCGTTAAGAAGGAAGGCAGGAGGGCAGGCAACGAAGTAAGGAGCACTACGTCACATGTGTAGTAGCAACAGATAGAAGATTTAAAAAAAGAATACCACGTTCTAAACAATAGTTTAGACGAGCGATTTTTTTTTTCTCGGGCAATTGCAGGAGCTCTACCTACCACCTGCTCTAAAACTACCACAACTACCAAAACTGCCGAAACTGCGGAAACGACCAAAACTACAATGGACAAGCGGAAAAACGAATCGCAACGGACAAGTTGAAAAACGAATGGCAACGGATGAGTGGAAAAACGAATCGCAACGGACAAGTGGAAAACGAATGGCAACGGATAAGTGGAAAAACGAATCGCAACGGACAAGTGGAAAAACAAATGGCAACGGATAAGTGGAAAAATGAATCGCAACGGACAAGTGGAAAAACGAATCGCAACGGACAAGTGGAAAAACTTCAACTGACAAGTGACAAAATAAATCGCAACAAAATTTTAACTTTAAGTTTTACGGGCAGGTTTTGCAAATTGGACAAGTACATTAACAATCTATCAATTATGATTTGATTAGGTTAGGTATATTTTAATGAATGCATTTTTTATTTAAACTGCAAACTTAAGTTTGCCTCCATTAATGGCGGCTCGGAACGTTGCACTTTCCGATGCGCAGAACGCGATTTTAGGTATTAGTGGGATGAGGTCGTCGGAGGACGAGGTATATCCTCGCTTGCTCTCTCGCTCGCTTACTCGTTTACGGGACTTCCCCGGCGTTTGGCTTACCAGTGCTGCCAATTTCTTTTTTTATTTTTTTTATTGCAGTAGTTCAGCAGACAGGCAGACGGCCCACTTGATGGAAAGCGGTTACCATCGCCTATGGACATTTGCAACAACAAAGTTGCTAAAAATGCGCTGCTGCTCTCTTAAGGGAGTCTGGAACCTGGTCACTAATGCCCGAACACAACTCAAGGTTGTTATGGCGACATACTTTAGACCAGGGGTGGTAGCCGTCCAGTCGGGCAAATGCCCTACCACCTGGCTGTGGGTTGTTCTGTCGCCTCTTACAACAGGCCGCCCGGCCGCAGGAAATTACATTCTTTCTCCGTTCCTGCACGGATATGGATAGCGCTTTCGGAGCTAAATATAGCGCTTTTTAGGACAACCCAGCTCCCAATTTTATTAAACAACTTCCGTCACAAAATCTTGCGCTTATAATATGCAAGTATCTAATTCATATGAATATCTATATTAATATTATAAAGAGGAAAGATTAGATTCTTTGTTTGCATTGAAGAGGCTCCGAAACTACTGAACCGATTTGAAAATTTTTTTCACTGTTGGCAAGCTACACTATCCCCGGGTGACATAGGCTATATTATATTTACAAAAAAAATAGAGATCCTTACTAAAACTCCAATAATGTAACCCAAGGTGTAAAAAAAAATACCTAAAATCGCATGCGATACGAAAACTATTGATGACAGAATAAAATAATGTACTACGACTTTGCAGAACACATTATTATTTACATAAAATATCGACAACATATGTCTAACTACTATAGTTATGCCACAATAAGTGTTCTTTTATTTTAAAAAAAATCATTAATATACCGCCGCTAGAAAAGGCTCTTTCTTTATTTGTATCTTGGTATTTATCCTTATCAAAATAAATTACTTCATATTCAAGACTGCTTCAATACCTTTATATAACTTATTGAATTATTCAATTCGGATGTCCCATTCGACAGATATCATGAGTTTAAAAATGTAAGTATTAGAACACGCGGCCCTGACGCCTTTTCGTGAGCGAAAAATCGTAAGATCCGGCCATATAGAAGTTTCACTTCACAAAAATGACGAAAATGGCAAACCACGGATAAAAAACCTATCATATTTTTTGACATAACCTTTACATAAATCTATCCCAAAATTCATCCTATAATCCCGGATTAAAAGTGTCCCTTGTCCACCCTCGGTAAAATTTACATATACCTATATACCGAATTTCAACCAAATCGGTTCAATACTTTTTCTAACAAATATATTTTTATCCCGGAAACTGTCCCATTTTTCGGGATAAAAAGTATTCTATGTTCATCCTCGGCATTGAAAATATATATATATATATATATATATATATATATATAATTCCATAAATGTAAGTTGCCGGGGCTTCCCAGAAACTAATCAGATGATACTTGTGTTGGGCAACCTCGCTCTTCCTATGTTTCATCAATTTTAAGACTATCAATTCGCTGAATTACAGAGAGTACTTTTACAAATATTTAAAGAAAATAATGAAAGAGATAAATAGTGGTTGTGTACGCAGTGGGCAAGTAGCAAGCAAGTGTGAGGTGCGTGTGTGTACGCGTGTGCGTGTGTGTGTGCGGGTGGTAGTTTGAATGGAACACAAGTCCCTACTAATTTGTTTTGAGTCTTGTTGAATACATTAAGCGTGTATCAGATTCAAGCTGATGTAACCAAGGTGTCTTCCACTTCATCATAATTAAGGGTAAGGAGTCATTCAGTCAGATTTTTCTTACACTCATATAATTGCATGGGGTAAATGTTAAGGATGCGATTAATTTTATTATAAACGCGGGGGCTTGAGCTCCATTTTGCCGACTAGCAAAGACTAAACGTGCGGAATATGCAGAGGGAACTATGTCACACCGTCTTTTTCTAAGTTTGGCACGGTCCAAAGGTTACACTTTGTGGTATCTAAGTGTCATATAAGATATAGAGTTTCCTGACGGAGAGAAGATTTGAAATTGCATACAGGGATTCAGTAGAAAATCTGATAAAATGATAATCCTATAAAATAGAAATAAATAATTTGGTTTTATTATTTTGTTTCAATGCCACTTTATTTGATTCACAATCAAATCATAATACACCTGAAAAACGACCACGCATATGGAATCTCCGCCATGACCCGAAAAATCAGTACAATAATTCCTCAACTGCATTGGCGTTGCTACAAGCCTTAATGGACCGGACAGTATACCCGTCAAGCTTGCTCAAGGGTGAATTATCGGATGCGATACAGCGGTTATCTCGATGTACAGGCTTTGCTATGTTTCCCTTCATCGTGAGCAAGTCTGATTGTAACAATATACACTGGCAACTGCTAAAGTTACTTATGGCCTAATCTTATGTCTTACCAGAAGTTTATTTGCCATACTACCGGATAAAATTTGATATTACCATACAACCAATGTCTAAATTCAACAGATGGTAAGGCAATTTTTTTTTTTTTTTTTTTAATTGCAGGAGTTCAGCAGACAGGCAGACAGACCACTTGATGAAAAGCGGTTACCATCGCCTATAGACATTTGCAACACCAAAGTTGCTACAAATGCGCTATGCCCTACCACCTGGCTGTGGGTTGTTCTGTCGCCTCTTACGACAGGCCGCCCGGCCGCAGGAAATTGTATTCTTTCTCCGTTCCTGCAAATGAATGATTAATAGGATATAGGAACTGACCATTAGTTGCTAATATTCTCCAGTCTCAAATTCTCGAGGATTTGATTCCTGACCGGGAAGCGTACACCACTTGGCAGTTTTCTGTACATATTGTTATAGTTACCACGTGCCACCGGTAAAGAATATATTCTGATAAAACTTCTACTCCGAAAAAAAACTGTATATCGAGATAATAGGTGTGTCAAACCCACCAATCCACCTTGGAGAAGCGTTGCGGGTATGCTACCCGTTCTTCTAAAGAATGGGAAGGCCCGAGCCCGGAAGTAAGACTAAATTATGAAGATTATATTAATATCTAGTATTTATTTAATATCTTCCAGAATAAATCCAAGCAAGATTTCAGTGATTCACTCTTTCAACTCGACAATAGGGAGTACTTGGAGGAATAAGCATCAGATCACTTACAAACCATATGTCCAGCCGTGTTACAAGGACCATGATCATAAGAATATGTCGTTGAATAGGCCTATGTCTCCTCACGTAACTATATATGCTCCATCTATGCCATCAACGACTTCTATAGTACAGAGGATTTCAGGTAATATGTCCAAAATGGGAGAATATCGTCCATTATGTTGAACTGTATTAAATTATATGTCTGAAAACCTGTAGTATAGTATAGTATTATGAAAGTATATTAATGAATTTATGCATTATTATTATTGTTACGAGACTCGGATTAAAATGCCGTTAGAATTACTATAGAGTTTATTAGAACTATACAAACACGTATAACACAGCTACAAATATAACCGAACACAACAAGTCCAAACGTAATGCAGAAAGTTGTGATTCCATAAAACGCGAAGTCCGTCACTAATAGATATTCCCGCTATGTACATACGTCTCGCTTCGTTCATGGTTCTCGCTTGACTGCCTCATCTCTCCGTTGGGGCGTTGCTTTATACTGCACAGATGCAATATGTCTGCCCAGTCGCGGGACCGAATTTCCTAGAATCAGTCCGACACATCTGGCTAATGACCGCCATAAAAGATTACAATACACAATGGGCGGTTTTCTAATCACAAATTTTAAACACAAAGTAAACAAAAGAAGTCGAAATGCCGATAGGTAATAAAATGTGTTTTTACGGCATGCAGGTATGAATCCACTTTTGTCGGCGTCTAGGTCGTAACATTATGTTGGGCCACTAAAGTAATAAAGCACAAACGTCTCCACTCGGCTGAGATGAGAATGTTGAGATGGATGTGTGGTGTTACAAGAATGGATAAGGTGCGAAATGAGTACACAAGGATCTTTCAAAGTTGACTAAAAAATGAATAAGAAGAAGAATAAGGTGGTATGGTATGTATGAGGGATGAAACTCATGTGACAAGAAGAATGTTAAACTGGAAGAATGATGGAGTCAAAATGTGAAGGTAGACCACAAAAGAGATACATATGCTAGTTTAGAGATATGGAAGGAAAATACTTTATGTGCCGAACCCCAAAACATCATACATGCAGTACATCCATAAAAAATTAAGGAGTCCGTGAAGTTTTGTACTCTTATACCATGTAAAAAGTATGTCTGTCGATGTCATTATCAAATAACCCATGTGATGACTTTAATGAAATTAGTCATATTGCGGCTTCATCTGAGATAATGTTACAGGCCGTTTGACACAGATACGGCGATGGGTTTATGCGTTATTCGACATGCGACATTGTTAATGACGTTAAATATTAACAGATAACGTACATATGTGTATAATATAATGTGGCTATGCGTTAACGATACCATTGTTTAACGCTTTCAATTAGGCCACAGCCTTATGCGGCATGAAAAATACAAAATTAAGTGTTATTGGAAGGACGTAATAGGTTCATCGAAAATTCAATTAAGAATTTCTGTAAAATCATGAATAACATGATGTATTTGTCTGTGTAGGGAGATTTTAAGATTTTTTCAAGGCAATTTTCTTTTTTGTTATGTCTTCGGTTATTCCATCATGTCTATAATCAGCTTAATTTTTCTTCGCTATTTATTCGTATACTAAAGTACACGTAGAATGAGAGGTTTCGCCGGAGGTACTTCAATTAATTACTTAGAAATTGAAAATAAAATTTCATTTCGCTACGAGAATAGCCTTTCGAAAAGTGAAAGAGTATCTGCAGGACTTTTTTTTCCTCTTTGTCATCTGTAATCGGCTGGAGAACCATAATCAGATAAGTTCAGTGCATCACTTTGTTGGTCTATACTCCAATGAGTACTTAACTATTACAATAAATCAGGCGGATTATAGGCCTTATTATTAGGCCTATATTAGGCCTTTGGTCTAGGTTTAATACCTATATATGCCATCTCTTTAGTCGGTGGATTTCGTTGTTTCTGCCAAGCAGTACTCTGGCCAAGCTATTGGTGTGATACTGTAAGATCCGCGGGACTTGGATGTAATTTTAGGCAAGCGAAGCAAAATCAATCATATTATTGGTAAATTTTTCGGCATAGATTCCGCGGGTTCTGAATACTAGATATAAGTAGTCGTAGCAGAAAGTCCACTAGAATATTAATGTCTTTATATTTTAACGAGCTAATTTGAGATTACAAGGAGTGTTAGTACCAACGCTAATGTATGGCAGTGAAGGTTTGGTATGGCAGAAGAAGCATGAAAGTAAGATAAATACAGTTGACACGAGTTAAAAACCGAGTGTTATAGTGGTTTTGTGTTATAGTGGTTATATTGTTCTAGTGGTTATAGTGGTTTGGGCATTTAGAGAGAACGAATCAAAACAGAGTCACAAAACAAGTATACGATAGTAATTTGAGTGGTAGAGCCGGTCGAACGCGACGTACTCACCTGACTAAATTGAGATTGAAGATATTTTGAAGAAAGATCATATGAAAAGCACTTTAAATAAGCGCGTATGTATGAACAGAATAATCGAAGTTGTTGAAGCGAAAGGTGTTTATCAGGGTCGTAGCATATCACAATAATAGCATAGTATATCACTCAAATAAGCCCACACTTGTCTAGTGCATATTTAAATATTTTCGAAAAGCTTTTGAAAGATTATTTTTTTAAGTACCGACTACTGTTTGCTCATAGTTACATAATTGCTTATTTACTTTATTCTTTAAATATTTGAAAAGTCAAAATATTTGAAGAGTTATGAATGTCAAAGAAGCAATTGAGGTGTGTAAGAATGAGCCTTCGTGCCTACCCCGCAAGGGAACTGGCGTGAAGTTATGTATGTACATATGTATGTATGTATGTATGAAATGACACTTTTTTTTTTATTGCAGCATTAGCACCATTAGAATACTAACTACATTATTCATGAATAACATAGGCTATATTTATCACTAGAAAAAAATTAAGAATCCCTACTAAAACTTCAATAATATATTCCAAGGTTTTTTTTTTATTGCAGGAGTTCAGCAGACAGGCAGACGGCCCACATGATGGAAAGCGGTTACCATCGCCTATGGACTTTTGCAACACCAAAGTTGCTACAAATGCGCTGCTGCTCTCTTAAGGGAGACTGGAACCTGGTCACTAATGCCGGAACACAACTCAAGGTTGTTATGGCGACATACTTTAGACCAGGGGTGGTAGCCATCCAGTCGGGCAAATGCCCTACCACCTGGCTGTGGGTTGGGTCACAAGGGTCACTTAACAAAGAAGTAACTACTAAACAAGTTCTTTATCTTGGATTTTATTTGCTCCTTTTCCATCCAAATTAAGAGACAGAAATGAACCGTCTTATTACATACATACATAACTTCACGCCAGTTCCCTTGCGGGGTAGGCACGAACAACAGAGCGCCATTTAGGCTTATTCTTACACACCTCACTTGCTTCTTTGACATTCATAACTCGTGTCATGCACGCTCGTCTGTTCTTAAGGCTCCTGACATCACCTTCTGCTAGTACACGATCAATTTGATCATGGAAGGTGTGTCGTGGCCTTCCACGACTTCTGCATCCATCCACATTTGCATTGTATATCTGTTTATTCATTCAACCGTCTTATTCTGGCTGCAAAACGTTACCGTTTTGTACCAATAGAAATACTCTTAATTGTCCATCGACATGCGATTAAAAAATACATGATAAACTTAAATAGTGTAGTTGAACTAGATAAAAATAATAAAATATAATTATTATATTATATATAGTTATAAAAATGAAATATAGAACCAAAGGAAGGTGTAATATATTTGTGCCGTTTGAAATTGAAACTTTAGATCCGTGGGGTCCATCGGCAAAGGGTTTCGTCAAAGTAAGAAACTCTGATACCACCCGTAATCAGAAGGCTGGTTCGTATTTCGCGCAACGAATCAGTATTACCATGCAGCGTGGCAATGCAGCCAGCTTTCTGGGCACGCTTCCCCCTGGCAGTGATTTGCTACATAGTTTATATTAATTTATTTATAATTTAGTTTATTTTTATTTTCAAAATAAATGGTCTATTTCGTATTTTAAATACATGCGAGAAAAAAAATACTTTATAAAGTAATACAATAAAAGCTATAAAAATATAGACGTACGTAATATATACATACAAAACAAACAACAAACAGTTTCCTCTGTGGTCAAGTGGACTGAGCCTTGCCGGACTATCTCACTGCAACGCAGAGGAAACGAATTTTCTCCGTTATTTACTATGGTCTGGGTGTTTGGGATAGGCCTCAGAGTAAGTAGTCTGTTGTATATTACCCGTAACACAAGCGAAAGTTGCTTAATTTCGGGTTATACAATATTGTTATTTATACAATATAATTTAGGGTTATACAATAGTGTTTGTCTGCCGATTATTATTATACGTCACTAGCTGTACTCGGCAGACGCTTTCCTGCCCTTAAAAAATAAAAATCTAGAACCCGATAATATTACCGGTTTCGTACTCATCCCTGCTCCGTGCAGTTTACGGGGTGAGAAGTGACACCGGTAGACGCCTGGCGGGAATAACTGATCGAGTGGTAACCGATCAATTATCGACTGCCAAGAGTAGAAAATTATTAAAGTACTAATATCATTATTGTACGAGAGTTGGGTATGGAAGAGAGAGCATGAAAGTAGAGTAAACGCGGTCGAGATGCGAGCACTGCGCAAAATCTGCAGAGTGACGCTCGCGGACCGCGTTCGTAATACCGAAGTAAGAAAGAGAGTTGGTCTGAAAGAGAGTGTCGGGGTGAAGGTAAGGAAAGGAATGCTCCGGTGGTTCGGGCATGTGGAAAGAATGCATGATGAAAGAATGACTAAACAGATATACAATGCAAAAGTGGATGGATGCAGAAGTCGTGGAAGGCCACGACACACCTTCCATGATCAAATTGATCATGTACTAGCAGAAGGTGATGTCAGGAGCCTTAAGAACAGACGAGCTTGCATGACAAGAGTTATGAATGTCAAAGAGGCAAGTGAGGTGTGTAAGAATAAGCCTAAATGGCACTCTGTTGTTCGTGCCTACCCCGCAAGGGAACTGGCGTGAAGTTATCTATGTATGCATGTATCATTATTGTAAAATAGGGTTTGGTGGTATAAAGGTGAAAATTTAGGATTGTATGTATTTTTTAATGCGGAATCCTAAAAAAACTAAATTAAATCAATTTTGTCAAAACAAAAAATATTTAGGGGTGGGTCACCCCTTGTCATTCATGGATATGAAAAATAGATGTTGGCCGATTCTCAGACCTACCCGATATGCACACAAAATTCAATACAAATCGGTTCAGCCGTCTCGGAGGAGTTTGGTAACAAACACCACGACACGAGAATTTTATATATTAGATATAAGCTCTACGATGTTTTCAGGTGCAATCTTGACCTTCTACGCTCTGTGCCTTTCCGGAGGGACTCTATTTCTCTCCAACGGCATCGAAACATACGTCTCTATAATCCAAAGCTTAGATTTGTCAAGATTTTCCATACTCCTCATCAAGTTTACATTTGGAGCACCATTTACTTTCCACTATTTCAACGCATACAGATACACCCTGTGGAACATGGGCAAAATGCTGAAAATGAAAGACGTTTATAGCACTAGCTATAAAGCGATAATTGCAGCTGCAGTATTGAATGTTCTATTCGCTTTATTGTGATCTTGTTTTTGTTCAATAAAATATGAGTCCTGTTTAACTCGGCTTTTGATTATGATACATTTAACTAGGAGATAATGGTTTGATACTTCGTTGTTAAAGCCAGTATTTTGAGTAGATTATTTGTTTAGAATATATTAATATAATAAGTTATTCGTAAGGTACACCACAACAAACATACGACTGAATAAATGGCACACACAAAAAAAAAAAAATATTCTTGATGGAAAGCGGTTACCATCGCCTATGGACATTTGCAACACCAAAGGTTTTTTTTTTATTTATTTTTTATTGCAGGAGTTCAGCAGACAGGCAGACGGCCCACTTGGTGGAAAGCGGTTACCATCGTCTATGGACATTTGCAACACCAAAGGTGCTACAAATGCGCTGCTGCTCTCTTAAAGGAGACTGGAACTTGGTCATTAATGCCGGAACACAACACAAGGTTGTTATGGCGGCATACTCTAGACCAGGGGTGGTCGCCATCCAGTCGAGCAAATACTCTACCACCTGGCTGTGGGTTGTTTAGTCGCCTCTTACGACAGGCCGCCGGGCCGCAGGAAATTGTATTCTTTCTCCGTTCCTGCACGGATAAAAAGGTGTTACAAATGCGCTGCTGCTCTCTCAAGGGAGATTTGAACCTGGTCATTAATGCCGAAATACAAATCAAGGTTGTTATGGCGGCATACTTTAGCCATCCAGTCGGGTAAATGCCCTACCACCTAGCACAAGAATTACCAAGAAGCGTGGATAAATACATAAAACTTTCTTCAAAATTAAGTTATAAAAAATGATACGGAGCTCGAGTCCCCGTAGAATTGTTAAAAAACAGTATTTTGAATATGTCGACATTAATAGTTGTGAACTGTATTGCCGATATAAGTAAACAAATGGTCTGGTTGATAGTTAAGTGAAGTGAAACGTAATAAAACTACGTTTTAACGATTTTAAGCGCATAATATTTTCTTAAGTTTTCGCGACTTGTATACATAATAAAACTACGTTTTAACGGTTTTAAGCGCGGTAATTTTATTTGATTTTGGTTTTTCCGACGTTTCGGAAAAAAACCAGCTGCCAGACCTCAAGACACTGTGAGCTCTTTCTGCGTACAACGGAACACAAACCAACTTGACTGATAATTACTTTTATTTTTCCTTCCACCCATTTTAATATTACATAAAATTATTAGAGCTAGGCATGTTTGCTGAAGAGTTTCTTGCGCCGCTTCTCCTCTTCAAGCCATAACGTGTTGCGAAGCGGTAGTAAATTAGATTAGGCTCCCATAGAGTAAATAATAACCATAAACAAAATTAAAATTAAATAATTAAAATTAATAAGTTGGCGGTAGGCTAAATAAAACTTTAACAATACTCGTTGACACTTGACATCTTTGTCGTCCGTGATCACGGCCACTGAAAAGTGGCCGAAACGTCGGAAAAACCAAAATCAAATAAAATTACCGCGCTTAAAACCTTTAAAACGTAGTTTTATTATAGACTTTAAGCGCGGTAATTTATTTGAGTTTATTAATCCGACGTTTCGGGCACTTTTCAGTAGCCGTGATCACGGAAGACAAAAGCTACTGAAAAGTGGCCGAAACGTCGGAATAATAAAAATTAAATAAATTACCGCGCTTACAACCGTTTAAACCTTGTTTTATTATGTAAGTATACTAGTCGCGAAAACTTAAGAAAATATGAAGTGAAACACTTTATTATCTTGCAAAACGCTGTAGCTACCTAAATTGTATACGAGAATAACAAGTTATGACGTCATAACTTCAACAAGTCAAACAGCTTATTAATTATTATTTAAACTAATATTAACATTATTTTTATTGTGATATTATATAGTAATTATATTAGAAATGGTTCTTCAGTATCAGTGACCAAATTCTGCTATTACTATCTCGTCAAAATCGCCGGACACTATCGTCACAATCGTAGGTCTGCCTGATATCGGTATTCTGTTAAATCCAATGGCGTGCCACGGCCACGCCTGCCTTTACAAATATTTCCAAAGGAAAACTCGCGAAATAAATTTTCAAAATTTGGGCAGCTTTTCACTATTCAGAAATCAGAAATCTTTTATTTATAACAAAATTACACGTCAATTTCTACATCACTTAAATACACAGATCACAAATAAAAATAATATTATGTTATATTATAGGATATAAACTCCTTATGAGTATAGAAGTTGTGCTCGACTAACCATTTCCTGAGTCGTATTTTAAATAAGCCGACGAATGGTGACTCCATTATCCTACTCGGTAGTTTAATATATAGTAGGTGACCCGGCAAACTTCGTACCGCCTCAGAATCAATAAATAAAAAACGTTTGACATTCGAAACCAATCAAATAAAAAAATAAACTTCTCTTTTAAATTTAATTTGATTTCTGAACGACTTTTAAATTTAGTTGATTTCTAAACGACAGGACGAACATCAAATGTTTGACATGTAGGAATACTTTCTAAGGGAAAGCGAAGTTGTTGTTTTTACTACATTACAAGCATTTTTTTCATATTTACACACCTTTAAAACCTTCCCTGGACTTCCACAAATAATTCAAAACCAAAATTAGCCAAATCAGTCCAGCCGTTCCCGAGTTTTAGCGAGACTAACGAACAGTAATTGGTTTTTATATATAATATGTAGATAGACTAGCGGTCCCATAGCATGCGTCAATTTCCCTGATTTCTGAAGTTTGTGTTTTATATGATTCATGTCATTTCTATGCCGAGTGAAGTGCGTATGCACGTCTCTATGCTTGCCATAATAAATGAACGTTCAGTCGTACATACACCGCAACTTGATATATTAGTTTTTTTTTAATTGCAGGAGTTCAGCAGACAGGCAGACGGCCCACTTGATGGAAAGCGGTTACCATCGCCTATGGACATTTGCAACACCAAAGGTGCTACAAATGCGCTGCTGCTCTCTTAAAGGAGATTAGAACCTGGTCACTAATGTCGGAACACAACACAAGGTTGTTATGGTGGCATACTGTAGACCAGGGTGGTAGCCATCCAGTCGAGCAAATACCCTACCACCTGGCTCTGGGTTGTTTGGTCGCTTCCTTCAAGACCGGCAGCACATTGGTAGCACGTCTGGTGCTGCTAATGTCCATAGGCGACGGTAACCACTTTCCGTCGCACTTGGGTCGTCAGCCTAGGTTTACCAACATTTTCTCAGCGAAATACAGTATTTTTCAAAATAAGTTATAAATAAATATATTACACTTCTAAAATATATAGTATTTTATGGAAAAAATATAAAAATAGACAAAGATATATTTGTTACTTATCTATTTTTATAAAAACTATATTTCTTTGCACTTCTTGCATTTTTTAACAATGCTTTGTCTGAAACAAAAGTGTCATATGCTTTATTACATTTCATTTGCCTGGTGGTAGGGCATTTGCCCGACTGGATGGCTTCCACCCCTGGTCTAAAATATGTCGCCACAACAACCTCGACTTGTGTTCCGGCATTAGTGACCAGGTACCAGTCTCCCTTAAGATAGCAGCAGCGCATTTGTAGCACCTTTGGTGTTGCAAATGTCCATAGGCGATGGTAACCGCTTTCCATCATCAAGACGGCCGTCTGCCTGTCTGCTGAACTCCTGCAATAAAAAAATAATAAAAAAATTCAATGAAATCAAATTATTTCGATGTTGTTAATTTGATATTGACAACTTTGACGTGCTACCAGCGCATCCAGTTAGTATAGAGAATAGAGACCAGTGGGAGCCAAAGACAAAAGACTGTAGATGCGTTCGGAGTCCGGACTTCGGTTACACGAATTCGTCTCACTCAAAATTTAATGAAAAGGCGCGTTAATTATTTTTTTAAATAAATATTTGTTTGTTAGATTTCGTTCGGTGTTGAAAATGTAGTATTTTTGCGTTCTATATATTTCTTCAACAGTATATAGTACGACGACCCGAAATATAGTACATTATTAGTACATTATGGTACTAGTGTGTAACATTGGTGATTACCGCCGAGGCGCCATTGAGACTCGAGCCGTGGGCGAGGGTCTTAAGAGAGCCGAGGACGGTAATCACCAATACACACGTGTATCATACGACGTTTTTCAACACACTTGTGTATAAAATAACAACAAAACTCATTTTATTTAGCAGATAAAAAAAAGTTTTATATGAGTGAAAGTTTTATTTATTAAACACGTACGAGTTAAAATTATCTATTTAAATAAGAAGTTGCATGAAATGAGCAAGCAATAGGAACATTAATTTATTTGTTCTATAGAACACGATCTTTTTTTTTTAATAAAAACTTTTTTAAGAACAAAGCAACTCAACCAATAAAATTTAAAAAAAAAATCTATAACTCACTAGTGAGTTATAATGTTTTTTACTCACAGTTTGATAATGGGTGTCATTCTGTGCCTAATTGCGGTGACCATAGAGCCACTTTATGAGCAAGTGTGTCGAAAAATATATTATAGTACGGTTGGCAAGCCTACGTCAGCCTTCATCCGTGCAGGAACGGAGAAAGAATACAATTTCCTGCGGCCGGGCGGCCTGTCGTAAGAGGCGACTTAACAACCCACAGCCAGGTGGTAGGACATTTGCCCGACTGGATGGCTACCACCCCTGGTCTAAAGTATGTCGCCATAACAACCTTGAGTTGTGTTCCAGCATTAGTGACCAGGTTCCAGTCTCCCTTAAGAGAGCAGCAGCGCATTTGTAGCAACTTTGGTGTTGCAAATGTCCATAGATGGTAACCGCTTTCCATCAAGTGGGCCGTCTGCCTGTCTGCTGATCTCCTGCAATAAAAAAAAGCCTGCCTGCTGTGCTTCAGCAATAAAACAAAATACTGAATGGACTTATTCATGGCTATTTGTTATTGTAGACTGTGTAACATTGAAAATGCACAGTAATATCCTGTACTCTTGATCGTGGAAACACAAAAGCTTTTCATAGGGCACAATTACAAGCACCTCATAATTGAATTTAGGCTACATAGCCCGCAAGAACCAAGATACCATGGAGAGACTTGTGGTCACGGGGAAAGTAGAAGGCAAGACTGCCACTGCCATTAAAGTCACGATCCTCAACAGTGAGGGTGATATACATGTGTAAAATTATTTTACAGCCTATTCTTTCAAAATAATACTAATGTTCAGATAGATATAATGTTATCCGTGCAGGAACGGAGAAAGAATACAATTTCCTGCGGCCGGGCGGCCTGTCGTAAGAGGCGACTAAACAACCCACAGCCAGGTGGTAGGGCATTTGCCCGACTGGATGGCTACCACCCCTGGTCTAGAGCATGCCGTCATAACAACTTTGAGTTGTGTTCCGGCATTAGTGACCAGGTTCCAGACTCACTTAAGAGAGCAGCAGCGCATTTGTAGCACCTTTGGTGTTGCAAATGTCCATAGGCGATGGTAATCGCTTTCCATCCAGTGGACCGTCTGCCTGTCTGCTGAACTCCTGCAATAAAAAAAAATAAAAAAAGATATTTGCCCGACTGAGTGGCTATCACCCCTGGTCTAGAGAATGCTGTCATAACAACCTAACCTACCATAAGCAACTAACAACCAACGTAAGTTGTGTTCCGGCATTACTGGCTAGGTTCCAGTGACCCTTTAGACTCTTTTAGAGAGTGGTATTCCATCAGGCAAGGTGTCTGCCTGTCTGTTGAAGTAATGTAATTAAAAAAGCTCAGATACGACGACCATTTTTTGTTTTGTTTTATTTGCTCTAATATAGGGGTGACTTACTGACTTAAAGAGAAAAAAATAGGAAAACGTATAAAAACATTTGAAAATTTTGTATGGGAATCTGCTTTTTGGATTATGGACCTATTGTTTTTGTCATTCTTTCCGTTCGGTTGTGTGAAATTCGTTTTTTCTTAAAAAAAATGCGTTTTTGATTTTTCGTATTTGTATGGTCCTCGGGATGGTTTAGAATCGCAATTGGATCCGGTAGGTGACGCTGAAATCAGGTTCCAGGATTTGATGAAATGTTTTGTGTGTTAAAGTGGGTCCGGAACCGTTTAGATGCATAATTTGATCCGGGAGTAGCGCTGAAATCGGGTTCCAGGATTTGATGAAGTTTTTTGTTCGTGTTTGGGCAGGTCCCGGGATGTTTTAGTTTTACAATTTGTTCCGGTAGGTGGCGCTGAAATCGAGAACCAGGATTTTGATGAAACTTTCTTGTTCGTGTTTGAACGGATCCCGGAATGGTTTTGATTCACAATTGAGTCCAATAGGCGGCGTTGTGATCGGGTTGTAGGTTTTTCTTTTTCAGGGCAGGACAACATGTACCAGGCTCGTTAATGCGACATAATGATGATAAACTTTGATATACCTATATCAAAGTTTATTTTTACCATTCTAGAACATTTAATTAAAGGTTCATGTTATGGCGCAACATTAGTTCAGTGGCGCAGCACTAGCTTGCGTCAGCGTCCTAATTTGTTATTTTTTAATTTGTTTTTTCTTTTGATTTGCTCCTTAGTTACCGTAAAATGTATTGAACACGCAAAACACGTTTCTTTTACTAGACGTAGCTTTTTTTTACCTAGACTTGTTGCTGGGGAGTTTCTTGCCACTTCTTCTCCTTAACAGCAATAACACGTTGCGAAGCGGTGTACATAGACTAGGAAATAAAATTAAATTTGAATCTATATGTATGACCTTCAAAAAGTGTTCTCCAGTGGAACTTATTTTGAATAAAAACTTTTGAATTTGAATTTAAAAATCTATTTACATTATAATTTCCGCACTGTAATATATGTTTGATTACTGATATCACCCATAAACAGTTTCTTTTATTCTTTAGTTTTCGCAAGGTTGTAAGGGAATGTTAATGACGCTCATCTCCTCAAATTACACGACTCATGGTGCGTTTCCGACCAAGACACACTATCCATGTGAAACCAACTTTACGACACTGATACCTGATATCACCTCAATTAGATTTTTTTTCTAATTTCTACGGCGGCCATTCTGAAATTCTTCACCTTGATTTTGTTTTCCTTTTTTGTATATTGTCATCAGGACTGAAAAATCATTCAAAATTGTAAAGTCATAACTCTGAAGAATTGATCCAAATTTAACTTGCAAGATTTAGTCAAGACGAACAAGCAAATGCTTGTTATTAAATGAGTCTGTTCCCATATTACGGTTTAAAACTTGTTTAGTGTCCACCACATTAAAAATCGAAATGTGCTTGTAGTAAAAGTGAAACTTCAACGGGCAAGTGGTAAAACGAATCGCAACAAAATTTTAACTAGAAGTTTTACGGGCAGATTTTCAAGTTTGACAAATACATTAACAATCTGCCCGTAAAACATCGAGTTAAAATTTTGTTGCGATTCGTTTTGCCACTTGTCTGTTGAAGTTTCACTTCTACTATGTGTCCTAGCACACATTTCGATTTTTCGCAAGTTTACTGCAAATTATAATTCGGTTAGGTTATGTACATTTTAATGAACGCATATTTTATTTAAACATATTTTATTTGATTAAACAAAAAAACTGAATTTGATCCGGAACCAAAAAACGCATCCAGAGCCTACTCAAGAATGCCGCCTCTCACCACGTCTAGTCAAAATGTATGCCGCCCGTCCACGCGGCCGTAATGCTTTTTCGTTACAGAAAAATCCTAACACACCCCGTCTATATAGAAGTTTCACTTCAATAATTGATCAGGTGTAACAGTGTGGACGTTCTAATGCTTTTACAAAGCAGCAGGTACATATACGCTTGAACACACTGGCGCTTTCTGTCATATTGAAGTAAAATGTTCACCTAGCTCTCCGCAGTGAGTTTAACAAAGCAAAATAGATTTATTAGGATTGCTACGTCTCTGGATTTGTGAAAATTTTCTAATATAAAATACAATAAATTTTGATTTAAAATGTTGTGATAACTTAGTACTTAAGGCACTCGCGTTCTAAACTCAAATGAGCCGGGCTCACAGCGTTCACGTCTTAGACAGTTTTCTGACCTAATTTGCATATTGTTACAACTGCTCTCATCTTTGGGATGGCTCAGCTAAATACCAGCTAGAGACACTCGAGTCAATAGAGAAAAGAGTTAGGAAACTGATAGGCAATAACCGACTATTCGACGAGAGGCTTCAGAGCCTAAGTCATCGACGTAAGGTCGCCAGTTTGTCGGTATTCTATAGGATACACTTCGGGGAAAGTTCCTCGATCACCATTCTACCACCGGACAAGCAGACGTACGCACTTACGCTACCGATATATGGTGGAAATACCAACGAAGCGGACGAAACGCTATGCTTCCTCTTTCTTCATACTCACCGCTGAAGAGTGGAACTCTTTACCGTCGTCTGTTTTTCCTGAAGAATACAATCTAGGTGTCTTTAAGTCTCGCGTGGACAGGTATCTTCTTAGACTGCATTTCTGCCTGACGTCAGGCGCAATGTCAGTCAAACGCAAACCTATTCAATATAAAAAAAACGCGCTGACGATGAAGGAAAACATCGTGATAGAACCACTAAACTGCCTTGGACAAGCTTGGCGGGTATACTGTCTCCGTACTATAAACGGTACGCCCGAGCCCAGCCATGGGGGTTACTTTTTTTTATTGCAGAAGATCAGCAGACAGGCAGACGGCCCACTTGATGGAAAGCGGTTACCATCTACAAATTGTTGCTACAAATGCGCTGCTGCTCTCTTAAGGGAAACTGGAACCTGTTCACTAATGCCGGAACACAACTCAAGGTTGTTATGGCGACATACTTTAGACCAGGGGTGGTAGCCATCCGGACAGGCCGCCCGGGCGCAGGAAATTGTATTCTTTCACCGTTCCTGCACGGATAAAAACGGTTATTGGGCTGTTATTATTTATATTTGACACATTTCAAAATAAATTCTAAAACCTAATTGCGAAAATGTTAACACCCGAATGTCTATGTATTAGTGCATATTTGCTGAGTTTCTTTTTTATTAACTTTAATTTTTCAGATGTATACCTAATTGAAAATCATACTTTTTTTGAAATTAAAAGTTATCAAATGAAATGTTAGAGCGATTAGAAAGAATCGTTACGTAGTTATGTAACATTGTTCTTTGTTCGTTTCTACATTTACCATTGGTAGAAAGTTGATCGTACTTACATACATACATACATAACTTCACGCCAGTTCCCTTGCGGGGTAGGCACGGACAACAGAGCGCCATTTAGGCCCATGCTTACACACCTCACTTGCTTCTTTGACATTCATAACTCTTGTCATGCACGCTCGTTTGTTCTTAAGGCTCCTGACATCACCCTCCGCTAGTACACGATCAATTTGATCATGGAAGGTTGATCGTACTTGTCTGGTCTTTTTTCAGATTTGTAACTAGTTATTGTTTAAGAGGAGTTTTCGTCAATTTTTAACGAATAGTAACGCAAGTGAATGGTTTATATGGTACAGGAACCCGCTGTTTCTCATTGATTTTTCCAACGTGACCCCATCAAAAGTTCACGAACGCTACTGTGGGAGGGAATACAATATCGATCTTCCCCTCGCGCCTTTGACGTAGTATTTTAAAATAATTATTACTCATTTATGAGGATTTAATTATTTTAATTCAGTAGTTAGGTACTGTTTAACCTAAATGTGGTTGTTTGTTATGGTGCTACAGTGGGAAGTTATTTATATACTTTTTAGCCATAGATTCGAAATCGTATTGCCCCACTCAGAAATATTAAAGGTTGACATTCGAAAATGGTTAATATATGACGCAGACGTACTTAACGTGTAAATCTAGGTTTTCAATTTAGGCTACTTAAAATTAAGGGACCATTATCACTTTCTGAGTGCGGCATTTGACATATACATACGTTATCGTTATTTAAGCATACGGAGATTGTTGCAGTCGTATTCATGATTGTAATTCAGTTGTCAATGAGTTACAGCGGCGCAGAGGCTACGTGCAAACTGAAAGTACTCACGTGCATGCTGCGGTCGTATTTAACGCAGTTTATTGAATATATCTGACATTACCTGTAACTTTATATTGCTTTAACAACGCTAGGACCTGGCGCCGATTACACACAAATGGCACTATTTATTGCTATCACTGATTAAGGCACTGTCTTAGTTTAAATGTGTCACAGACAAATTTTTGGGACGGTTAGGGCGTAAATGGTTAACACTAAATGTTTGTGGTAGTGATGTCGAAATACGAGCCGACTTTCTTAGTACTTGTGCTTCGGTTTAAATTAAATCAATAATAAATAATTAAATAAAATGTTTACATATTACTACGACGCGAGGGCGTAGTCTTAAAATTGTTTACCCTTAGCTGCCCACGTTTCTTGTACTTGGCGTGTAGATAATATCGAATTCTTTTATTTATTCACTGCGCAAATTTTCTAAGTATTGAAATGTTATCTATACTAATATTATAAAGAGGAAATGTTTGTATTTTTGTATGTTTGTAACGAACAAACTGAAAAACTGCTAGACCAATTTCAAAAGTTCTTATATATAGTTCTTATCCGTGCAGGAACGGAAAAAGAATACAATTTCCTGCGGGCGGGTGGCCTGTTGTAGCCTGTTGTAAGAGGCGACAAAACAACCCACAGCCAGGTGGTAGGGTATTTGCCCGACTGAAGGGCTACCACCGCTGGTCTAGAGTATGCCGTCATAACAACCTTGATTTGTGTTCCGGCATTAGTGACCAGGTTCCAGTCTCCCTTAAGAGAGCCGCAGCGTATTTGTAGCACCTTTGGTGTTGCATATGTCCATAGACGATGGTAACCGCTTTCCATCAAGTGGGCCGTCGTGCCTGTCTGCTAAACTCCCACAATAAAAAATAAATAAAAAAAATATTATAAAGAGGAAATATTTGTATTTTTGTAACGAATAAACTCAAAAACTACTGGACCGATTTCAAAAATTCTTTCACCATTAGAATACTAACTACATTATTTATGAATAACATAGGCTATATGTATCACTAGAAAAAAAAATCCCTACTAAAACTTCAATAATATAATCCAAGGTGTAAACAATTAGCCATAAACCACCCGTGCGAAGCCGGGACGTGCCGCTAGTTATTTTATAGTTAGTCGGCAATACCTTTATTATTCAGAAAGCTTTTTTACTGTTAAATTGCCTTGTAATTTATTAGAAGCAACATGGCTTCTAAGAAATTTTGTATTTAATACACCTTCAATTTGCGAGAGTATTATATAAAAGACCAGCCCTTCCAGAGAGAGTCAGTTAAATTTCAACCATGGTTGACAAACTTTGCGCGTTTTATAATATTATGATATTTTGTCGTGTGGTCTTGACTTGTTATATTATTAGGTAGTGTTTGTAAGACCTGTGAATTAAGTGCGTGCACTTTTAATAGTTTCTGATCTTCCAAAATAATAATATATTTCGAATCCCGTAAACTTCCAACAATTAAAACGTAGGTGACCGTAACCAGTTACCATCAGGTGTACTGCTATCTGCGTGCTGCAAAAAAAGGGAAGTATGTTTAATAATACTTTTATTTAATAAAACTATGTTTCAACGGTTTTAAACGCGGTATTTGATTTGATTTTTGAAACCGATACAACTTAATTTTATTACGTGTACTAGTTGCAAAAACTTAAGAAAATACATTATTTACTGTGTTCAAAATGTTTAATATATCGCATGCCAATATTTTCTTTAGAATGGTCATCGCATCGCATATAGCACTGTTAAGGCTTTCTAGTTTGCTTTACTTTTTTTTTAAGTCCCGTAATTGGCAATAGAATCGAAACTCTCATAATTTTCTATTTATGAATATAACATGTATTTTTCTCTGTGGGAAGAAACCAATAACTTGATCAGAATTTCAAACTGTTTATTTAATTTTAATGCACCATAATTACAGACACTTACATCGTAACATCGCCAACTGCTTAATACCAAAAACTCAACTGTGATATTTACAATTGACATTGATACTTTATAAAGATACAAGATAAGAGATAAAATAAAAATTATAGTTAAACATTTCAAATCGTTTGACTTGGCCGTCCTGGTCATTCATCTGACCCAGATGAATAATTTTCTGATGAGAACCACGGCTTTATTAGATTAGCTGATGTGGCCATATTAATAGGATCTTAACTGTGACCAATCTTCCTAACATCGTATGGATCATTTTGTATCTTCTTCACTACTTCTTAGGGTTCGAGGTATTTAGGACAAAATTTACTTCCTTGTGAGAATTAAGTATTTTTAATAGATACTAAGTCACCAATATTATAGGCCTTTCGCTTCTTATTATAGTTTCTTACAATCTCTTCCTGTGTTTTCTGTATTGATTCTCTAGCGTTCCTTCTTAGTTCTGCTCTATTTCTATTAAAATTCTGTATATCTTCCTCTTCTAGTAATTTTAGTAATTTATCGTCTTTATCCCTCATTTAAGTTCCAAATAACAATTCAGAAGATGTCATTTTTATGCTTCTTTGCTATGTGCTGTTTAAAGATCTTTGTACGTTGGACAGACGGCGTCACCCTTTTTCGGGCCATCGGCACTTAGTTTACTCAGTACGTTGGTAATTATCTGATGAGTACGTTCGACCTGACTGTTACCCCTTGGTTGTCCGTATATTTTCACTTTTACAATATTCCTTAAAATCTTTTGAAGTAAACGCAGCGTTTCGGCCAGTAATAATTCATTCAGGAGAACTAACATTTTTTTTTGTAACCTCAATTTCTCTAATGTCTCTTCTGTAGTTAGTCTTAAACCGATAAATCCATTTGAATTTCGTATAAGCGTCTACCACAGTTAAAATGTACTTATAATTCTTGTGTTGCAATCATTGGTCCCAAGTAGTCTATATGATATGTGGACAGATGCACATTGCTTTTATCAATCGGGTATAAGAATCCATCCTTCTTGCCCTTCTTATGAGATATTCAAATGTTTTCGATACAATTATTTACTACCTTCTAAATCTTCTTTGTTAAGTCCTCAATAAAATATTTTCTGATAATAAATTCTTCAATCTTTAAAACTCCAAAGTGACCTCTTTCATGATTTTTTTTATAATCTCATACTGTTGTACTTTCTTGGGTACAACTATTAAATAATTATTATTTTTCCTGTACTATAATATTCCATTCTGTATACTACAAACTTGATAATTTTCTGTTTCGAATATTCTTAATCATCTTTGTGTGATTGTCTTCATTCTGTGCCTGCGTTATACGGGCCGTTATTTCCGTTAGCATTAGACAGACGGAATATCTGCTTAACACATTTGCGTGTTTCATTCGTACTCCAGGTCTGTGATTAATTGTGTAGTTGTACTCCTATAACAATAAGGCTCAACGTGCAACTCTGGGTGGTAAATCTTTTTTCTTTAGG
This sequence comes from Dendrolimus kikuchii, assembly GCA_019925095.2. Taxonomy (NCBI): domain Eukaryota; kingdom Metazoa; phylum Arthropoda; class Insecta; order Lepidoptera; family Lasiocampidae; genus Dendrolimus; species Dendrolimus kikuchii. The sequence continues at coordinate 4,191,538 of CM034387.1, forward strand.
GTCATAGTAAGAGCAGAGCAGTCAGTGATAATCTTGAAATGTATTCCCAATAGGTAAACTCGAAAAGACATCCATCTGCACCAGCGTCCGTGTTCAACTCTGTTTCTAAATCTGGATTGTATGTTCTGAGCACTGGTGTACTGCTCAATATTTGCTTTAACTCTGTAAAAGATTTGTCACATTGCTTATCAAAATTTATATTACGTCTTTCTTTAGCATATCAGTCAATGACGTGGCAATAAGTTAGAATATATTTTAATAAGTTTCTGAAATTACCTGTCAATCCAAGGAAAGATTGAACTACATTCACATTGTTAGGTTTCTTGAATTTTACTACAGATTTAATTTTCTCTGGGGATGATCTAACTTCATTGTCATAAATAATTAACCAAAGTATTGAATGCTCTTTTTTACAAAATGACATTTGTTCCAATTGAGTTCAAACACAAATTCTTCAGTTCTTCTAAGTACTGTTTCTAGTTTTACTATTCCTTCTTCTTCTGTTAAGGCTGGTATAATAAGATCATCGAGGTAGGCTAGTAGAACACCATTAATTGTCAGGTCACTAAATGCGGCTGTACACATGCCAAAAGGCTTTTCTAAAATTCGTATTATCCTTGAGTTGTTACGAAATCAGTATATTTATTTATTTAGTGAATGTACACAAATATTTTCTTTGTGTACATTCACATGTAGAAATCTATTTTTCAGATTAAGAGACGTGAACACCTTAGCTTCCTTTAATTTGCCTATTTGGTCTTCTATTATTGGTAGAGGAAATATTTTTAAATCACCTTTTTGTTCAGTTGTCTATAGTCCATACGCTTCTGTGTGACCCATCTTTCTTATCAGCCAGTAATATAGGACAAGCGAAATCAGATTTGCTGTGTGTAATTATTCTTTTCTGTAACCATTCTTCTATTTGCGTATTAAGATCAGCGATTTCTAAGGGTGATAGATGTCGAGGGTTTTGGAAAACTGGATCTTCATTGGCGAGTATTTTTTAACTCTACATTACTCTCTTTTACTTTATTATTAGGTTTGTATTCATTGCACATCTTGCTAATTCTCTAGTTGTATTTTGTATTCTCTATGTCATAAACAAGTTCTTTTTTCTTTTTTTCTAAGGTGTAAGATGCTTTATCTTCTCCATAAAAACACCTTCGGGAGTAAAGTGTACTTTGAAGACTTGTAGTATAGGATTTTCAATTAAAGTAATAACAGGTATTTCATTATCTTTCACAAGATGAGAACGGACATCTCTCTAGTAATTGTCAATCTGTATATTAGCTATAAGGAATCCTTCAGTATGAACCATGTTCTCTGTTATTCCTGTCAAGTATGTTAATTCTGTTTTATAATCTTCAATTCTATCTTTTATATTCTCAAACTCCGACTTCGTAACAAGATTAGCATCACTTCCAGTATCTATTAAGGCTAAAATATCTCTTCCATTAATCTTAATCGTTTTGTAGGGGTCTTTTTATCATGAATATTTAAGGTTTTTTTGTTTTTGTTACTTGCGCATCCATTAGACTTGTGACCAACAAATTCGTTGCATTTAAAACATTTGACTCCCTTTGGACATGCGGGGGATTAATGATCTAAGTCCTCATAGTTGAAACATCTCATTACATGCGTCGTCTTACGTGGAGAATGCATTAACGATTAGCTTGTGTTTAGGCTTATTATATATATATATATATATATATATATATATATATATATATATATATATATATTACTTTTATATTTATTATTATATAACTTTTTTGTTTTCTGAGTCACGAATACCATCTACGGCGTATTCTATTAATGCAGCAATTCAACTATGCCATGAAATGCTAATTCTTTCATCGACAGTAAATAATTACAACTAACAGAAACTTCAATTTCACTTATTGGTGTAGATGTAAAGATTAAAGACTAGCATTTGCCTGCGAAACATCGTTAGCGTTACCATAACAACGAACTATTTGTTACTAAATTGCAACGGTGGCATCAAAAACAGCAACCGTAGGACACTTAGGCAGTTTTCTGACCTAATGGCACAAACACGTGGTAATAACGGTGAAGGATAACAACGTGATGAAACCATGTCGAGACAACCGATCTGTCAAACCTACCAGCCTTAGATGAGCATGGCCGGTTATATTATCCGTTCCCCTACAGTGGCAGGCCTGTGCCTAACAGCGGGACCTTTATGGGCGGTTTTTTTTTTTATTGCAGGAGATCAGCAGACAGGCAGACGGCCCACTTGATGGAAAGCGGTTACCATCGCCTATAGACATTTGCAACACCAAAGGTGCTATAAATGCGCTGCTACTCTCTTAAGGGAGACTGGAACCTGGTCACTAATGCCGGAACACAACTCAAGTTTGTTATGGCGACATACTTTAGACCAGGTGTGGTAGCCATCCAGTCGGGCAAATGCCCTACCACCTGGCTGTGGGTTGTTAACTCGCCTCTTACGACAGGCCGCCCGGCCGCAGGAAATTGTATTCTTTCTCCGTTCCTGCACGGATAGATATATAGGTTATAATTATAGTTACGATTATTATTCCTATGTTCCTAACTGGTTTATTGTCAAAACTAGATAGTGAAAATGACCCATCATTTATTAAAGATACCTAACGCACAAGGGGTACTTGAACAAGTGATATTGGAAACTTGAATAAAAGTCAAGGAGTTATTTAGTACTTTTAATAACTTCACTATTAACCGACATAGCGATACAAAAGACGTGGTTCAGTGTAAGTCACCGGCTTAGTTTATAAATGTGTATACGTACGCTTGCGCGACTGGTTTCGACCTCGTCCCCTTTCTTACTTTCCCTGCACTGATGACGTCACAATGGTTAGACACCCTACGTGACGTTTGAGTTTACCCATTTAACGGGAGACGCGACCGTCTGAATGCGGGCGAAACAGTCGTCTGGCGGCAGTGCACCAGAGCGCATGAATATCTTTTCACTTTCATAAATGCAATTCCATGCACTAGAAAACCGTACAGAGTGTACGCTGCACATAATAAATTTAAATCGCGCATAGAAGGTATACTCAGATTGAACAAAAACGCATATTAGAAGAAACTATGCCATTGTTTGTACCCTAATAAAACGGCACATAAGAAAAATTTATATAATCAAAAACAATATTGGGTGCCCGCGGCTTCGTTCTCGGAAATTTAAAATAGTATGAATAAACCGGCATACAAACACACGTATATCCACAAACTAGGCAAATAACGCTTATCTTATAGATAATATACAACGCTCCGGGGCTGAGCCCAGACACCCATACAATAATAAATAACGGAATATTCTTTTACAAAATTTACCATATACCAGGAGTCGAACCCGGGGCTTATGCTTTCCTTTAAGCTCGACTGGCAGAGGCTCAACGTCAACGAGAGGCCGTATTTCTTATACTGTAGCCAAACAATAATATTCTTATTCTACTCCCTATTGTGTCGGGGTGAAGGTAAAGAAAGGAATGCTCCGGTGGTTCGGGCATGTGGAAAGAATGACTAAACAGATATACAATGCAAAAGTGGATGGATGCAGAAGTCGTGGAAGGCCACGACACACCTTCCATGATCAAATTGATCGTGTAATAGCAGAAGGTGATGTCAGGAGCCTTAAGAACAGACGAGCGTGCATGACAAGAGTTATGAACGTCAAAGAGGCAAGTGAGGTGTGTAAGAATAAGCCTAAATGGCACTCTGTTGTTCGTGCCTACCCCGCAAGGGAACTGGCGTGAAGTTATGTATGTGTATGTATGTACACAGCTTCACAATTTGGAATTACTGTTGGAGAAAAGCGGGAAGAAAATACTCGAGCAATAGGTCAAGCAACAAATTCTTTTACTTCTTGTCTATCTGTCTAAATTTGATGATTATAATTACATTAAAATATGTTCTGCAATTACTTGTCGAGGAATCAATGGCATTTTTGCAAAAAATGTGCAACAACGTGCACAACGTTTATCCGTGCAGGAACGGAGAAAGAATACAATTTCCTGCGGCCGGGCGGCCTGTCGTAAGAGGCGACTAAACAACCCACAGCCAGGTGGTAGGGCATTTGCCCGACTGGATGGCTACCACCCCTGGTCTAGAGTATGCCGCCATAACAACTTTGAGTTGTGTTCCGGCATTAGTGACCAGGTTCCAGACTCACTTAAGAGAGCAACAGCGCATTTGTAGCACCTTTAGTGTTGCAAATGTCCATAGGCGATGGTAACCGTTTTCCATCCAGTGGGCCGTCTGCCTGTCTGCTGAACGCCTGCAATAAAAAAAAAAAAAAAACAAGAAGAAAAGTAAGGAGAAGAATTTAGCGTCGTTATAATGACGAGACACTAAAAACAATAAATGTATAATGCAATATATCTTTATACATACAATACATACATAACTTCACGCCAGTTCCCTTGCGGGGTAGGCACGAACAACAGAGCGCCATTCAGGCTTATTCTTACACACCTCACTTGCTTCTTTGACATGTATCTATATCTTTATAATTTCCTAACACGTTTCACAAAGTAAAATGTTATACAAAGTGTAGGAGAAAAGACTGGAGTGAACTACCATTTCAAAGCTGCTTTATCTATGAGATGTTATTTAATAGTGTAGTACTCTTTTTAAGCGTATAATTTATCTATACATAAAATAAAACTGTAGAGGTCGAATTTCTGTACAATGAAAAAAAAATGCTAAAAACCGAGTCAGGGGGTGTAAAAAGTGAAATAGAACTAATTTAGATTTTTTTTCAAATTTTTTGTTTCTCTGTTTGTACCGCCTAATCTCCAAAATTTTGTATGATGGTAGCTTATAACCCTGGTCCAACATACTGGATACTTTTGATCCCAAAAAATTTAAGATTTCCCGTGGGATAGTTAAAAAATTGCACCACGTGGACGAAGTCGCGGGGTAGGCACGAACAACATAGCGCCATTCAAGCTCATTCTTACACACCTCACTGGCTTCTTTGACATTCATAACTCCTGTCATGCACACTCGTCTGTTCTTAAGGCTCCTGACATCACCCTCTGCTAGTACACGATCAATTTGATCATGGAAGGTGTGTCGTGGCCTTCCACGACTTCTGCATCCATCCACTTTTGCATTGTATATCTGTTTAGTCATTCTTTCATCATGCATTCTTTCCACATGCCCGAACCACCAGCTAGTGCTAGTTTAATATAAATTCGTTTCTGTTTGATATTAATAGTCGTTAACATAAAATAATTTTGATACAAATTACGAAAAACTTTAGGAGGAGTTGAGTAACTATTGGCGAGTCTCTTATAGACCGAGATCCGGTTGCAAGATTACTACGTTCATATGCTATTTATTTAAAACCTAGTTTTTATATATAGTTATATATAGGGGAATACATTTTTGCTAGGTTGCCTATAAAAATGTGGCCGCTAGTAATTTTAATTAAAATAATATCAGTTTGATATTTTAGAAAAAGAAACATTCGTATTTAAAATAAATTATATATCAAATTAAAGGTATATTTTTTTCTGTATATAATAGAATAGGGTTGCCTATCTAAAAGTGGCTACAGATGGGGGTTACCAGCTCGGAGAGGCTCGCCCCTTGCTGGGGTGGGCCTACGCCAGCCGGGGTCGCGGAAGAAAAGCTCACGCATATCCCGTGACCCCGGCTCATGGCGTCAGGTGGCACCAAGGGGTTTTAGTGGGTATTCCGGCTTCTCTAGCCGGCGAGTCCCACACTCCCCCGCCGAAGTCTCCCCGGCGGGGGGGCCGCAGATGGATTTCCCCTTGTAAAAAAAAGGGGGTTACCAGCTGTTAAAAATAAATTAGAGTGAGAGAGTTAACGCGCTACGTCCCATATTAGCGTAACGCAACGTAGCGTCCCTCGTAGCGCACTATCTTACGGGTATACGGGTTGTCTGGAAGAGATCGCTTCTTAGCGACAAAACCGCCCATTGTGCACAAATATAATATTTTTAGGCTATAAGATTTTCTGTGTTTTCTGTAATGATGTACAATAAATTGTTATCTATCTATCTATCTTTAACAGCTGGCAATCCCTATTAGCGACCACTTTTATATAGGCATCCTTCTTCTAGGCGACAAAACAACTCACAGCCAGGTGGTAGGGTATTTGCCCGTTTGAATGGCTACCACCCCTGATTTAGAGTATGCCACCGTAATAGCTTTGCGTTGTGATCCGGCATTAATGGACAGGTTGCAGTCTTATGACGGCTTCTGTGGTTGAGCGGGCTAAGCCTTTGCCGGCCTACCTCACTGCTAACGCAGAGGCTCCAGGTTCGATTCCTGGTATAGTAAATTTCAGAAACGTATTTTCTCCGTTATTTACTGGGTGGCTGCGATCGGCTCCAGAGTAGTCCGTTGCATATTACCCACAACACAAGCGTAACCTAATTTGGGGATATACAATATGTGTGTTTGTCTGCCGATTATATTATTATAGTCTCCTTTAAGGGAGCAGCAGCGCGTTTGTAGCACCTTTAGTGTTGCAAATGCCCTTAGGAGATGGTAACCGCTTTCCACCAGGTCCGTTACGTCTTCCTGTCTGCTGAACTCGTGCAATAAAAGAAAATTAAAAAATTAACGCGAACCAACAACAGTGAACAATTGAGACAATCATAAAAATTGTTATCAATAATTTAAATTCCAAAACAATTAGTTTGTTTTTGGGTTTTTGTGAACGATTTTAATAATTTAATATGAACGCAACTGGCTAGACTTTCATATGCACTGTAATGTTAGAAAAAGTGGCAAACAAAAGAAGCCTATGCATATGTTGGTTTCATGCTAAAATATGAATTACTCTATTGAGCAAGCTCAACTGATAATAAGGTTTATTTAAAGCAAGAAATAGAATTAAATACGCGCATTAATAATAATAATAATAATAAGGTCTTGAGAGACATACAGTATAATAATAATAATAATAATCGGCAGACAAACACACACATTGTATATCCCCAAATTAAGCAAGTTACGCTTGTGTTATGGGTAATATACAACGGACTACTCTGGGGCCAGTCCCAGACACCCAGACCATAGTAAATAACGGAGAAAATACGTTTCCGAAATTTACTATACCAGGAATCGAACCCGGAGTCTCTGCGTTGAAGTGAGGTAGGCCGGCAAAGGCTTAGCCCGCTCAACCACAGAGGCATTATATGTATATGGGCAAATAGTAAAATGAAGCATACCTATTTTGAGACCAATATTATACCAATATCTCTATTTAATTCTAGATTTTAATTGTTTGTAATTTGTTTTTAAGTTTATACTGTAAATATATTTATTACACATTTATAATTATATATACTAGAATAAAAATAAATAATTCTCATATTATTTTTTTGATAAACAGTATTAATGAAATGTAACTAATACAAGACTATTATACGAGTATATAAAATAAATAGAAGAAGAAAAAATAGAACAAACGGTGAAATGATGAACATTCCGACAATCTTTGCCAGGTGGTAGGGTATTTGCTCGACTGGATGGCGACCACCCTTGGTCTAGAGCATGCCGCCATAACAACCTTGTGTTGTGTTCCGGCATTAGTGACCAGGTTCCAGTCCCCCTTAAGAGAGCAGCAGCGCATTTGTAGCACCTTTGGTGTTGCAAATGTCCATAGGCGATGTTAACCGTTTTCCATCAAGTGCGCCGTCTGCCTGTCTGCTGAACTCCTGCAATAAAAAAAATCTTGATCTTCAGAGATATTCTGATTACATTATAAAATAGTAAAAATGTTCACACCTTTCAAAATAAACTGAAACAATTTTTAATCCACAATTTTTCTGTGGACGAGTATATGAAATATGAGCTATTATTAATTTAATTGACATGTTTTGTTTTATTGCAGACGTTGTTTTCTTTTATTATTTTGCACGTCTGTAATACATTCATTACACAATATAACATGATATTATATATGTACAAACTTATATAAGAATATAAACCTAAAAAACAAATTAACCCCTAAAAATATGAATAATGGTTCGTGCCTACCGCGCAAGGGAACTGGCGTGAAGCTATGTATGTATGTAATATGAATAATTCAGCTTTATTCAATACTTAAAGACGATTTTAATTTTTACATAAATATTTACAATTAATAACATAAAATTAAAATATACTAATACGTTGTCGTACAGCTTAAAAAAATACAAAACACATAATCACATAAAAAATACAAAATCAATAAATTCAAACAATTTTTTATACAACTATAAAAAAATGTTTGAATTTATTTTAACATGTGTCCATTTCGCTATTGCTTTAATTAGTATAATTATGGTACTGTCGAATTACAAACAAACGAATATAATATTAAAACTACAAGGAAATTCAGACACTGAATTAAAATTAATTATCAATAGCAAGATATTAAATCTTAGAAAACTACGGAAAAAAGAACATAACTCATGAAGGCGCTTTACTATATAATAATCTACCGAAAAATATTAAAGAAGTAAAATCGTTGTTATTGTTCAAAAAATTATTGAAAAATCACATTCTAAAGGACTACTCTTTGCTTGACTAAATTAATATCACTTTTCAACACACTTGCTCATAAAGTGGCTCTATGGTCACCGCAATTAGGCACAGAATGACACCCATAATCAAACTGTGACTAAAAAACATTATAACTCACTAGTGAGTTATAGATTTTTTTTTAAATTTTATTGGTTGAGTTGCTTTGTTCTTAAAAAAGTTTTTATTCAAAAAAAAGATCGTGTTCTTTAGAACAAATAAATTAATGTTCCTATTGCTTGCTCATTTCATGCAACTTCTTATTTAAATAGATAATTTTAACTCGTACGTGTTTAATAAATAAAACTTTCACTCATATATAACTTTTTTTATCTACTAAATAAAATGAGTTTTTGTTGTTATTTTATTCACAAGTGTGTTGAAAAACGTAGTATGATACACGTGTGTATTGATGATTACCGTCCTCGGCTCTCTTAAGACCCTCGCCTACGGCTCGAGTCTCAATGGCGCCTCGGCGGTAATCACCAATGTTACACACTAGTACCATAATGTACTATTAATTTTGAAGTTATTTATTCAACCTATAAATCTATCTATCTGTTTGCACTGCACCATTTGCTATTGTAAAGCTACTTACTAACTAACAGACAGACTGACTGACAAAACACCCAACTATACTTTGAAATCGCTTTACGCGTTTTAATAAGCCCATTGCCTTAATAAACAACTTGCATTGCTCCGACTTTTGTCTCAAGACTACCCTCACATATTATAAATAATAAACTAAATTCATTTCGAAAACTAAACATTAATTAAATATTACAATAATAAATGGACAGATGCGCTAATAGGGGTAAATGTAAATTAAATGTAACTAGTTATTTCTCTGTAAGTGAATTGTAAATTCTTTTGAGAAATAAATGTCTAAAACCTAAACCTAGAATAACATTGTGTCCAATCAAAGAAGGACGATTTGTCTTGTGTGTTAGATAGAATACTAAATCTACCACAATCAACTCGCCCTGTTTTGGATTCTGGAAATAACTGCTCCTGAAGCTTCTTTCTTCTCAAGAATGGCTTACAATAAAGACGCGGAGTACGTCGTCATTTTCACACAGCACCGAATCAAGACTTAGAATAATAATGTTTCGAGTCTAGGTGGAGACGGTAGAGCACAGGTTTCAAATTGATACAAATTCTTATGTCTGTCATTTTTACTTGGATTTGGACATTTATGCCTCAATTAAGAAGCTCGTTTATCAAGATGCGGAACACGTCAAGCTATTTTTACACAGCAACGAATCAAGTCCTGGAATACTAATGATTCGAGTCCAGGTGCATATGGTTATCGTAGAATGTAAATTGATAGTACAAATTCTACAGTGATCGTATGTGCTTCGATTTGGACACTGTTGCTTCACTTCAGAAGCTCGTTTGTCAAGAATATTTTTGAATCAAGATGCGGAACACGTCAAGCTATTTTTACACAGCAACGAATCAAGACCTAGAATACTAATGTTTCGAGTCCAGGTGCATATGGTTATCGTAGAATGTAAATTGATAGTACAAATTCTACTTTGATCGTATGTACCTCGATTTGGACATTGTTGCCTCACTTCAGAAGCTTCTTTGTCAAGATCATTTTTTCACAGCAACGGATCAAGAGTTTAAACACCGTGTCGGGTTCAGGTGTTTGTTTGAGAGACCCAGCTCTCCGGCCACCTCGGGCCAACAACACCTGTACAAAGTCTCCATATGTCTCATTTTAGATAGCTCTATTCTCTCATTGAAAAATACATACATACATACATAACTTCACGCCAGTTCCCTTGCGGGGTAGGCACGAAAAACAGAGTGCCATTTAGGCTTATTCTTGAAAAATACGATTAATTTAAATACGATTTTTATTGATATAATGGCATGCTAAAGTCTTTTATCGTCCAGGCCATTCAGCCCTGGAATGCACTACCACTAAACATCAAGCAGACACGAGCATTACCTTTCTTTAACAGATTAGTTTAAGATAACTATCTCAAGCTATAGTATTATTGTTTACTTTTGTACGCTTATAATATAATATGAATATTTATGTATGTATGTATTTATATAAGGTGTATTTGTAGTAGGTTAAAATTATCTATGATTATTCAATTAACTTATATATTAGTATTTATTAATTAATAAACTAAATTATTGTACGAGTCCACCCAAAGGTGACAATAGACATCGCCATGCCCGGTAACACCGCCGACTGTACTTATATATTAATGTTCTTGGTTTTATGTAGCATTTTTGTATAATAAACTATTATCTATTCTAAAGTTGTAATACAATTTGTCTTGACATATATTTTTTACATAACATATTATTTCAGTAATATTATATTTCATATCAATGGTAAACAAAATAAAAAGTGATAAATATTATAAAGACACATATTTCTCTTTTAAAAGTTGTATAATAAAATTGAATCGCTTTGTATGTAATTGTTTATCCGTGCAGGAACGGATAAAGAATACAATTTCCTGCGGCCGGGTGGGCTGTCGTAAGAGGCGACAAAACAACCCCCATCCAGGTGGTAGAGTATTGTGTCGATTCGATGGCGACCACCCCTGGTCTAGAGCATGCCGCCATAACAACCTTGTGTTGTGTTCCGGCATTAATGACCAGGTTCCAGTCTCCCGTAAGAGAGCAGCAGCGTATTTGTAGCACCTTTGGTGTTACACATGTCCATAGGCGATGGTAACCGCTTTCCATCAAGTGGGCCGTCTGCTTATCTACTGACCTCTAGTCTTCACGCTACATTTAAATTATTATTTTTTTAAACTCTGATTGCGATTGTACAACATAACAAGTCACTGTGTTTCGCATCAATAGTTCAATAATTATTAACATTATTTGTAGTAGTACAGGGAACGTGTACGAACTAAGTAGGAGACAGCAGAAAAAGACACGAGAGCCACAGTGTGTTTAACAAAAAGCTTTCAGATCTGTCATCGCTTTGCCGTCGATGATTCCATTATATTTAAATCGTTTTTATCATGATTAAAATTATAAACTGTGGGTTCCGGGTGATTAATCAATATCGTCAATATGTCAAAAGGCCAAACACATATTTTTCTGTTAAATATTTTGTCTATATTACTGAAACATTATTTGAGGTTGTGTTATATATACCGGTTTGTTTGTATTGAATAGTACTACTACACACAAAACTCAGCTATTTTTACAAATAACACATTTTTTTTTATTGTTATTGAAACTCATACTTACATACTTAAATTATAGATATACGCATAGTATTCCGATATCATTGACGTAAACTGCTTGCTGGTTCCTCTATCTTACTAATCATTCACTCACCTTACAATGAGTTGAATTTTGACATTACTTGTATGGAACTTATGTCAAATTTTAACTAATAGATAGGCAAATAAACAATTGTTGATATATAGGAACGGGCTATAAACAGCCAAAAACATCCGTAGAAGAAACTCAAAATAAATAATATTTACTTTACTTTACTTTTGTATTCAGCGCGGTTCAAATTTAATTCAGAGTTAAATTTATGAACAGTCGGGCATAAGTCCTATTTTGTGAATCTTACATACATACACACATAACTTCACGCCAGTTCCCTTGCTGGGTAGACACGAACAACAGAGCGCCATTTAGGCTTATTCTTACACACCTCACTTGCTTCTTTCACATTCATAACTCTTGTCATGCACGCTCGTCAGTTCTTAAGGCTCCTGATATCACCTTCTGCTAGTACACTATCAATTTGATCATGGAAGGTGTGTCGTGGCCTTCCACGACTTCTGCATCCATCCACTTTTGCATTGTATATCTGTTTGGTCATTCTTTCATCATACATTGCATGCATGCATTTGTGAATCTTGTATCTAGTAATAGGAGAGAGGTTACTCAAATCAACTCAGATGCTTTTTATCATACTGCAAAACGTCGTAGTCGCATAGATTTTGAACGACCGTACATACTGATAACATTATCAGTACATATAAGTGTAAGGAGATAAGTTGCGCAATCGTTATTGTGTAAACAATACCTAATTCAAATAATTTTTATCGTTGTATGTTTTTTTTTATAGCCTGAAGTAGGCAAACAGGCAGACGGCCCACCTGATGGAAAGTGGTTGCCTTCGCCTATGGACGTTTACAACACCAGGGATGTCACCAACGCGTTGCCGACCTCGAAGAAATTTTATAACGCCCTTCTTAAAGAAACCCATGTCATAGCGCAAAGGGAAAACCGCGGCGGGAAGTTCACTCCAGATCATTGTTGTACATAAATGAACTAGAGAACCGTTGCCTAGTTGAACGTGGGAGCTCAAGGGAATGGGGGTGAATATCCCGTCGCTGGCGAGCTGTGCGATTGTATGTGATATTTATAGATTTATAAAAAAATGATTGAATTTATTTTAACATTTCGCTATTGCTTTAATTAATGTAGTTATGGTACTGTCCAATTACATACAAACAAATACAACATTAAATCTTAGAATAACATTCTATCCAATCGAAAGGAGGACGATTTGTCTTGTGTTAGATAGAGTACTAAATCTACCAAAATCAAGTCCTGCTTTGGATTTTGGAAATAATTGCTCCTGAAGCTTCTTTCTTCTCAAGAATGGCTTACAATAAAGACGCGGAGTACGTCGTCATTTTCACACAGCACCGAATCAAGACTTAGAATAATAATGTTTCGAGTCTAGGTGGAGACGGTAGAGCACAGGTTTCAAATTGATACAAATTCTTATGTCTGTCATTTTTACTTGGATTTGGACATTTATGCCTCAATTAAGAAGCTCGTTTATCAAGATGCGGAACACGTCAAGCTATTTTTACACAGCAACGAATCAAGTCCTGGAATACTAATGATTCGAGTCCAGGTGCATATGGTTATCGTAGAATGTAAATTGATAGTACAAATTCTACAGTGATCGTATGTGCTTCGATTTGGACACTGTTGCTTCACTTCAGAAGCTCGTTTGTCAAGAATATTTTTGAATCAAGATGCGGAACACGTCAAGCTATTTTTACACAGCAACGAATCAAGACCTAGAATACTAATGTTTCGAGTCCAGGTGCATATGGTTATCGTAGAATGTAAATTGATAGTACAAATTCTACTTTGATCGTATGTACCTCGATTTGGACATTGTTGCCTCACTTCAGAAGCTTCTTTGTCAAGATCATTTTTTCACAGCAACGGATCAAGAGTTTAAACACCATGTCGGGTTCAGGTGTTTGTTTTGAGAGACCCAGCTCTCCGGCCACCTCGGGCCAACAACACCTGTACAAAGTCTCCATATGTCTCATTTTAGATAGCTCTATTCTCTCATTGAAAAATACATACATACATACATAACTTCACGCCAGTTCCCTTGCGGGGTAGGCACGAAAAACAGAGTGCCATTTAGGCTTATTCTTGAAAAATACGATTAATTTAAATACGATTTTTATTGATATAATGGCATGCTAAAGTCTTTTATCGTCCAGGCCATTCAGCCCTGGAATGCACTACCACTAAACATCAAGCAGACACGAGCATTACCTTTCTTTAACAGATTAGTTTAAGATAACTATCTCAAGCTATAGTATTATTGTTTACTTTTGTACGCTTATAATATAATATGAATATTTATGTATGTATGTATTTATATAAGGTGTATTTGTAGTAGGTTAAAATTATCTATGATTATTCAATTAACTTATATATTAGTATTTATTAATTAATAAACTAAATTATTGTACGAGTCCACCCAAAGGTGACAATAGACATCGCCATGCCCGGTAACACCGCCGACTGTACTTATATATTAATGTTCTTGGTTTTATGTAGCATTTTTGTATAATAAACTATTATCTATTCTAAAGTTGTAATACAATTTGTCTTGACATATATTTTTTACATAACATATTATTTCAGTAATATTATATTTCATATCAATGGTAAACAAAATAAAAAGTGATAAATATTATAAAGACACATATTTCTCTTTTAAAAGTTGTATAATAAAATTGAATCGCTTTGTATGTAATTGTTTATCCGTGCAGGAACGGATAAAGAATACAATTTCCTGCGGCCGGGTGGGCTGTCGTAAGAGGCGACAAAACAACCCCCATCCAGGTGGTAGAGTATTGTGTCGATTCGATGGCGACCACCCCTGGTCTAGAGCATGCCGCCATAACAACCTTGTGTTGTGTTCCGGCATTAATGACCAGGTTCCAGTCTCCCGTAAGAGAGCAGCAGCGTATTTGTAGCACCTTTGGTGTTACACATGTCCATAGGCGATGGTAACCGCTTTCCATCAAGTGGGCCGTCTGCTTATCTACTGACCTCTAGTCTTCACGCTACATTTAAATTATTATTTTTTTAAACTCTGATTGCGATTGTACAACATAACAAGTCACTGTGTTTCGCATCAATAGTTCAATAATTATTAACATTATTTGTAGTAGTACAGGGAACGTGTACGAACTAAGTAGGAGACAGCAGAAAAAGACACGAGAGCCACAGTGTGTTTAACAAAAAGCTTTCAGATCTGTCATCGCTTTGCCGTCGATGATTCCATTATATTTAAATCGTTTTTATCATGATTAAAATTATAAACTGTGGGTTCCGGGTGATTAATCAATATCGTCAATATGTCAAAAGGCCAAACACATATTTTTCTGTTAAATATTTTGTCTATATTACTGAAACATTATTTGAGGTTGTGTTATATATACCGGTTTGTTTGTATTGAATAGTACTACTACACACAAAACTCAGCTATTTTTACAAATAACACATTTTTTTTTATTGTTATTGAAACTCATACTTACATACTTAAATTATAGATATACGCATAGTATTCCGATATCATTGACGTAAACTGCTTGCTGGTTCCTCTATCTTACTAATCATTCACTCACCTTACAATGAGTTGAATTTTGACATTACTTGTATGGAACTTATGTCAAATTTTAACTAATAGATAGGCAAATAAACAATTGTTGATATATAGGAACGGGCTATAAACAGCCAAAAACATCCGTAGAAGAAACTCAAAATAAATAATATTTACTTTACTTTACTTTTGTATTCAGCGCGGTTCAAATTTAATTCAGAGTTAAATTTATGAACAGTCGGGCATAAGTCCTATTTTGTGAATCTTACATACATACACACATAACTTCACGCCAGTTCCCTTGCTGGGTAGACACGAACAACAGAGCGCCATTTAGGCTTATTCTTACACACCTCACTTGCTTCTTTCACATTCATAACTCTTGTCATGCACGCTCGTCAGTTCTTAAGGCTCCTGATATCACCTTCTGCTAGTACACTATCAATTTGATCATGGAAGGTGTGTCGTGGCCTTCCACGACTTCTGCATCCATCCACTTTTGCATTGTATATCTGTTTGGTCATTCTTTCATCATACATTGCATGCATGCATTTGTGAATCTTGTATCTAGTAATAGGAGAGAGGTTACTCAAATCAACTCAGATGCTTTTTATCATACTGCAAAACGTCGTAGTCGCATAGATTTTGAACGACCGTACATACTGATAACATTATCAGTACATATAAGTGTAAGGAGATAAGTTGCGCAATCGTTATTGTGTAAACAATACCTAATTCAAATAATTTTTATCGTTGTATGTTTTTTTTTATAGCCTGAAGTAGGCAAACAGGCAGACGGCCCACCTGATGGAAAGTGGTTGCCTTCGCCTATGGACGTTTACAACACCAGGGATGTCACCAACGCGTTGCCGACCTCGAAGAAATTTTATAACGCCCTTCTTAAAGAAACCCATGTCATAGCGCAAAGGGAAAACCGCGGCGGGAAGTTCACTCCAGATCATTGTTGTACATAAATGAACTAGAGAACCGTTGCCTAGTTGAACGTGGGAGCTCAAGGGAATGGGGGTGAATATCCCGTCGCTGGCGAGCTGTGCGATTGTATGTGATATTTATAGATTTATAAAAAAATGATTGAATTTATTTTAACATTTCGCTATTGCTTTAATTAATGTAGTTATGGTACTGTCCAATTACATACAAACAAATACAACATTAAATCTTAGAATAACATTCTATCCAATCGAAAGGAGGACGATTTGTCTTGTGTTAGATAGAGTACTAAATCTACCAAAATCAAGTCCTGCTTTGGATTTTGGAAATAATTGCTCCTGAAATTTTATTTTTCTCAAGAATGGCTTACAATCAAGACGCGGAGTACGTCGTTATTTTCACACAGCATCGAACCAAGACTTAGAATAATAAATAATGTTTCGAGGCTAGGTGGAGACGGTAGAGCGTAGGTTTGAAATTGATAGAAATTCTGATGCCCACCATCTCCATCCAAATTTGGACATTATTGCCTCACTTCAGAAGCTCGTTTGTCAAGAGCATTTTTTAATCAGGTTGCAGAATACGTCGAGCCATATTTACACAGCAACGAATTAAGACTTGGAATAATAATGTTTCGAGTCCAGGTGGAGACGGTAGAGGTTTTAAATTGATACAAATTCTTGTGTACAACATTTTTACGTAAATTCGGACATTATGGCATCACTTCAGAAGCTCGTTTATCAAGAGCATTTTTTAATCAGGTTGCGGAATACGTCACGTACATTTTTACACAGCAACGAATCAAGACAAATGTATACAATATCTAAGAAAAATCGTCTTTATCTAGTGTTAAAAATAAAAATATGTCATTTTCGACAAGCAATAAATCATAACTTGGAACACTATTGTGTCCAATTTAAGTGCAGGAATTACTCAGGGTATACTGAAGTATACCACATTTGACGGGAACAATTCATCCCCATTTGAAGTTGGTAAAACAGCATATAGTCCTGGAATTTGTACGTAATCATATTCTAAGAATCACTTACAGCAAACTATTTCAAATAGCAATAAATCAAGACTTGAAGCATTTTATGTAGTCCAGCCATGGATAACCTGCTTAAGATACTAAATAACAAATAACTATAATAATTCTAAACTAAAAGTGAATAAACCGTGACCATTGCGTTTTGTGCTCGCATCTTACCCTGATGACGCTCACTAGACTCGCAACCACTAACGACGATGTCACGAGAACGATGCTTCTCCGACATATATTATACATAAACTGTCAGTGAAAATGTATATAACTGATGGTGAAAGTTATTTAGAAATACGTTGCGTGGTATAGAAAGAGTTAGCAGATATACAGACAAACAGATGTGGAAAGCGTCTTTGTTTTATACTATGTAAAGAAGATAAAGAAGGACGAATAACAATGAGTAATTTAAGAGAGCTAAAACATCTGGGTAAAAACAGGAACTTGAGAATGTTTATAAAATTGTTGTGTAAAAAATAAACCATGACTATGAGCGTTTCTCATAGTAATTTTTTGATATTGCGCGTACACACCGGCCTGAGTGTTTAATGCCCGGCTGGATCAGTGTGAGTGTACTTCCGTTGGTCAATCGTGCCTCAACAACCATAAGTATTATGCCGCCAAAACAACCTTGTGTTGTGTTCCGGCATTAGTGACCAGGTTCCAGTCGCCCTTAAGAGAGCAGCAGCGCATTTGTAGCACCTTTGGTGTTGCAAATGTCCATAGGCGATGGTAACCGTTTTCCATCAAGTGCGCCGTCTGCCTGTCTGCTGAACTCCTGCAATAAAAAAAATCTTGATCTTCAGAGATATTCTGATTACATTATAAAATAGTAAAAATGTTCACACCTTTCAAAATAAACTGAAACAATTTTTAATCCACAATTTTTCTGTGGACGAGTATATGAAATATGAGCCATTATTAATTTAATTGACATGTTTTGTTTTATTGCAGACGTTGTTTTCTTTTATTATTTTGCATGTCTGTAATACATTCATTACACAATATAACATGATATTATATATGTACAAACTTATATAAGAATATAAACCTAAAAAACAAATTAACCCCTAAAGATATGAATAATTTTTCGTGCCTACCCCGCAAGGGAACTGGCGTGAAGCTATGTATGTATGTAATATGAATAATTCAGCTTTATTCAATATTTAAAGACGATTTTAATTTTTACATAATTATTTACAATTAATAACATAAAATTAAAATATACTAATACGTTGTCGTACAGCTTAAAAAAATACAAAACACATAATCACATAAAAAATACAAAATCAATAAATTCAAACAATTTTTTATACAACTATAAAAAAATGTTTGAATTTATTTTAACATGTGTCCATTTCACTATTGCTTTAATTAGTATAATTATGGTACTGTCGAATTACAAACAAACGAATATAATATTAAAACTACAAGGAAATTCAGACACTGAATTAAAATTAATTATCAATAGCAAGATATTAAATCTTAGAAAACAACGAAAAAAAGAACATAACTCATGAAGGCGCTTTACTATATAATAATCTACCGAAAAATATTAAAGAAGTAAAATCGTTGTTATTGTTCAAAGAATTATTGAAAAATCACATTCTAAAGGACTACTCTTTGCTTGACTAAATTAATATCACTTTTCAACACACTTGCTCATAAAGTGGCTCTATGGTCACCGCAATTAGGCACAGAATGACACCCATAATCAAACTGTGACTAAAAAACATTATAACTCACTAGTGAGTTATAGATTTTTTTTAAATTTTATTGGTTGAGTTGCTTTGTTCTTAAAAAAGTTTTTATTCAAAAAAAAGATCGTGTTCTTTAGAACAAATAAATTAATGTTCCTATTGCTTGCTCATTTCATGCAACTTCTTATTTAAATAGATAATTTTAACTCGTACGTGTTTAATAAATAAAACTTTCACTCATATATAACTTTTTTTATCTACTAAATAAAATGAGTTTTTGTTGTTATTTTATTCACAAGTGTGTTGAAAAACGTAGTATGATACACGTGTGTATTGATGATTACCGTCCTCGGCTCTCTTAGGACCCTCGCCTACGGCTCGAGTCTCAATGGCGCCTCGGCGGTAATCACCAATGTTACACACTAGTACCATAATGTACTATTAATTTTGAAGTTATTTATTCAACCTATAAATCTATCTATCTGTTTGCACTGCACCATTTGCTATTGTAAAGCTACTTACTAATTAACAGACAGACTGACTGACAAAACACCCAACTATACTTTGAAATCGCTTTACGCGTTTTAATAAGCCCATTGCCTTAATAAACAACTAGCATTGCTCCAACTTTTGTCTCAAGACTACCCTCACATATTATAAATAATAAACTAAATTCATTTCGAAAACTAAACATTAATTAAATATTACAATAATAAATGGACAGATGCGCTAATAGGGGTAAATGTAAATTAAATGTAACTAGTTATTTCTCTGTAAGTGAATTGTAAATTCTTTTGAAAAATAAATGTCTAAAACCTAAACCTAGAATAACATTGTGTCCAATCAAAGAAGGACGATTTGTCTTGTGTGTTAGATAGAATACTAAATCTACCACAATCAACTCGCCCTGTTTTGGATTCTGGAAATAACTGCTCCTGAAGCTTCTTTCTTCTCAAGAATGGCTTACAATAAAGACGCGGAGTACGTCGTCATTTTCACACAGCACCGAATCAAGACTTAGAATAATAATGTTTCGAGTCTAGGTGGAGACGGTAGAGCACAGGTTTCAAATTGATACAAATTCTTATGTCTGTCATTTTTACTTGGATTTGGACATTTATGCCTCAATTAAGAAGCTCGTTTATCAAGATGCGGAACACGTCAAGCTATTTTTACACAGCAACGAATCAAGTCCTGGAATACTAATGTTTCGAGGCCAGGTGCATATGGTTATCGTAGAATGTAAATTGATAGTACAAATTCTACAGTGATCGTATGTGCTTCGATTTGGACATTGTTGCCTCACTTTAGAAGCTCGTTTGTCAAGAATATTTTTGAATCAAGATCCGGAATACGTCAAGCCATTTTTACACAGCAACGAATCAAGACCTGGAATACTAATGTTTCGAGTCCAGGTGCATATGGTTATCGTAGAATGTAAATTGATAGTACAAATTCTACATAGATCGTATGTGCCTCGATTTGGACATTGTTGCCTCACTTCAGAAGCTTCTTTGTCAAGATCATTCTTTCACAGCAACGGATCAAGAGTTTAAACACGAATATATTTATTGCGTAATGCATGTACAAAGATGTTATGGTTCTACAGTATCAATGCATTCGGCTCATAATTGGGCGTGCAAAATTAAAATTACAATATTGATTTGTGATTTTTACAAAGAATGTATCAATACAATTAAAATTAAAAATTAATAATAATAATCAATAAAATCAATATCTACTATATCAATCAATAAAAAATAACATACAATATAATAATAATCTATAAATAATCTAAATAATAAAATGTCTACTATTAAAGCATGTCAAAAATATATTTATGTCAGTTTATAGTGTTTCATCGTCCATAAACATGTTTATATTGTAATAGCATTTAGCGGTCAATAGTAAATTTAATTTTTTCTTAAATAGTGTACATGGCAGTTCTCTAAGAGATTTCGGAAGCTTATTGTATATGAAGGGCCCCATGCAATAGACACTTTTGCGCAACGCTGACTAAATAACTGTGGATTAGTTTTGACAAACATTGATGTTTCAAATATATATAGACAGGGTACAGTCAAAATTTTATATGTTTTAAAAAAAGGTTCGCAACTATCTGTCTGTTTGAGTTTGAACATAGCTCTTAAGCAACGCTTTTGATGTTTGAACACTGTACCAGCTTCAGTGGAATTTCCCCAGAATATTATGCCATACCTAATATTAGACGATATGAGACCATGGTATGCAGCCAGGAGAGCGTCAACATTTACAGTTGATGAAATTTTGTAGAGTATATATATCATACTATTAAGTTTTTTACATAGGACACATATCTGATCTTTCCAGTTAAGTTTTTTGTCAATAACAAGTCCAAGAAATTTTATACTATCGACTTCTTCAATTTTATTATTATTATGTTTGATGTCAAGTTTATTAGATAAATTAGCAGTAGAGTCACGTAGTCTATAATGTATTAATTTAGTTTTATTAAGATTAATTCGTAAATTGTTATTGTCCAACCAAGAGATTATTGAGTTTAACGTATCATTAATGTTAATTTCGTATGTGTCAGCTTTTTCATATGATATACTTACAGCACTATCGTCTGCAAACAGAGACATAGGCTGTACAGTAGCACATGGTAGGTCATTTATGTAAATTAATTATGTATATTAAATAATAAATTAATTAATTATAAAGACACATATTTCTCTTTTAAAAGTTGTATAATAAAATTGAATCGCTTTGTATGTAATTTTTTATCCGTGCAGGAACGGATAAAGAATACAATTTCTTGCGGCCGGGTGGGCTGTCGTAAGAGGCGACAAAACAACCCCCATCCAGGTGGTAGAGTATTGTGTCGATTCGATGGCGACCACCCCTGGTCTAGAGCATGCCGCCATAACAACCTTGTGTTGTGTTCCGGCATTAATGACCAGGTTCCAGTCTCCCGTAAGAGAGCAGCAGCGTATTTGTAGCACCTTTGGTGTTACACATGTCCATAGGCGATGGTAACCGCTTTCCATCAAGTGGGCCGTCTGCTTATCTACTGACCTCTAGTCTTCACGCTACATTTAAATTAATTTTTTTTTAAACTCTGATTGCGATTGTACAACATAACAAGTCACTGTGTTTCGCATCAATAGTTCAATAATTATTAACATTATTTGTAGTAGTACAGGGAACGTGTACGAACTAAGTAGGAGACAGCAGAAAAAGACACGAGAGCCACAGTGTGTTTAACAAAAAGCTTTCAGATCTGTCATCGCTTTGCCGTCGATGTTTCCATTATATTTAAATCGTTTTTATCATGATTAAAATTATAAACTGTGGGTTCCGGGTGATTAATCAATATCGTCAATATGTCAAAAGGCCAAACACATATTTTTCTGTTAAATATTTTGTCTATATTACTGAAACATTATTTGAGGTTGTGTTATATATACCGGTTTGTTTGTATTGAATAGTACTACTACACACAAAACTCAGCTATTTTTACAAATAACACATTTTTTTTTTTATTGTTATTGAAACTCATACTTACATACTTAAATTATAGATATACGCATAGTATTCCGATATCATTGACGTAAACTGCTTGCTGGTTCCTCTATCTTACTAATCATTCACTCACCTTACAATGAGTTGAATTTTGACATTACTTGTATGGAACTTATGTCAAATTTTAACTAATAGATAGGCAAATAAACAATTGTTGATATATAGGAACGGGCTATAAACAGCCAAAAACATCCGTAGAAGAAACTCAAAATAAATAATATTTACTTTACTTTACTTTTGTATTCAGCGCGGTTCAAATTTAATTCAGAGTTAAATTTATGAACAGTCGGGCATAAGTCCTATTTTGTGAATCTTAGATACATACACACATAACTTCACGCCAGTTCCCTCGCGGTGTAGGCACGAACAACAGAGTGCCATTTAGGCTTATTCTTACACACCTCACTTGCCTCTTTGACATTCATAACTCTTGTCATGCAAGCTCGTCTGTTCTTAAGGCTCCTGACATCACCTTCTGCTAGTACACGATCAATTTGATCATGGAAGGTGAGTCGTGGCCTTCCACGACTTCTGCATCCATCCATTTTTGCATTGTATATCTGTTTAGTCATTCTTTCCACATGCCCGAACCACCGGAGCATTCTATTCCTTCCGTTATTAATAGTTAGTTAATATATAAAATAATATAAAATATAAAGTAAGCATAATGAGGCACTAAAATAATTATAATATCAAGCCTCAAAGGTTTTATATGACTATTTTGATTCAATGTGTATCAGATGAAAACCTCTTTTACCCTTTGACGTATTAATGAAAATAGCTTTTGACAAAACAATTTTCACCTGACTCTGTATTTCGAATTACATCATCAGAATTTAATATAAATTAAATTGATTTTGCATTACTTCAAATGATGCTGCACATTGCCAGAGTATGTATACTTTTAATTTGTAGATATAGAATTAAAAAAAGAACTAACACTGACCTTCATGTATGAAGAGATTAATCAAAGTATTTGAAGTGGAAGATGTGTGCTAAAATCGTAGCAAGTGGACATACATTGTCTCTATCAACCCTCATGAGCAATAGGTGTGAAGTATCTCTCTTTTTCTTCCATACTCTATTCTTGGTTAAACTTTACAATAGTGGTCACTGAATTTTAAGTAGTGGGGGGGCGAAGGGGTTCGGGGGGAGGAGTACTTTTCCCTTCTGCGACCCCCATGTCTAGGAGACATGTAGTTTTTGAGATATGATTTTTTTGTAAACATTACTAATTTCTTTCAAAATGGTGTACTTATTTCTTATGTCTAAACACGAGAAATGTTGAAGAAAGGTAGTGGTTAATGTAAAAAACATTTAAAACAGTCTAAAAACGCAGACTAAAGCTCATAAGCCGAGCGAGCGAATCGAGTGTGCCATAACAGTGGTCAGCAAATGTCACAACCGATTAGTAACCATCATGTAAATAGATATCAATGAATAAATGGTGACCAGTCGGTTCTGGCACTAGCCGGCCGCTACCGCGGCACGCTCTGTTCTTTATTCTTATATAGATTCTTTGTCAGACCACAGATCGTCATGTCGTATTTCACACAATCCATGCATCACTTTTTTTAGTCTACCTTTAAAGGAGACGGATATGCTTTTTTATATTCTTGGGTCCAGATTATAAAAAAACTAAGGTAAATTTGCATAAACGCGGAACCTGAAAATTACGCATTTTTTGTATTCAAAGACTTTACATATGGTTTTCTACGGTATAATAACGACACTAAAATCATCGGTAAGCCATCATTTACCATCATCAAATTAATAAACAATACAATTAATTACGAAATACGTGCATTATATCGATTGAAATAATGTTCAATTTTAGCGTAACGGCTTACCTACTAATTATAATAAAAACACAATTACTTTAATTTTGGGATTAGTCTGCAAATGTAACCATATACGACATGATCAAAATAATTAATAATTATAAAATCAAATATTACGGCATTGCTAAAAAAACCACCATACTTTGTAATTTGCAGGTAAATCTCAGATTTATAATATTAAGATACGAAGTTTTACCTCACTTTGCTAAATCTCAGGCAAAGGAACTAAATCCATACAGCATGAATATCATTATTATTTAAACAAACTGAACATTTCTGAATTACATGAAAATACGGAATTTTAGAATTTTCACATTATTGTAATTAAGATGATTATTATATTTTTGTACTTTGTATATATAATTATCGACAACATGCAATACCAATGTTATACAAACAATATGTAGATGTGAGGGGTGTTCGAAGGTGACAAGGACAATGGGTTAGGTTAGGTTATCTGCAGACCATCAGTTTTATCCGTGCAGGAACGGAGAAAGAGTACAATTTCCTGCGGCCGGGCGGCCTGTCGTAAGAGGCGACTAAATAACCCACAGCCAGGTGGTTGGGCATTTGCCCGACTGGATGGCTACCACCCCTAGTCTAAAGTATGTCGCCATAACAACCTAGAGTTGTGTTCCGGCATTAGTGACCAGGTTCCAGTCTCCCTTAAGAGAGCAGCAGCGCATTTGTAGCAACTTTGGTGTTGCAAATGTCCATAGGCGATGGTAACCGCTTTCCATCAAGTGGGCCGTCTGCCTGGCTGCTGATCGGCTGCAATAAAAAATAATAATTAAACCAATATCGGCAGAACCGACTTTCACTCTTGTTTAAATTATCAACGAATAAATGGAAACCAGTCGGTTCTGCTGGCTTTGGCCTAAAGATAACTTAACTTAACCCACTGTCCTTGTCAGTGGTTACATCTTCGACCACCCCTCACACCTATACTTTATTCTGCTAACATTGGTATTACATGTAGTCGGTAATTATATATACAAACTACAAAACAGATATACAATGCAAAAGTGGATGGATGCAGAAGTCGTGGAAGGCCACGACACCCCTTCCATGATCAAATTGATTGTGTACTAGCAGAAGGTGATGTCAGGATACTTAAGAACAGACGAGCGTGCATGACAAGAGCTATGAATGTCAAAGAAGCAAGTGAGGTGTGTAAGAATAAGCCTAAATGGCGCTCTGTTGATCGTGCCTACCCCGCAAGGGAACTGGCATGAGGTTATGTATGTATGTACAAAATATATTAATTATCTTAGTTACAATAATGTGAAAAATGTAAAATTCCATACTTTCATGTCATTCAATGATCTTCAGATTAATTGAATAATATTGATATTCGCGCTGTATGAATTTAGTGGCTTTGGCGAACAAGTAGCAAAGTGAAGTAAAAACTTTGTCTCTTAATATTGTTAATCTGAGGTTTCACCTCAAATTAGAAAATATGGTGGTTTTTTAGCAATGCCGTAATAGTTAATTTTAATTAATTATTTTGGTCATGTTATATATTTATGTTCCATTTGCAGACTAATCCCGAAATTAAATAAATGATTGTGTTTTTATCACAACTAGGTGAGTCGAGACGCTAAAATTGAACATTATTTTTATTTATATGACACAGGCTTTTAACGTAATTAATTGTATTATTTATTAAATTTTTTACCTAAA
The DNA here is from genome assembly GCA_019925095.2 of Dendrolimus kikuchii. Classification (NCBI taxonomy): domain Eukaryota; kingdom Metazoa; phylum Arthropoda; class Insecta; order Lepidoptera; family Lasiocampidae; genus Dendrolimus; species Dendrolimus kikuchii. The sequence continues at coordinate 4,217,742 of CM034387.1, forward strand.
TGACTGGTTTCCGATAATTTTGTGTCCTTATTATACCATAGCAAACCATATTTCATCATCACTCTCCTACTCTTACCCCAATTACTCGGGGTCGATACAGTATGTACTCTTCTTTCATAGTACATTTTGTAAAAGTTATTGGCAATAGTTTTATGACCGGCTGCCTGCCAGACGTCAACCCTCCTTGGGAATGCAATTGTTGACCAAACAGCATCAGATGAAGTTGGCCCAGGTCGTTATAAGGCTCTTAGTCGTCCCCCAGGGGGTGCCGCCCTCGACTCGTCTCCGTCCAGGAAGCGGTGCAAGGGGATGCGTCCCCGGGGCCCTTAGCGGCCACTGTCACATTCCCCCCTTCACTCCGTGACAGTGGTGTCCCACCTATCCACTTCAAATCCTTGTATTCCTTCCCCTTCCTCCCAAACCTCCTCCCCAACCACCCCTCCCTTCCGACGACGACCGCCAGCGTCGAGCTCTACTCCGCCCAGCGCGGTTCTGCTAATCTTGGTCGGTAGAGTTGGAAAACCCTGTGGCCGGCGTTGATACGATGGAAGCGACTCGACCGCAGCTGTTGCGATGGCACTCGCGGAAACGCGGGACTCTGACCTTCAGATTGCGGGCTGTCAGCCTTCACCCTAATGCCACCAGTGCTGTGCGCTTGACACGGCGTTTCATACGCTAGTCGAGTGCGCAGCCTGGGCACCACAGAGGTTTGAACTCGTGACAATAGTAGGTCCGATTGATTCGCTTGGCAGCCTGGTGCAAGCCACTTCACGTGCTCTCATGTATCAAGGGAGCAGAGGAGTCTTCACCCCTGTCGTCGAAGTGAGTTAGCTCTTCCAAGGGCTTTCTCAGGCACTTATTGCGCTAGGATCGGCGTGAGCGTAACTACGTTCTAAGTCCCATGCCTTTCCTGCCATAAGCGCAGGGCATCGGAGGAGGGTGGTTTTAGTGGGTATTAGCCATTTTGGGCTCGAGTCTCCACACAAGCCGGTTGATTATTGTTTGGATTGCCCCTTCTGGGAATGCCTCCATGGTCGACTATGGTCTAATCCCTTGCAAAGGACCCGGTATTGTGCGTAAATAGCATTTCCCCCGCCTGAAAAAAAAAGGCTCTTAGTCGTCTTTTACAACATCCACGAGCAAAGTAAGGGTTCTTTAAATACAAAAAACGCATAATTTTCAGGTTCCGCGTTTATGCTCGTTAATCGCTACTCCGTCACTGAAAAAGTTAACTTCGTTAAAAGCTAAAGCGTTACATTTCAGAAAATTTACGCATGTTAACGTCTATCGTTAATCCGTAAACACGTGATAAAAATTGCATATTTTTATAAACATTTTATAAACACTGTTGGTTCTGTAAGTTAACAGGTTAGAAACAAAAAAAGTCGGATATAATTATTAGAGTGTTTAATATAGGCATGATGACAATGTTTTTTCATTTATTTAGATTAACTAGTTGCGTTCTGGACGAAACACTTCTTAGGCGAACTAATTTTAAGACGATTTACATACATATATAACTTCACGCCAGTTCCCTTGTGAGGTAGGCACGAACAACAGAGCGCCATTTAGGCTTATTCTTACCTCACTTGCTTCTTTGACATTCATAACTCTTGCCATGCACTCTCGTCAGTTCTTAAGGCTCCTGACATCACCTTCGGCTAGTACATGATCAATTCGATCATGGAAGGTGTGTCGTGGCCTTCCACGACTTCTGCATCCATCCACTTTTGCATTGTATATCTGTTTAGTCATATAGTTTAGTTTAAGACGATTTGATAGTAATATAAGGACCAATTGCTATTTAGACAAACTGCTACATAGACCATTTACATCTTAGTCGAAACGATATTAACCCGTCAATTTTATCTATCAATTTAGTCATCTGGCATAATATGAATATTCCGCTTCATGAACATTAATATGTTGAATTTCTCGTCTGAAAGCTCGTTTCGGCTGTAGTATCCTTGCCCGTGGAGAAAAGACGTTCAACTGCAGCGCCTGAGGGTATAGCAGTATTATATTTAATAAACAGATTGTGATTGTGTTGGATTAAAGATTGACGGACTTTGGGAAATTTAACGGAAGTTAGCGAGTCCATTAACATATTTTTATGTTAATTTAAAAGTTAATCCGTTGCTCTGAATGTTAACTTCGTTAATTAACGATTAACGGATTAACGAGTTATTGCCCCAATATGGATATAGGTAGCACCACCTGCCTGTGCATTCCTTTTTTTAAAAGGAATCGTAAGTAAAACTGTCAGTCAGCGTCTTACTATTTAAAAAATATTTTAAACTTAAATCAGTTAAAAGTTTACAACATTCAATAGGAGAAACATCCTGATGGTACCTGCACATCGAGATAATCGACGTGTCACACCTGCCAAGCTGCCTTGGACAAGCGTCGCGGGTATATTGTCCGTTCCCCTATAATAGGAGACCCGAGCCCCGTAGTGAGACAGTTGTGGGCTGTTATTATTGTTACAACTTAGGCTCCGACAAAGACAAATTCCACGTACAGATCTGTAAAAGCACATTTATTACTTGTCGGCATTTGAACTAATTGTAATCCTTTTATAATCGTCTTCTTTTGTTCACTTATTTATTGGCAGACGTTTCTAGTTATTGTGAAGAACAGCCTATTGTCCTATTATACGGGTTTACGGCTGCTCAGGAGCATCATTAGCCATGTGTTGCGGATTATAAGTACAAGCTAATTCTCGGAATTGGTGTCGACGTTGCCGGGTGGGCACATCTGCATTTGTGAGCTACAACTAAGATCTAGGCGTGACGTGTGTACATTCGGGAATCTGATAGTGACGGACTTTTCGCGTTTTATTGAATTACGACCTTGTGCATTACGTTTGGATTTGTTGCGTTCAATTATATTTGTACCTATGTTATACGTGTGTGTATAGTTCTAATAAACTCTATAATGATTCTAACAGCATTTTAATTCGATTCCCGCAAACTCGTAACATTATTATAGGACTTTCAATTTATAACTAACTTATGTATAAAACATTTCTAATGTGTTTATTTGAACTATAATTCCTTGAACACTTATAGACTTAAATAAATGATACACTTGTTAGATGGCGTAATTACTGACAGCATTAATTGTGAAAATTGGTTAACAATGAATATTGTTTGAAATAATAATGTTTGTGTAGACAGGGTAAAACGCCGGTCAGTGTCATGCCACATTCAGATCAAATTTCTCAAAGGGCCTCTACATGTTGGCCTTCCCATGGCTCCACGTAAGCCTCCCTAAAGTCCTTTTTGTGAGACGGTAATGTCTCTCAAAGAGGCCGCCGAACGAGATAGGGAGAGGAGTATTATTGCGCGTACTAATGCGACTCCACGCGGACGCCGGCGGTTGGCTGGCATCCGGAGACGCAGGTATGCGCATGACTTCCCACCCTGAATAATACCGCTTCGGGGGGCCTTTAGCTATCAAGGGAGCAAAGGATTCATCACCCCCGCTGACGAAGTGAATGTGTTCTGATTCCCGGAGCACATTCAGGCACTTTTTACGCTGGATCGGACTGGGCGTAACTACGTTCTAAGTCTCGGCCTTTCCTACATAAAAAGCGCGGGGCACATGAGAGAAGGGTAGTTTTAGTGGGTAGTGGGTGTTGCCCGTGCAACTTCTCTGAGTCTCCACACAAGCTGGCTTGATTATTGTTCGGATTGCCCCTTATCAAAGGGGAAAGCCTTCATGATCAACTATGGTCTAATCCCTTGCAAAGGATCCAGTATTGTGCTTAAAAAAAAAATTCCGGGGACATTTTATGGCCCGTGGTATACACAGACATACATGTATAAATTATACAAGACACAAGAAATTACATACATACATATATACATAACTTCACGCCAGTTCCCTTGCGGGGTAGGCACGAGCAACAGAGTGCCATTTAGGCTTATTCTTACACACCTCACTTGCTTCTTTGACATTCATAAATCTTGTCATGCAAGCTCGTCTGTTCTTAAGGCTCCTGACATCACCTTCTGCTAGTACATGATCAATTTGATCATGGAAGGTGTGTCGTGGCCTTCCACGACTTCTGCATCCATCCACTTTTACATTGTATATCTGTTTAGTCATTCTTTCATCATGCTTTCTTTCCACATGCCCGAACCACCGGAGTATTCCTTTCCTTACCTTCACCCCGACACTTTCTTTCAGACCAACTCTCTTTCTTACTTCGGTATTACGAACGCGGTCCGCGAGCGTCACTCCGCAGATTTTGCGCAGTGCTCGCAGCTCGCCCGCGTTTACTCTACTTTCATGCCCTTTCTTCCATACCCAACTCTCGCATCCATACGTGAGCGTAGGTACCAGCACCGCGTTGTGTACGGCGAGCTGGGCCTTCGGCCACAAGAAATTCAAATAAATAAATCCTTTGCGAACGCACGCTTAATAGGTATTAACAAGTTTTGTATTGTTACAGAAAATATTAGACAGTTGCAGAATGAACACAAAGAACTGGGCGCCATTGAAAGGTACTTTATGTTTTGTATTAATTTTAATATTTCTTACATTTTTTATTGACAACCATCTTACAATAAGCCTTATATTCCTGTGTATATCTTTTCCAACTAATTTAATAAATACGAATTTGAATTTTTTTGCGACGCTTTTAAATCAGATAAACACGAAGTTTTACATACACGTTTTCAGGGATAAATTTTTCAATGCATGAGTTCAGCGGAGAGGCAGACGGTTCACCTGATGGAAATCGGTTACCATCGCCTATGGACATTGGTAACACCAACGGTGCTATCAATGTGCTGCCGCTATCTAAAGCGTCACTGAAACCACTACTGCCAGAACATAACTCAAGGTTACCTGCACACACTTCATCCTATTATGATAATTCTTTTACAGAGCAGGCTGTCAAACTTTGAAATATGCTGCCTCTTTACTATCAGAGAGGCCAAATCCTTACCAGCATTTAGAAATTTACTCAGAAAACACTATTTGTCCATAAATAGCTGTCTGATTAACACAATATAATCATGCTAATACATTTATTATAATATCTTATGTGTTTTGAAATATATTATTGTATACGTGTATATATAGATAGATAGATAACTCTTTATTGTACACTATTACAATTGTGTACAAAGGGCGGTCTTATCGCTAAAAAGCGATCTCTTCCAGACAACCCGTGGCAAGACTATTGCTGATTAGGAGTGGCGATGGTGATATACATAATTATTGTATGATTACTCACATTTTAAGTGAGATGAATTAGGAACCGGGATGAATTAGGGAAACGATGAGTAGCACTCAGAGGAAGAATATGTATGTTAAGAGACCTTGTCAAAGTTTCTAAAGTAGAAAAAGTATGGTCTTGTTTAAAGAGACAAGTGTTGAAATCACCCATGATGATACATACATACATAACTTCACGCCAGTTCCCTTGCGGGGTAGGCACGAACAACAGAGCGCCATTTAGGCCCATTCTTACACACCTCACTTGCTTCTTTGACATTCATAACTCTTGTCATGCACACTCGTCTGTTCTTAAGGCTCCTGACATCACCCTCCGCTAGTACACGATCAATTTGATCATGGAAGGTGTGTCGTGGCCTTCCACGACTTCTGCATCCGTCCACTTTTGCATTGTATATCTGTTTAGTCATTCTTTCATCATGCATTCTTTCCACATGTCCGAACCACCGGAGCATTCCTTTCCTTACCTTCACCCCGACACTCTCTTGATGATACTATGATGATACTATGCGTATATGAAGGAGAAAGCTTTTCTAACAGAATTTCAAAAGAGGAGAAGTAATTAATGCGAACAGACGATGCGTAAATACTCCTAGTAAAATCTTGGTATGCGCAAATTCTACTTCTAATAAATAAATACTCGCCGTTATCCGGTGTTGGGGGTTGTGAGGATGTACTTAAGATTGTGTATGCTAGATGGGAGCGCAAGTATATAGCAACGCTTCCACCACCATTACCGATACGGTCATTTCGGATTAGACGATATCCTGGCAAAGAATATGAAGTAGAGGACAGGCAAGGTTTAAGCCAGGATTCCGAAACTAATACAGCGTGCAAATTATTATGAGTAAATGACGCCAGCATATCGGGGAAATGAGCTGGAATACTCTGAGCATTTATGTGTGCCACATTGAAAATACGAGAAAGACCTGAAAATTTATTTTCAATTACTTCTTGCAGTGAAGGTAAATTATGATGGCTGCCATGTGAACTGTCAGATGAAGACAAACAGGAACGAAAATCTGAGTCAGAATCACTAAAAGTCTCATAATTATCCATAGAATAAAACAAATACTTTATATAAATAAATTACAATTTCAAATATATAAAATAATATACAAATATTAAACTTCTAAAAAAAAAATACAAATCAATCAGAATGTATTTGCCAGGTGTGCGGATGAGATAGATATAAAGAAAGTATAACAACACAATTATAGCAAAAACAAAACGCAACAAACTGTCACATTTACATACACATACATACATAACTTCACGCCAGTTCCCTTGCGGGGTAGGCACGAACAACAGAGTGCCATTTAGGCTTATTCTTACACACCTCACTTGCCTCTTTGACATTCATAACTCTTGTCATGCAAGCTCGTCTGTTCTTAAGGCTCCTGACATCACCTTCTGCTAGTACACGATCAATTTGATCATGGAAGGTGTCTCGTGGCCTTCCACGACTTCTGCATCCATCCACTTTTGCATTGTATATCTGTTTAGTCATTCTTTCATCATGCATTCTTTCCACATGCCCGAACCACCGGAGCATTCCTTTCCTTACCTTCACCCCGACACTCTCTTTCAGACCAACTCTCTTTCTTACTTCGGTATTACGAACGCGGTCCGCGAGCGTCACTCCTGTCACATTTAAGGGGCAAAAAATGAATGACATTGACAATTATGACAGAATTAAATAAAACATTACAAGATTTACAATAAAAAGGGTAAACAAAACAACATCATTAAATTAACATAAAATCAATGTGCGAAATGTATAAAAGAAGGAAATTTATAAAAATAATAAGGTTTTTCATAGTTTATAAATTTCACAAAGCGAAATGGAGGACAGAACAATTAATAAACAGAAATGTATAAAGTGGAGAGAAATAAAACAAGCAAAAGGCTCGTTTGAGAATCGCCATTTCTTAGCTCCTGCTGTCGGCGCGCTCCTTAAAAAAATATAGGTCCCAAGAAACGGGAACAAAAAAATGTTCGTAAAATGAAAACTACTGGGCCAAACTATATTAAATTTTTAGGGGACCAAATGGCAACTATTCCGCATCAAACTAAACAAGAATCACGTAAATCGGATCATAAATCTCAGCGTAATCGGTGTACATATGGAACGGAATGGAAAAATTTTCATAAAAAATGTTCATAAAATAAAAACTACTAAGCCAAACTATGTCAAATTTTTATGGGACCAAATGGCAGTTATTCCGCGTCGAACAAAAAAGAATCACGTAAATCGGATCATAACTCTCAGCGTAAATTTAACATACAGATACACATGCACACACGCACACACACACACACACACACACACACACACACACACACACAGAGAGAGAGAGAGAGAGAGAGAGAGAGAGAGAGAGAGAGACATGCAGACATACATATATATATATATATACATACATACATAACTTCACGCCAGTTCCCTTGCGGGGTAGGCACGACTAACAGACCGCCATGTAGGCTTATTCTTACACACCTCACTTGCTTCTTTCACATTCATAACCCTTGTCATGCACGCTCGTCTGTTCTTAAGGCTCCTGACATCACCATCTGCTGGTACACGATCAATTTGATCATGGAAGGTGTGTCGTGGCCTTCCACGACTTCTGCATCCATCCACTTTTGCATTGTATATCTGTTTAGTCATTCTTTCATCATGCATTCTTTCCACATGCCCGAACCACCGGAGAATTTCTTTCCTTACCTTCGCCACGACACTCTGTTTCAGACCAACTCTCTTTCTTACTTCGGTATTACGAACGCGGTCCGCGAGCGTCACTCCGCAGATTTTGCGCAGTGCTCGCATCTCGACCGCGTTTACTCTACCTTCATGCTCTCTCTTCCATACCCAACTCTCGCTTCCATACGGGAGCGTAGGTACCAGCACTGCGTATATATATATATATACTAATATTTATATATTTAATAATAAGCATATTAGATTTATAAATAATAACAACAATATTGTTAGAAAACAGTACATAAATAGAATATTATCTCAATGTGCAGGTTTCATCACGATGTTTTACTTCGCCGCTACTAATTGTAATAACAGGCAAATTAGGTCAGTGCTTAATCGATGCATGCTCTCCGATAGAGATTTTAAGGACTTTTAAATCTGGATATGGATATAAAAATAATATTGGACCGGTCTCTTCGTAATCTGCTTATCTTGGGGATGTACAATATGTGTGTTGCTCTCTATGTATATAGACTTCCAGACTCATCTATCGGCCCACATATAATTTTTTTGGTCAGGTATATGACTTAAATTTACAATGATGGTGTCTCTCCACAGTGTGTCAACGTAACGGTTCGTACACCATTCATCATCATATCCACGATTGTTTGGTGGTTGGAGCAGGGGGCGCTGGTCTTCGTGCCGCAGTGGGCCTTGCCCAGCAACATTTCTCAGTAGCATTGATCTCCAAGCTGTTCCCTACTAGATCTCACACCATCGCTGCACAGGGAGGCATGAACGCCGCTATAGGTTGGTATACCATATATAATTACTGCTTTTTTCTGTACTACCTGACAACATGTATTCGAATTTTAATGATGATCTGTTGAGTAGCTAATGCCTGAACGCATGAACTCATATTCGCATTTATAATATAAGTATTATTAGCAAAGGGGAGTGCAGGCTAACGTTCGCACCCCAGCGCTCAATATAACTTAAGCGGGTGAGTTTGCTGTAGAACTTTTATTATAAACTTTCAGCTTCTACTTCTGCAATAAATTACTGTTCGTGTAAATATGTTTAGGTTGTATTTATGTTGGTGACATCAATCCGCTTCAGTAGTTTTCTGTGCATATGGCGATCGCCGCTTTGAAAACACCTCGCGGTTATTTACGAAAAAACGCAAGGATGACTTTTAAGCAATTTTGTAAAAATCGATCATATCCCTGTGGGAGGGATGCGTGACTCTTAAAGCATAAATAAGACTGCAAACACTGATTTTTGTTGCATTTACTGCCATCATACAGAGCCGGCAAAAAATAATTTCCTTTTTAAAACTTTTACTACACCTAAATTCAAACTACTCTTTAACAGTTTAACTAGACTTAATTAAAACGCGCCATTTTATTTCTTTTTATTTTTATTTCGACGTTTCGGCCACATTTCAGTAGCCGTGAATACGGAATACAAAGATGTCAAGTGTCAAGAATTCGCGTCAGAAAATGATTCTTACAGGCGCGGTGCTGCAATCGCTGCACTTTTAATCCTCCTAAAGTGATTATTTGCTAATCTGTAAATCAGTGGTGGATTTATCAATAGGCTGGAGCCTAGGGCGGCAGATTTTGGAGGGGCGGCAAATTTGGGGCCAATTTTTATATATATTATTTGTTACACAATCTTCAAACTACGGTAAAAAGGAGGTCTAATTCAAGACTATACACGTCTCACGATATGTACACAAACATAAAGTTACAATTTCATTGACAAAAAAATGATCTAATTAATATGATTGTGAATAAGGGTATCGATTTACCGGTAGGGGCGGTAAAATTGGAATAGCCTACAGACGTCATATTTCTAAATCCGTCCCTGCCGTAAATAGATGTATATTGTAGATAATTAAATATAATAAAAACAGCCTTTATTACTTGATTTACATTTGAATGCGAAGAAAACAAAGGTTATGGTGTTTGAAAGAAAAGAAACCAGAACGAATGCAAGGATAATGGTCGATGATGTTATGCTAGAGCAAGTGAATGAGTTTGTATATCTTGGATGTGCTTTTAGCAGGGATGGAAGATACACCGCTGATATAGAAAGAAGAGTGAATTTGGGGAATAGTGTGAATGGAGCGTTAGGTAAACTTATAGGCGCTAAGAACCTCAGCCAGAAGGCCCAGCTCGCCATACACAACGGGGTGCTGGTACCTACGCTCACGTATGGATGCGAGAGTTGGGTATGGAAGAGAGAGCATGAAAGTAGAGTAAACGCGGTCGAGATGCGAGCACTGCGCAAAATCTGCGGAGTGACGCTCGCGGACCGCGTTCGTAATACCGAAGTAAGAAAGAGAGTTGGTCTGAAAGAGAGTGTCGGGGTGAAGGTGAGGAAAGGAATGCTCCGGTGGTTCGGGCATGTGGAAAGAATGCATGATGAAAGAATGACTAAACAGATATACAATGCAAAAGTGGATGGATGCAGAAGTCGTGGAAGGCCACGACACACCTTCCATGATCAAATTGATCGTGTACTAGCAGAAAGTGATGTCAGGAGCCTTAAGAACAGACGAGCGTGCATGACAAGAGTTATGAATGTCAAAGAGGCAAGTGAGGTGTGTAAGAATAAGCCTAAATGGCACTCTGTTGTTCGTGCCTACCCCGCAAGGGAACTGGCGTGAAGTTATGTATGTATGTATGTTTATTACGTGATCATTATACATGTGATATTACACATAATTTATATGTTTTTTTTTTCAAGTTTCTCCATTTGTGGATATAGACTTCCTCCATCTTTTGCCATAGAATTTTGTTTTTCGCGGTCCTAGTCCAGAGTCTATCTGCGACTGACGCAATATCGTCACTCCATCTTATAATGGGCCTTCCACGACCTCGTTTCTGCTCTCTGGGGTACCAGAACAAATAGAGAGATGCAAATAATTTCTGAACAACAAATACGAAACTGTCTATAATTAAAGCTGTAAATGCATTTCCTGACTACTTTAGGAACAAAATTCTATCAAATAGCAGAACTATCACTTTAGTTGCTTTAGTTACCGTGGATCTTCTTTCATGGCGCGGAGCCTCAGACTCTAATGTTGAAATTGGAGTTTTTGCGGGAACTGAAAGGGGACGTTGTGCTGCGCAGTTTTATTTTCTAAATATGTGTAAAATTACTTTAAAATGAACAATAGTTATAGGATATTGATATGGTTATTATTTATTCTATAGAAGTCTAATCTTTTTATTATCTATACTATATTCTCATAGACTGATTTACATTTTCATAAGTTAAACATGTAGTTGATATGCGAATAGGACCTTATCATCGTTTAAACAAACATGTGCTTAATCGACAACTTATAACTTAACTGGAAAGTTAGTATCAAAATGATGATAAGGACTTAACTGGTTAGTTTTTTAAGTTACATGACAACTTAAGGAATGCAAATTAATTCAGGCTAAAGTCCTGCCTTACATCTGAACTGAACACCATCCACGACGTTCCTTGGAATTGACGAGCACGTGCGAATGAGATTTGCTTGGCAGAGAACATGCAAAGTATCTTCGTATGGTAAATTGGACAAGGCTTTGCCTACCCCATTCAGAGACTGTCTCTAAGGAGAATTTTGCAGGGTTTAGACGATATAAAATTCAAGTGGAGCGCAAATGATGTAGCAAGAAATTTAGCATGGTAAAATTGTATAATTTAAAGGCAGTTAGGCATTTAGTGATCCAATCTAGTGCGATCGTATAGGCTCTACCGTGCCTTATCATCCAGTGCGTTAGCTACCGCACCACATTTGGCTCTTTTCTAAATAGATAATACTTATATAACGTCCGCTAAACCCGTACCAAATATAATTAGTGCGGTTGACTGTATCCTCTTCATTTGATATGCGTCAACCAAAGGATGTGTGTATATCGTAATAGATACGTACAAATTTCATATTAATTGAGAGGTCAAGCTCAGTTCGGTACACACAAACCGCAACCGATTCTAATTTGTCATCGTACTAATTTATAATCCACAAACGCAACAAAGGAACGTCAAATAGATGTGATTAGTTTTCCAATAATAGGAAGCGGTTCATAACAGTAGTCTGGCTCTAATTTTAATTTGTACCATAGTTTCTTTTTAATTTGTATTAAGTATAGTTTATTTTCAAATTTTTATATAATAACATGTTATCTAATCATTTGATATAATATTAAAATGGATGGAAGGAAAAATAAAAATAAATTATTTTTCCTTCCAACCATTTTAATATTATATAAATGATTAGAGCTAGGCATGTTTGTTGAAGAGTTTCTTGCGTCGCTTCTTTTCTTCAAGCTCCAACATGTTGCGAAGTGGTGGTAAATAGGCTCCCATAGAGTAAATTGTAACCATAAACAAAATTAAAACTAAATAATTAAAATGAACAAGTTTGAGAACATTGACACTTGACATCTTTGTCTTCCGTGAACACGGCTGCTGAAAGTTGCCGAAACGTCGGAATAATAAAAATGAAATAAATTACCGTGCTTAAAACCGTTAAAACGTAATTTTATTAAGAACAATAGTTATTGGATATTTGATGGTTCAATATGCCTTTTCGAGCTGCCAAAAAAAAATTCCTCCGTTTGACGACAGTTTAAGACCTATGATTTGGCTGAGTCCATTTCATAAAGGTTATTATATTATGTAATACTGGATTTTGCCAGCATATACGTTTGCGTTAGGTAATGAATATATATTTTGTCAATCGATTACAAATTAAACAAGTATACTACAACAACTACTAGGCCTACGTCCAGCAGTGGACTGCGTATGGCTGGCGACTACTGGAGGTTTTTTAACCGCTGGTTGTTTAGCCGGGGAATACCGCGCAGGCTATGCAAGGGGGGAGGAGGGTCGATATTGGAGAACTGACCATCGATTAGCCCCCCAATTGACACTAAGACAGCTAGTTTGAGCTCCTCAGTGTCCAGTTGAGGAACGACCGCAGCCTCCTGAGGCACCCTTTTACGATTTTCGCCAAATCACTAACCTCTGCGCACTCCCTTCCACACGACAGGCGTCCCCCTCTTCCCACGTAGATTACACTTCTTGAGCGAGCTGATGTTCTCAAGACTGAGTTTCCGGCTCTCGGTGTCTAGATATCTAGCTCGGACGAATCAGCCCTTTAAATTCCCTGAGGTGATTTAACACAGTAGGTGTTGCTGCAGCAGGCTTTTACTAATGCCCTAATTTACTCCTGGTTCGCTCTTTCCACTTCCCACTCTCCTGGAAGCGGGAGCTCCACCGTGACCGAGATGGGATTTTTGCGCTTCTTTGCGCACGCAAATAATTGACAGGTCTTTCCCCCGGTAAGGTAGAAAATGGCATCGAGGAACCGGCTTGGCGCGCTTACACATTTGCTAATGGAATGTATGCTTTTGCGCACTCCAAGATATCGGCCGTATTATCCACTGAGAAAGGTGGAGGCGTCGATACAACCGAGTAACACATTGAGCCAGTGCCCACTGATGTGGGCCCACCCCAGTAGTGGGAAATCGGACACATTCCTTGGGCGAGATGTCGGTACGATATCTACACCTATCATTGCTATCCTAGAGGTACTCTTACGGACCACTTTGATAGCGGTATAAACTTTAACCGCGACGGCGTGAACCCGCACCGATGCGGTGCCTACTTTAGCCGCGGCGTGAGAAGTTCCCTCTACCGCGGTGCCTATCCCACAGTGCTCAACAGCGAGGCGGAACTCGAGGCCATATCGCTCCCTTTACCCGCCCGCAATCCGACCACACTGCGGCTACCTTTCGGTTCCGTTCCACTGGGAGTCGCATACCATTTTCCACTGACTTGAGCCGCTTCCCTCATGTACGCAACGGTTCTGTAGAACGTTTCTCTCGCGTTAATACGTGAAGCGAAAACAACCTTTTTACAAAAATTGCGCGAACGGAGGAGTATCACATTTCACACACTTATCCCTATTAATATTATAAATGCAAAAGTAACTCTGTCTGTCTGTTCCGTTTTCACGTAAAAACTACGGGACCGATTTGGCTGAAACTCAGTATATTAAGTTTCGATGCCGAGAATGAACATAGAATACTTTTTATCCCGGAAAATGGGATAGTTTCCGGGATAAAAGTATATTTGTCACTCTGTTTGTTATCCTTTTATGGAAAGACTATTGGACCGATTTGGCTGATACTCGGTACATATGTAATTTGAATACCGAGGGTGGCCAAGGGATACTTTTCATCTCGGATACTGGGATAGATATATGTAAAGTTTATCCCGGAAACTACGATAGGTTTTTTATTTGTGGTTTGCCATTTTCGTCATTTTGTTTATTTTGGTCAATTTGGTCGTGTAGGTAATTTTGGTAGTTTTGCTATTTTTAATAATTTATGCTGGTAGTTTTGGTAGTTGTGGTAGTTTTGGTGGTTGTGGTAGTTGTGGTAGTTGTGGTAGTTTTGGTAGCTGTAGTAGTTTTGGTAGTTGTGGTAGTTTTCTTTTGTAGATTTGGTAGTTTCGGTAGATTTGGTAGTTGTGGTAGTTTTGGTAGTTGTGGTAGTTTTGGTTTGTAGATTTGGTAGTTTCGGTAATTGTGGTAGTTTTGGTAGTAGTGGTAGTATTGGTAATTGTGGTAGTTTTGGTTTGTAGATTTGGTAGTCATGGTAGTTTTGGTTGGTAGATTTGGTAGTTTGGGTTTGTTGATTTAGTAGTTGCGGTAGTTTTGATAGTTGTGGTAGTTTTGGTAGTTGTGGTAATTGTGGTGGTTTTGGTAGTTGTGGTAGTTTTGATTGGTAGATTTGGTAATTGTGGTAATATAGGTAGTTGTGGTACTTTTGGTTGGTGAATTTGGTAGTTTTGGTTTGTAGATTTGGTAGTTGTGGTAGTTTTAGTTTGTATATTTGGTAGTTGTGGTAGTTTTGGTAGTAGTGGTAGTATTGGTAGTTGTGGTAATTTTGGTTTGTAGATTTGGTAGTTATGGTAGTTTTGGTTGGTAGATTCGGTTATTTTGGTAGTTGTGGTAGTTTTGATAGTTGTAGTAGTTTTGGTTTGTAGATTTGGTAGTTTTGATTAGTCGATTTTGTATATTCGGTTGTTTTGATAGTTGCGGTAGTTTTGATAGTTGTGGTAGTTTCGGTAGTTGTGGTAGTTTTGGTAGTTGTGGTAGTTTTGGTAATTGTGGTAGTTTAGATTGGTAGATTTGGTAACTGTGGTAGTTTAGGTAGTTGTGGTAGTTTCGGTTGGTGGATTTGGTAACTGTGGTAGTTTAGGTAGTTGTGGTAGTTTCGGTTGGTGGATTTGGTAGTTTTGGTTGGTAGATTCGGTAGTTTCGGCAGTTTTAGTACGTTTGGTAGTTTTGGTCGTTTGTGTAGTTTACACAATATTTAGTTATATAAATAAAACTAGAACGTGTTGAAATAGGGTATTAAAGTTTGTACGGGTGGGGGCAATGATTTATCAAGTTTATAGATATAAAAATTCATAATCTTTAAAAAATGCGACTTTCACTCGATCTAGATCTAGATACTATTCATCCCGGTAGATGGGATAGTTTGCGATATAAAATGAAGTAAATCTTCCGAGGGCAAATAGCACCAACATAAAAATACAATACAATATATCCTGTATAATGCCTGCTCTTAAAACAAGAGGTACGCACTAGAGTTTGAAGCGCGGCGGAGCCGCGGGGTAAACTCTAGTAGTGTATATAGAGTAGGAGCGACGGATGCATTATTTAAATTATCTATAAAAAAATACATTAAATCAATAAAAAAAACATTACTCACACTACCATGTCAACAATATTGTTGTCTTGGCGAAATCTGCGACTATAGAAGTATAGTCTTTGACAACAAATTATTGTGGTCTGTGGTCACTAGTTCGAATTATTACCAGAATTGCAGCTTCATAACATCTATATTTGTATACATATTGGTACGACCAAATGCCGACGAACGAAAAATTCACACCTGCTTCTGTAGAAACACATTTTATTACCTTCCCGCATTTGGACTTCTTTTGTTTACTCTATGTTTAAAATTTGTAATTAGAAAACAGCCTATTGTGTATGTATCAGTCTGAATCGACCCGTCGTAAAGACATTCACGCATCGCGCGCGCATTTGAGATATCCACCCAATTGCAATACTAATCGGGTTCCAAGAGCTTGGTGATAAGTGGCAAGTGAATCTAGTTGTGAAGCGGGAGATATATAACAAGAGAACACGCACTGCTGCTCCTGTATCGCAGACGCTCCGGTTACTCAGCTCATATTATTACGGGTGAGTCCATTTATCTCCATTCCCTCTTACCCTTGCACCCTTGAAATCTGGCAATCGGCCAGATCATATGGTCTTTCGAACCGAATATTCCAACTGGCGACCTATTTATACAGTCTGCAACAACCGTATTTTGCCATTTTATGGTTAATTCAAACCAAATTGTAAATTTTCGCATACCTAAAAAGTTAAATAAACAATCATTATCAATCTGCCCATTTACCCGTTTTCTGCCCTTGTTTTTTCTTTTTTGTTTTCTTATAAACATATTACTTCTGCCCTTATATATTTGAATACCCATTCCACATTCCTCAGATAATTACGCAAATTGCTACACGATAACTATTTTTTGGTACGTAGGTAGGTTAATATAACCTCGAGTACGTATTCTGTACTTTATTCAGCACACCTATTCTCGAATACTTGCACTAAACGTGATATCGGATCGATATAATAATATTGAATATTATATTCGTTTCACTCGGTGTGGTTAGCTTGCCGTGCAACTTTTATAGCTTATATATAGCTTCGTGTTTATTAAGACTCAGCGCACACGACAGTTTGATATATATTTTTTTTCCTAATCATTTTTATTTATTTCGTATTTCTTACGTTTCTCTGGCTGCTTTCTTGCGTGTTCTTTATTAGCATTAGTAAAAAAAAAAAAAAAAAAAAAAAAAAAAAAAAATTATTTTTTTTTTTTTTTTTTTTTTTTTTCGTTTGCTTTTCCTTTTCTTATTGTGCACTTCTCATCGTCATGCCTACCAAATCGCAATCTGCCATCTTTATGCAAACCCATAAGTACATAACTTTCCTATTAGAGATAGCTAACCTTATATTAAAAGGAGACAAAAAGTATAGTGTAAACGATTTCATAGGGCGCTTTACAAAATTGGACGATATAAAGGGCAAGTTGGATACAGTATATTATGAGATCTTGGACTCTAAAGACCTTGACGACAAAGTGGAAAAATGGTACTTTGACTACTACACCTCGGCTATAGAAGCATATGAAAAAATTTTGGTGGCAAACATCACCATCAGCTCAAGCATCAAACCAAGCTCGCCCACATTCTCCACGTCTACTGTTCTGCCCAAAATAGATCTACCCAAATTTTCTTCCAAGCTTGAGGATTGGCCATCTTTCATAACAATTTTCAAAAGCCTTACGGACACTGCCGGTAATTTGTCAGGTGCAGTTAAATTACACTATTTATTTTCTTGCCTCTCCGGAGAAGCTCTCAGTATGGTATCACACCTCAAGGTTACCGATGAGAACTACGATGTAGCGATGACAACACTTGCCAATCGCTACGAAAATCGCCGAGTTCTCATTGATAGGTTTATAGATATGATACTAGAGTTACCCCACATCACCACCCGCTCACAAATCAGACAGTTATTTTTAGCCCCTCTTATTTCAACCCAATCGGCGCTTAAAAACCTAAACTTACCACTACATGACTCAGACTACGTCCTAGTGTCAATAGTAGTGCGGAAGTTAAAGGGCGAGCTTCGCACATTATTTGAACGAACGCATGGGTCTTCAGACACTCTGCCCACCTTAAAGGATGTAATCACATTCTTAGAAGACCATGCACGTTGCACAGAAACTGAGACATATAACCCACCCCCCCCTCCCCTCAGCCCGACATACAGACAAACTGAACGTGCTTCTCCCTCAGCACGGTACCAACCACGCGCTTCTGCACCCAGACCAGAAATTCGGCACGTTCGTTTTCAGCCCACTACTTCCGTCCGCCCACCTTTAACGCGCCCTGCATATCCTCTACAAAGTCAAGCGTACCCTGTACAGTACGCTCAAGGATACCCACAGTCTACACAATATTTCGAGCCCATAGCACAAGATTCCGCCCACCCACCAGCACCGACCAATAATTATTACTGCCCTTGGTGTCACGTTAGAGGACACAGGTTGCTGAACTGCGGTGAATACCTAAGACAGCCTACGCAAGGGCGCTGGGATTTTATCCAAGCTCATGAACGGTGCCGTAAGTGTCTAGGACCCCATTACTCTGACGAGTGCAGATCCACAGGACGGTGTAGAGAATGTGATAGCGAGAAACACCATACCACCTTACATCGCAGTGGCTTTGAATCACCCACATATGACAATTCTCACCTCTTGCCCCCACAACTAAGAGGACAAGAACACACCCGCCCAACCACGGAATCAAGAAACTCTTCTCGTCGTAATTCACCTATTAATTCACAACAATGACTACCTGCTACTCACTTACACAATACTACACTACACCCACCCATACCATCGCTACAATATACACCATCCACTACATCACGTAAACAAAATAAATCCCAGTTTCATACTCAGCACTATGATAATAAAGTTTATCATAATAATCACTTGCCCGGCAGCCCTGTTACTTCCTCTGATAAAGCTAACCAAAATGACAGTCATATTTCAGCACATACTCAGCACATTACAGTACACGATCCACCAGTTTTATTACCCACTGTGTCCCTAGAACTAGCAGACAACGCTGGAGTATTTCATAAGGCAAGAGCATTATTAGACAGCGGTTCCATGCTAACCTTGTTAACTAAAACTATGACACAAAAATTACGTTTGCCTGTCGAGCACACAGAACTAAAAATTACAGGAGTCGGTAATCAACAGACTCAAAACTCTAGTTCTTCAACTACCATCACATTCCGCCCTATTCACACCGAAGTCCCAGTAATTAGCGCAAAGGCATACATTCTACCAGATTTGACAGGTCTTTTACCATTAACAATGTTACCTGACGTTGTTCCACTCCTCGACTCGACACAGCTTCCCCTAGCAGACTCGTCTTATCGTTTTCCAGCCGCTATTGACTTGATTTTAGGTTCTGATGTCTTGGGCCAAATTTTGGATGGTAACAAAATTTTTTTGGGCCCCGGCAGGCCAATAGCCTTCGGCACGATCTTCAATTTCGCTCTTTTAGGTCCTATCAATCCAAACTACACAAAGCCTGAGCCTCAAGTTAATTCAGCACTAGTAAATATTGACTGTTTACAACCCCAACACTCAAATAAAGAAATACACTCCGCTCTGGAGAGATTCTGGGAAGTCGAAGAAGTGCAATCAAAGGACAACTCAACCTCTGACGAGTGTGAGGAGAACTTTCGTTCTACCACCACACGTGATCCCACAGGGCGATACATAGTATCCCTTCCCTTTCTTACAAAGGCACCTAAGCTCGGTGCAACCCACGCTATTGCACTACGACGATTCCTTAATTTGGAGCGCAAACTCCAAAGAGATCCTACCCTCCGCTCAAAATATATCGACTTCATGAAGGAATACATTGACATGGGCCACATGGCTCTTTGTCACCCCAGCACATTCAAAGGAAAAGACCATTTTTACGTCCCGCATCATGGCATCTTCAAAGCCAACTCTGAAAAACTTCGCACGGTTTTTGATGGCAGCTGTAAGAGCTCTAATGGTGTCAGTCTTAATGACTGTCTGCACACTGGCCCACCGCTCCAACGTGATATTACTGACATCATTCTAAATTTTCGTACTCACAAAGTGGTCTTTAGTACAGACATCCAGATGATGTTTAGAAATATACTAGTTCACCCAGACCACAGACGGTTCCAACTCATTCTATGGCGCTCTTCTCCAGATCAACCTCTGCTCACTTACGCCCTGTCCACTGTCACGTATGGCCTACGACCCAGCCCCTTCCTCGCCAATCGATCTATTATACAGCTGGTCACTGATGAAGGTCACCGTTTTCCCCAGGCTGCACAGGTTCTTACGCACTCCATATTCGTGGATGACATTCTGACTGGGCATGATTCAGTTGACAAGGCAATAGCTCTGCAGACTGAACTCATTGAGTTACTAGCCCTAGGGGGATTTCATTTGCGAAAGTGGACCTCAAACTCTCGTCAGCTTTTAGAACGCTTCCCGGATGATCAATGTGACATACCCAAGGATTTTGATGTTGTACCCGACTCCAATGCAATCAAGGTACTTGGTATGCAATGGATACCACAAACGGACGAATTTACATATCACATTTCGGTACCTACACTGGAAAAATTTACCAAAAGGTCAATACTCAGTACCATCGCTCGTTTATACGATCCTAGTGGATGGATCAGCCCAGTTATTTTCCGCGCAAAACTGCTCATTCAGCACCTATGGACTCTAAAGTTAGACTGGGATGAATCGGCTCCCAATGATGTCACATTTCAATTTCAGCACATTTTTGAAGACTTACCTCTACTCTCTGCTCTTCGACTCCCCAGAACAATTTGCACCAGCAAAGATTCCACCTACACCCTACACGGTTTTGCCGATGCATCCGAATCCGGATATGCAGCCGCAGTCTATCTTCATGAAACGAATATCACGGGTCAGGTACACGTCAGACTACTTGTTTCTAAATCCAAGGTAGCCCCCATTAAAACCCGACAGACTATACCAAAGCTGGAACTTTCAGCTGCACACCTCACTTCGCTGCTCATTTCTCGCGTCTCTGTTCAACTTTCTGCCCACATTACCATTCAGCAACACTTTTGTTGGTCAGACAGTACTATCGTACTCGCCTGGCTTAAAACTCCTTCTCAATCCCTACAGGTCTTTGAGGCCAATCGAGTCTCTGCCATTGCAGCCAATCCATGTAACCCTACTTGGAGACATGTACCCTCAGCTCTTAACCCTGCCGACTGTGCTAGCAGGGGAATATCAGCACAGGAACTCTTAGCCTATGACCTATGGTGGTCGCCTACTTGGCTCAAGGCCCCACCTGATACCTGGCCCACGATGCCCCCTGCTTTGGGTCATCACGTACTGCCTGGTCTAAAACCAAGAAAAATGGTAGCTCACATCGCGGTTCCTGATCTAGACACGGATTTACTCACGAGATTCAGCTCCTTAGACACACTTGTAGGCGTAACCGCATGTATTAAACGTTTTGCACACAATTGCTTGGTATCTTCTCACTCTCGCATCGTTGGTCCCATTACCGTAGACGAACGTAAGAAAGCGCTCTTACACTGGGTACGCTCAGTCCAACAAAATATGTTCGCTGAAGACATCCACCGACTGCAAACTAACAAATTATGTACAGTGCGAATACAACGCCTCTCGCCCTTTCTCAAGGATGGTCTTCTTAGAGTAGGAGGGCGCTTGTCCAACTCAGCCCTTAGATATGACACACAACATCCCCTCATCTTACCCAGTTCAAGCCCCCTTGTGGACCTAATTATAGATCATTTCCACACTATACACTGCCACCCGGGCGCAGATACACTACACGCACTACTCCGTCAACAATACTGGATTTTATCTGGAAGGCGAGTCATTCGTCACCGTGTCTTTAAATGTGTACGCTGTTTTAGGCATCGAGCTCAGCCGAATCCCCCTTTTATGGCCGACCTACCGGCTGATCGAGTCAGCCCACAACCGGTGTTTAGTCAAGTGTCCACGGATTTTGCCGGACCATTCCTAATTAAATCAAGTACTCTACGCAATGCCAAACTTCTCAAAGGCTACTTTTGTGTTTTCGTTTGTCTCGCCACCAAGGCAGTGCACTTAGAGGCTGTCTCGGAACTTTCTACGGACGCCTTTTTTGCGGCACTGCAAAGGTTCGTTAGTCGGCGCGGAATCCCTACCCTAATTCGCTCTGATTGCGGTACAAACTATGTCGGCGCAAGAAATCAGCTCATAGAAGTACAAAACTTCTTAAAGGCCAATGATGATAGAATTACGCACAAGCTAGCCACACAGCAGATCACATGGTTGCTCAATCCGCCCTCAGCTCCTTCTTTTGGCGGTCTGCACGAGGCAGCCGTGAAATCTACTAAGCAATTACTCTATCGCGTATTAGGTGAGCAGCATCTGACCTTTGAAGAATTTTCTACACTCTTAGCCCGTATTGAGGCCGTTCTCAACTCTCGACCACTCTGCCCTCTGTCTTCAGACCCTACAGACTTCGAAGTCCTAACCGCTGGTCATTTCCTTATAGGTCGCCCACTTACCGCATTACCCGAACATTCCCATGAATCCTCTCCTCCATCAACCCTACGACGTTTTCGCTTAGTGCAAGCGTTGGCTCAGCGATTTTGGACCTTGTGGTCGAAATCCTACCTGCACACTCTCCAATCCCGATCTAAATGGACTACGGAAACCAGTCGACCCAAGATTGGTGAGCTGGTACTCATAAAGGAGGATAATCTTCCCAGACTCCAGTGGAAGATGGGAAGAATAAAGAAGATTCTGCCCGGAAAGGATGACGTCGTCCGAGTCGTAGAACTCAGCACCAAGGATGGCAGCTTAACGAGACCAGTCACAAAGATTGCTCGTCTTCCCCCCGACGACAACAGCACTTAGTCAGCACTATAAATGGGAGCCGTCACCTTTTCCCCGGGCCCCAGGATGTTCACGCCACCGCGTAACGAACGATGATTCCCCGAAAAAGTAATTTACCCCGCACTTCCGCGTCTCAACGATCAGTCTGAATCGACCCGTCGTAAAGACATTCACGCATAAATCTGGCAATCGGCCAGATCAGTAGGCATTAACCAGGTGTGATTCTTGGAAACTATTGTTATGCGTCGAGACATATTGTATTTGTACAGGATAAAAGGAATGCCCGAACGGAGGGGTGAGCACTCAAGCGACGATTACGATATCAGCAAGACTTGTATACATTCGATAAGCTATATAGTGACGGACTCTGCGCGTGTTATTGAATCGTGCATCATGTTTACTGTTACTGTTTTACTGGTTGCGTCCAGTTATATTTGTAACTGTGTTATACGAGTTTGTATAGTTCTAATAAATTCTATAGTAATTCCAACGGCATTTTTAAATTAATTTAGGATTCCAATACATTGCATAGTTGAACTTAGAGTAGATTTTTACAAGATTCTTATAACTCTTTCTCTGTTTCGTAGGTAGTATGCATGAAGACGACTGGCGCTGGCACTTTTATGACACAGTGAAGGGGTCAGATTGGTTGGGCGATCAGGTATGTACCTCATTATAGTCGTTTATAGTTTAAGACATTATAAGTATATTTCTCTCCATGCTTATTGTTGTATACTTTGTCGTGTCGTCGTTCGCAATATAGATCGACGACTACCTTGAATTTGAAGAATCATCAAGAAGTTTACTCACTCTTGGTTGATTATTTATTGAACGTCATTATTTATTTATTTCTTCTCTTTTCTTTAAATTATTATGTACTCAACAACGCCGCTGGCCAACTATATTGTGCGATATGTGGCCGGGAATTTAAAAATAAATTCGGTCTGGCCAGCCACATTAGGGCCCATAGGCGGCGAAATAATGACATTTGAGGGGTCGCCGTTACCGAAATCGGTAAGGAGGACTATATATATATGTACTCAATGTCTATATATAATGCGTGCTGTGTTCGCACCCAGAAGGTCAGCCAGCAACCATATTCTTTGTATTCTAGTTTTGTTTAAAAGTAGGCTGAGTTGGCCAGTTTGCGAACCAAACGAAAAAAAATTTTTGTTGTTCTCGATGTAAAGTTGACATAATCTGCCAGATGTTACTGATGAATTTAAATAGCTTTCAAGGGACCTGAAATAACAACCTTGAGTCGAATTTCCAATACTGGCAGTGAAAGAGGCCTCGAGAGGCCCACGCCTTCCAGGGCTGCGGAGAGACTAGGTCATATACCCGTAGCCCTGGCATAAGGCGAAGGATGGAATACCCAGGGGTTTTACTGGGTATCCCTAACTGGGGAGAGGCAATAGCATGGAACCAGTTCTGACTGGGCATGCTAGTGCCTATCACGACCTGGCAAATTCCACACTAGATCGCGACATATCCCCCCAAGGTTCTGCCCTTGTTGCGGCTTAGTCCTTAATCGGATTTTAGAGTGCCGCCTTCACCATCCTTGTAAACGTATAGACTCAAGAAAGGGTTGGTTAAAATCGTGAAGGATGATATGCATTCTAATGAATACTCTCACAATAAAGGACCCAAGACTGGGTGTGGTTATAGATTAAGACAACCTGAATTTATGGTGAATGACAACTTAGATGGTTTTACGTTAGGATTCGATCCACTACCTCACTAGAGAGGCTCCTACTGGAGTATTTGAACTTGAGAACATGGGTATGCCCTTCTCAAGAACCAAAGATGGGAAGATATATCAGAGATCCTTCGGCGGTGGGACAACGCATGAAGGGAAAAACGTTGCGAAGCGGACATGCTGTGTTGCTGATCGGTAAGTAGAAATTAATACTTGATTACAATAGTCAGGACCATCTTAATCCGGGGATGCAAGTGGTACATAGCACCCGGGCGCCAGCCGGTCGCTATATACATACAAATACATTCCATGCATGATTTGCAAGTTTTCACCAACAACATCATTAAAAAAGTTCCAACATAAGACCCTTAAAACTTATTCCGATATTTGAAAATATTTGATATAACTTATCATGATATATGAGTTACATAAATAGTAAATTTTATTTTTTGTTGCTCGCAATGTGACTGATTTTCGTACCTCAGCGCTCAAAAAGGTAAAGATGGCCCTGACAATACTATTAAACCGGATCATGTGTGCGCTTGACTTACTTTGATTCATAAGCTAAAATTTTAACAAATTACACATTAACAAATTTGACCACGCCAGATGGTTGCTAATTAGATAATAATAATTACAATTATTATTAAAAAATTATTGCAGAAGTTCGGCAGACAGGCAGACGGCCGACTTGATGGAAAGCGGTTACCATCGCCTATGGACATTTGTAATACCAAAGGTGCTACAAATGCGCTGCTGCTCTCGTAAAGGAGATTGGAACCTGGTCACTAATGCCGGAACACAAAACAAGGTTGTTACGGCGGCATACTCTAGACCAGGGGTGGTCGCCATCCAGTCGAGCAAATACCCTACCACCTGGCTGTGGGTTGTTTTGTCGCCTCTTACGACAGGCCGCCTGGCCGCAGGAAATTGTATTCTTTCTCCGTTCCTGCACGGATGATAATTAATAATTACAATGAGGTCCCGACAGTTTTGCATATGAAACTGTTAAATTTGAAAATTTCAATGCCATTATCTTAATTATCATACAAGGTTTGATAAATCTTAGTGGTAATTCGCTAATATTAGTAGCCTATTTATTAAATATTGTGTTATTGCCAAACAATATGTATTTTTCTTAAATATTGATAATTGTTATCCGTGCAGTAACGGAGAAAGAATACAATTTCCTGCGGCCTGGCGGCCTGTCGTATAAGGCGAATAAACAACCCACAGCCTGGTGGTAGGGTATTTGCTCGACTGGTTGGCGACCACCCCTGGTCTAGAGTATACCGCCATAACAACCTTGTGCTGTGTTCTGGCATTAGTGACCAGCTTCCAGTCTCCATTAAAACAGCAGCAGCGCATTTGTAGCACCTTTGGTGGTGCAAATGTCCATAGGCGACGGTAACCGCTTTCCATCAAGTGGGCCGTCTGCCTGTCTGCTAAACTCCTGCAATAAAAATAATGATAGAAAACGTAGTTTTTCTTCGTGTCTGGTTTCTACTACCTTCCTGCCATCTCATGCTTTAGCTTGAATAATTAAGAGGGTTTCTCTACAAAAAATAGTTTTTTTTATACAAAAGGTTGATCTCTCTAATATCAACATTACCTGATAGGATTGTTTATGTATATGGGCTTTAAGCAATTCTAGCAACGTTTGAAACCTACAAAAGACTATTCAGTATATTTGTTTTGATAATGCACATTGCTAGTTCAAGTCGAAAGTTTAATTACTAGTATAAGTTCCGCTGCACGTTTTCAAAGTTTTCAACGCAAAACTATCTATATATACAGACAAATAAAATTGTAATGTCAGTTTGTAATTTCAAAATGAGGAAGTAAGGAAGATCAGGGGAGATCAGGGGATGGACCAATTTTCAAATGGCTGGACAAAAGGCAAATGCACTGATAGTAAGATATGGAAACCGTTTAATCATGTGAATAGTGTATACAACAACTAGGGGATAAACAAGATGAGGACCCAAGAGGTTCTTATTCGAGGTTCTATTATGCCATAGCTGTTAAAGTGGTTTCTCTTAATTTGAACCGTAATAAATTTTAGATTCTAGATTTAAACATACAGCAGGACCACATATTACAATACGTCAATGAAGCCAGAGTGGAAATAATTCAATCATCATGTTGTATTATGAATATTAGCTTTCTCAATTATAATTTTGGCAAAAGAGCAAGTAGCATTAATTTTATAAAGAAAATGTTATAAATCTGTTTGTAAATAGTGGAAATATGAATGAAAATTAATAGTAGACATTATACCAGAAATGGAAGTAGTAAGCAAAGTAAATAATAAGAAGAAATCTAAAACGGGCATGTGAAGCAACATTTAAATGTATTAGATTTAAGATTAAATATAATTGCTGAAAATAAAATATAATTCCTAATAAATCTCTGTCAAAAAAAAAAGCAAATAAAAGTAATATAAATGGTCGATGATGTTATGCTGGAGCAAGTGAGTGAGTTTGTATATCTTGGATGTGCTTTTAGCAGGGATGGAAGGTACACCGCTGATATAGAAAGAAGAGTGAATTTGGGGAATAGTCTGAATGGAGCGTTAGGTAAACTTCTAGGCGCTAAGAACCTCAGCCAGAAGGCCCAGCTTGCTATACACAACGCGGTGCTGGTACGTACGCTCACGTATGGAAGCGAGAATTGGGTATGGAAGAGAAAGCATAAAAGTAGAGTAAACGCGGTCGAAATGCGAGCACTGCGCAAAATCTGCGGAGTGACGCTCGCGGACCGCGTTCGTAATACCGAAGTAAGAAAGAGAGTTGGTCTGAAAGAGAGTGTCGGGGTGAAGGTAAGGAAAGGAATGCTCCGGTGGGTCGGGTTTGTGGAAAGAATGCATGATGAAAGAATGACTAAACAGATATAAAATGCAAAAGTGGATGGATGCAGAAGTCGTGGAAGGCCACGACACACCTTCCATGATCAAATTGATCGTGTACTAGCAGAAGGTGATGTCAGGAGCCTTAAGAACAGACGAGCGTGCATGAAGAGTTATGAATGTCACAAAAGCAAGTGAGGTGTGTAAGAATAAGCCTAAATGGCGCTCTATTGTCCGTGCCTACCCCGCAAGGGAACTAGCGTGAAGTTATGTATGTATGTATAAAACACAGTGATTTGAAAAAATAAACCGACTTTGGGAGAAGAGGTAGGAAAAAAATTGTAGGATAAAAATAATATCACGTATAAGGCAGCTTGGTTTTTAAAAAAAGCTAGCGATGCCGTCCTTAATATTTGTGGCTTTAGGCTTTATATCAACAATTGGGTACTGGACAATAAAATCACAATCACCTATTTACTAGAGAAAAGTGTTAATACTTAAATTTAAGAGTTTTTATTAACCTTAAAAAAAGAATTGTATCCAAACGAATAAAACGCTATCTTTTAAAATTTATTGTAGATAATCAGAAAAAAAGTTATTCGTTTTGATACAATTATTTTTGAAATAGTGTATACGTCAACTAATGGGGAAAAAGAAGAGGAATCAAGTGCTTTACTATTTGAGGTTGTTTGTGTTTTGTGAGTGCGAGTTGTTTCTTTAACTCGTTGTCATAAAACACATACAATTTTGATTAGAACACACTCAACAAAAAAAAAATAAAGAACATTGAATATTCATGGTAGTAGTAAGTAATTTACATATTAAGAGAAAATGTAAAATAGACACATAAAGTAACATGTGATTATATAAATTTAAATGTATTAAAATTAACATTAAATGTTACAGCTGGAAATAAGATGTAGCTCCTAGTAACTTGCTGTTAAACAAATAAATAAAAGGAATTTAAAATTTAAAAAACACAGTGATCTGAAAAAATAAATAGCCGGAGGGAGAGAAGATGGGAAAAAGTTTCAGGATAAAAATAATACCACCTATAAGGCGGCATTTTATTCTAGCAAATAACTGAATTGCATATTCACAGTGCGACAAGCCAGTCGGTTTTTTTGCGTAAAGGCAAAACCGAATGCCGGGTGAAAAGACCATTCGGTTCTGACACATACGGTAAAAATCCGATCCGGTAAACCTTGCCTCCTTATGAACGTAGCTTTATATGTACAATATTAAAAAAAAGTGTTCATACCACCAGTGTGACTTATGTTAAATCTTTTTCAATTTGAATGTATGACTCGCACACGGCCACTTGCTTCAGATATGTTCCAGTACGATTTGAAAATAAGTTATAAGACATTCAGAAGTATATATAGTACATTTTTTCGTTAGATTGTTTTGTGCATACATCTGATAGTTTGCTTACTGTCCACTGCAATAGATAATGCAGCGTTTCTATATCTTACTATACATCATTCTACCTCACCATTGGTAGAAAATTCACATTACTTGTATGAACTGTATATCAGATTGATCGGTAGTAAGGCAAATACATTGATAGTAAGATATAGAATCCATTTAATCATGTAAATAGTATATACAACAACTAGGGGATAAACTTGACGAAGAACCAAGCGGTTTTTATTCGAGGTTCTATTATGTATTATGTGTTAAAGTGGTTTCTTTTACTTTTTGGCGTAATACATTTTAGATTCTCGATTTAAACATACAGCAACAAGAGATACTAGAATTCGTCAACGAAGCCAGAGTTGGAACAATTTAATCTTCATCATGTTGTATTGTAAATATAAGCTTGCACAATTATACTTTTGCTAAAAGAGCAAGTAGCATTAATTTTATGAACAGAATGTTATAATGTATCGGTTTGTAAACACTGAAAATATTAATTAAGATTAATAGTATACTTTATAGTGCTATATAAGTTTAAAAATTAATTTTGGAATATACGTGTATACAATCAAGGAAATCAAAAACAAGAAGTGAAATCAAGCTATTCTAAGTTTTCTATGTTTTGTGTATGAAAGTGGTTTTTTTTTAAATTTAACACATAAAACACGTATCAGTCTCGATTATAACACACGCCAGGGCAACATATTAGAACTTATCAACAAAACTATAATGAAGAAAATTTAATATTCGTCGAAGTAGTAAGTAATATACATACTAGAGAAAATTAAAAATAGACATGTGAGGTAACATGTAATTATATTAATTAGTAGCTGTGCCCGCGACGTAGTCCGTGTGGAATTTGCTTTCAAAACCCTCCGATTTTGAAACATTCTTCATTGGTGCTCCGCTCCTATTGGTCTTAGCGTGATAATATATAGCCTATATATAGCCTATATATAGCCTTCCTTGGTAAATGGGCTATCCAATAATGAAAGAATTTTTCAAATCAGACCAGTAGTTTCTGAGATTAGCGCGTTCAATCAAACAATATACTAGTTAGTATATTTGGCTACAACACTAATACTTACATTTTAAATATCACGATATCTTTTGAATGAAACGTCCGAATTGAATAATTTAAAAAGTTCTAGAAATTTATTGAGTTCCTCTTGAATATGAAGTAATTTATTTTGATAAGGATTAATACCAAGGTACAAAATAAAGAGTTTTTGAAGCGACGGCATTTTAATTATTTAAAAAAATAAAAGAAAACACTTATTGTGAGATAACTCCAATAGTTAGACATATGTTTATGCGATATTTTTTGTAGACAATTATATGTTGTGCAAAGTGGTAGTACATTGTTTTGTTCTATAATCAATAGTTTTCGCAGCGCACGCCGTGTAAGGGTTTTTTCCGGTTTTTTTTTTACACCTTGGGTTATATTATTGGACTTTTAGTAAGGATCTCTAATTTTTTTGAAAATATAATATAGCCTATAGCCTTCCTCGATAAACGTACTATTCAACACTGAAAGAATTTTTCAAATCGGACCAGCGGTTCCTGTGTCTAGCGCGTTTAAACAAACAAACTCTTCAGCTTTATAATATTAGTATAGATATACATTTGAATGTATTTTAATGATGACAAAATGTAACAGCTAGAAATAATATTTAATCCCTAATAAATCGCTGTTAAACAAATAAATAAAAGGAATGTAAAATAATAAAACTACGTTTTAACGGTCTTTCGTGATCATGGCCACTGAAAAGTGGCAGAAACGTCGGAAAAACCAAAATTACCGCGCTTAAAACCGTTAAAACGTAGTTTTATTATGTATACAAGTCGCGAAAACCTAAGAAACTATTATAGGAATGTAAAATTTAAAAAACACAGTGGTCTGAAAAAATAAATAGCCGGAGGGAGAGAAGATGGGGAAGAAATTTCAGGATAAGAATAGTACCACCTATAAGGCGGCTTTGTTTAAAAAAAGTTAGCGGTGTCGTTCTCAATAATCACGTGGCATTACTTTAGGCTTTATATCAACAATTGGTTACTTGACAGTCAATTCAACAAACCGCCTCTTTACTAGAGAAACGCGTTAATATTAACATTTAAAATTAAGAGTTTTTATTAACCTTCAAAAAATAATTGTATCGAAACGAATAAAATTGTATCTTTTAAAATTTATTGTAGATATAATAAAAGTAAAGGAAAAGAATGCTGAGGTGGTTCGGGCATATGGAAAGAATGCATGAGGAAAGAATGACTAAACAGATATACAATGCAAAAGTGGATGGATGCAGAAGTCGTGGAACGCCACGACACACCTTCCATGATCAAATTGATCGTGTACTAGCAGAAGGTGATGTCAGGAGCCTTAAGAACAGACGAGCGTGCATGACAAGAGTTATGAATGTCAAAGAAGCAAGTGAGGTGTGTAAGAATAAGCCTAAATGGCGCTCTGTTGTCCATGCCTACCCCGCAAGGGAACTGGCGTGAAGTTATGTATGTATAAAACAGTGATTTGAAAAATACACCGACGTAGGGAGAAGAGGTAGGAAAAAAATTGTAGGATAAAAATAATATCACGTATAAGGCAGCTTAGTTTTTAAAAAAGCTAGCGATGCCGTCCCTAATATTTGTGGCTTTAGGCTTTATATCAACAATTGGGTACTGGACCATAAAATCACAATCACCTATTTACTAGAGAAAAGTGTTAATACTTAAATTTAAGAGTTTTTATTAACCTTAAAAAAAGAATTGTATCCAAACGAATAAAACGCTATCTTTTAAAATTTATTGTAGATAATCAGAAAAAAAGTTATTCGTTTTGATACAATTATTTTTGAAATAGTGTATACGTCAACTAATGGGGAAAAAGAAGAGGAATCAAGTGCTTTACTATTTGAGGTTGTGTGTGTTTTGTGAGTGCGAGTTGTTTCTTTAACTCGTTGTCATAAAACACATACAATTTTGAATAAAACACACACCAGGACAACATATTAGAATTTATCAACAAAACTATAATGAAGAACATTGAATATTCATGGTAGTAGTAAGTAATTTACATATTAAGAGAAAATGTAAAATAGAAAAAATACAGTGGTCTGAAAAAATAAACAGTCGGAAGGAGAGAAGATGGGGAAAAAGTTTCGGGATAAAAATAGTACCGCCTATAAGGCGGCATTTTATTCTAGCAAAAAACTGAATTGCATATTCACAGTGCGACAAGCCAGTCGGTTTTTTCGCGGAAAGGCAAAACCGAATGCCGGGTGAAAAGATCATTCGGTTCTGACACATACGGTAAAAATCCGATCCGGTAAACCTTGCCTCCTTCTGAACGTAGCTTTATATGTACAATATTTTAAAAAAATGTTCATACCACCAGTGTGACTTATGTTAAATCTTTTTCAATTTGAATGTATGACTCGCACACGGCCACTTGCTTCAGATATGTTCCAGTACGATTTGAAAATAAGTTATAAGACATTCAGAAGTATATATAGTACATTTTTTCGTTAGATTGTTTTGTGCATACATCTGATAGTTTGCTTACTGTCCACTGCAATAGAATAATGCCGCGTTTCTATATCTTACTATACATCATTCTACCTCACCATTGGTAGAGAATTCACATTACTTGTATGAACTGTATATCAAATTGATCGGTAGTAAGGCAAATGCATTGATAGTAAGATATAGAATCCATTTAATCATGTAAATATTATATACAACAAATAGGGGATAAACTTGACGAAGAACCAAGCGGTTTTTATTCGAGGTTCTATTATGTATTATGTGTTAAAGTGGTTTCTTTTACTTTTTGGCGTAATACATTTTAGATTCTCGATTTAAACTTACAGCAACAAAAGATACTAGAATTCGTCAACGAAGCCAGAGTTGGAACAATTTAATCTTCATCATGTTGTATTGTAAATATAAGCTTGCACAATTATACTTTTGCTAAAAGAGCAAGTAGCATTCATTTTATGAACAAAATGTTATAATGTATCGGTTTGTAAACACTGAAAATATTAATTAAGATTAATAGTATACTTTATAGTGCTATATAAGTTTAAAAATTAATTTTGGAATATACGTGTATACAATCAAGGAAATCAAAAACAAGAAGTGAAATCAAGCTATTCTAAGTTTTCTATGCTTTGCGTATGAAAGTGTTTTTTTTAAATTTAACACATAAAACACGTATCAGTCTCGATTATAACACACGCCAGGACAATATATTAGAATTTATCAACAAAACTATAATGAAGAAAATTTAATATTAGTCGAAGTAGTAAGTAATATACATACTAGAGAAAATGCAAAATAGACATGTGAAGTAACATAATTAATTATATTAATTATATACATTTGAATGTATTTTAATGATGACAATATGTAACAGCTAGAAATAATATATAATCCCTAATAAATCGCTGTTAAACAAATAAATAAAAGGAATGTAAAATTTAAAAAACAGTGGTCTGAGAAAATAAATAGCCGGAGGGAGAGAAGATGGGGAAAAAGTTTCGGGATAAGAATAGTACCACCTATAAGGCGGCTTTGTTTAAAAAAAGGTAGCGGTGTCGTTCTCAATAATCACGTGGCATTACTTTAGGCTTTATATCAACAATTGGTTACTTGACAGTCAATTCAACAAACCGCCTCTTTACTAGAGAAATGCGTTAATATTAAAATTTAAAATTAAGAGTTTTTATTAACCTTCAAAAAATAACTGTATCGAAACGAATAAAATTGTATGTTTTAAAATTTATTGTAGATAGAATAAAAGTTATTCGTTTTGATACAATTATTTTTGAAATAGTGTATACGTCAATTAAACGGGAAAAAGAAGAGAAATCAAGTACTTTATCGTTCGAGGTTATTGATATTCTGTGAGTGAAGGTGGTTTCTTTAACTTTCACAAACAGAATACGTACAATCTCGATTGAAACAGACACCAGGACCTCGTAATAGAATTTATCAACAAAACATATTGAAGAAAATTTCATATTCATCGAAGTCGTAAATAATATACATTATAAGAGGAAATGTGAAATAGATATTTTTTAAATCAACAGCCGGAGGCAGAGGAGGTGGGGGACAAGTTGAAGGATAAAAATAATACCACATTTAAGGTAGCTTTGTTTTAAAAAAAGTAAGCGGTGTCGTCCTCCATAAGCATGTGACATTACTTTAGGCTTTATATCAACAATCGGTTACTTGTCAGTCAATTCAACAAATCGCCTCTTTACTAGAGAAATGCGTTAATATTAAAATTTAAATATAAGAGTTTTTATTACAAAAAATAATTGTATCGAAACGAATACAATTGTATCTTTTAAAACTTATTGTAGATATAATAAAAGTAAAGGAAAGGAATGCTAAGGTGGTTCGGGCATATGGAAAGAATGCATGAGGAAAGAATGACTAAACAGATATACAATGCAAAAGTGGATGGATGCAGAAGTCGTGGAAAGCCACGACACACCTTCCATGATCAAATTGATCGTGTGCTAGCAGAAGGTGATGTCAGGAGCCTTAAGCCTTAAGAACAGACGAGCGTGCATGACAAGAGTTATGAATGTCAAAGAAGCAAGTGAGGTGTGTAACAATAAGCCTAAATGGCGCTCTGTTGTTCGTGCCTACCCCGCAAGGGAACTGGCGTGAAGTTATGTATGTATGTATGTAGAATAAAAGTTATTTGTTTTGATACAATTATTTTTGAGATAGTGTATACGTCAATTAAACGGGAAAAAGAAGAGAAAGCAAGAACTTTATCATTCGAGGTTATTGGTGTTCTATGAGTGAAGGTGGTTTCTTTAACTTTCTCACATAGAACACGTACAATCTCGATTGGAACACACACCAGGATCATATAATAGAATTTATCAACAAAACATATTGAAGAAAATTTCATAATCATCGAAGTCGTAAATAATATACATTATAAGAGGAAATGTAAAATAGATATTTTTTAAATAAACAGCCGGAGGCAGAGGAGGTGGGGGAAAAATTGAAGGATAAAAATAATACCACATTTAAGGTGGCTTTGTTTTAAAAAAAGTTAGCGATTTCGTCCTCCATAAGCATGTGACATTACTTTAAGCTTTATATCAACAATCTGTTACCTGTCAGTCAAGTCAACAAATCGCCTCTTTGAGAAATGCGTTAATATTAAAATTTAAAGAGGTTTTTGGCGGGAACTGAAAAGGGACATTGTGCTGTGCAGTTTTATTTTCTAAAAATGTGTAAAATTACTCTAAAATGAACAATAGTTGTAGGATATTGATAGTTTTTGAGTAGTAATTATGTGTTTTTGTAAGAAATGTGAACTGTATAGTCAAATGTGGCCTTTCGAGTTTTCACAAGAACTCCGTTGAATGGTGTGGATTGTAGCCTACAATACAACTGCGCCTGGCTTAAAGGCCTAGTTGCCAAGTCTTAAACATAAAAAAAACCGTGAAACTCCTTGATGGAATTCTTATATTTTTTTCAGTTAAGTACCTATTTTACCGCACATTGTGCGGTAAAATAGGTACCCAGGTGAGACCACTTATTTTACCATACTTTTCAATGTGTGGTGGGTAATGTTTAACGTTCGAACAATGTACACAGGCTTCCTAAATGCATTTATTGAGCAAATGTGTTGAAAACATTTCTTTTTTCTTATCATGAATCGTATTACTTCTACATAATATGTTATGTTTACTTTTACAGCACTGGTCATTCGCTACTTCACACGTTGTATGGATATAGTACGAAATTCAAAAACATTGACCCGTTTTACGAGTACTTTGCTCTTGACCTGCTAATACAAGATGGCGCTGTCGTCGGTGTTCTCGCTATGGATATGGAAGATAGCAGCCTACATAGGTAAGCGTAGATATAATGCTTTAGTTGTAGAATATTAATTCTTTTTAATGAATTGTTTTCGAAATTTTTAATGGAAAATGCTCTTTCTATCTGCTAAAAGAACTCGCTAAAGCTTTTGCTTATATGATCATTAATTTTAAATTTCTCTATTTTAACACTTGTCGCTGGCTACAAACGCAGTCAATTTTAATAAAAAAAAAGTATGCGTGTGCAGTTCACACGCATTAGAAGTGAAACAAAATGTGACAAGGGGTGGGAGGGATTCTAAATTTTGTACCGTCACATTTCATATTTTTATAATATATAAGTATATATATATATATATATATATATATATATATATATATACTAGCTGCCCCGGCAGACGTTGTTCTGCCCTGAAGAAATAAAAATTTAGAACCCGATTGCAGCGCCACCTACCGGGTCCAAATGTAACCTATCCTATCTTTCAAGTCGGATCAAACTGCACACGGTGTGCAAATTTGATTGAAGTCGGTCAAGTAGTTTAGGAGTCCATTGAGGACAAACATTGTGACACGAGATTTATATATATTAAGATATATATATATATATATATATATATATATATATATATATATATATAAGCTTTAAAATACGAAATTTGAAGAATTAAGTAAAAACTTTAAAACATCCGTGCAGGAACGGAGAAAGAATACAATTTCCTGCGGCCTGGCGGCCTGTCGTAAGAGGCAACTAAACAACCTACAGCCAGGTGGTAGAGTATAGTATTTGCTCGACTGGATGGCGACCACCCCTGATCTAGAGTATGCCGCCATAACAACCTTGTGTTGTCTTCCGGCATTAGTGACCAGGTTCCAGTCTCCTTTAAGAGAGCAACAGCGCATTTGTAGCACCTTTGGTGTTACGAATGTCCATAGGCGATGGTAACCGCTTTCCATCGGGTGGGTCGTCTGCCTGTCTGCTGAACTCCTGCAATAAAAAATAAATAACATTCCAAACTCGTAGCGGCCAGCAGGCTGCCTAAGCGATGTAATTGTGGCAGGCCGCCTTCGCGTTATTCGCCGCCCGCGCCGGGCTTACGTCGCCCCTCTACCCTAGACCGCTAAACGCTTCCAACAGCCCAACACTGCCAACAACCCAACAGTCTGTTTCGGTTCACGCACGAGTACAGCCCTGCCGGGGTT
Organism: Dendrolimus kikuchii; assembly: GCA_019925095.2. NCBI lineage: Eukaryota > Metazoa > Arthropoda > Insecta > Lepidoptera > Lasiocampidae > Dendrolimus > Dendrolimus kikuchii. Next base: position 4,254,340 of record CM034387.1, read on the forward strand.
AGCATGCAACGCTCGAAAACATTTACTCGCAATGCTTCTATTATATAATGTAAACTTTTTTCAATTTAAAATGTGCTTGCTACAAATAGTTCTTTCATTACATAAACCGGCCACCATACACCACAAATACTATTTGTATAAGCATAGTGTTTAAATTAAAACAATGTATTCCACTTTATTTTCTCGCAGGTTTAGTCCTATAGCTTTGTGTTAGTCTTTTTACAAGCTTTTATTTAACTTGCAATGGCTGTACCTACATGTATGTATGTAAGTTCGGGTGAAATCTTGCAAGTTAAATTTGACCAACTTCCCGATTTCCGATTGAGCTGAAATTTTCCACGCATATGCATATCGCGTGACATTGCAATAATATGGTACCATGGAGCTGATCTGATGATGGAGTCGGAAGGTGGCTATAGGAACTGCTGTACTAAATAAGATAGGTCCGTCGTGTTTGGGCTCGTTTTACTTGTCTTGGCTAGCACTCTGCTGCTACATGATATCCAGGATCTCAAAAGCCTGTATTTGAAATCCTTTTTAAAAAAAGCTTTTTAATGTCGCTTTTGCGTTTCATCGAGTTTCAATACACAACGATTCTAAAGAAGTTTCACTTCAAAAAATTCTGAAAAGCTCATAAACTTACATATTTTGTGTCTAATTTTACTGAAGTTTCTCTTCTATCTTTGGACTTCAAAGTTCAAGAGTAATAAAATTTTTATGGAACCACTTTGAAGCTTCATTGAATCTAACGCATAAAGAATTATGTAAATGAATGAAAATATATCCTTATCGCTCAGTGATCATGTGTAGAAAACCTAACAAAAAAACGAATCGCAACGGACAAGTGGAAAAAACTTTAACTGACAAGTGACAAAATGAATCGCAACAAAATTTTAACTTAAAAATTTGTTGCGATTCATTTTGTCACTTGTCAGTTAAAGTTTTTTCCACTTGTCCGTTGCGATTCGTTTTTCCACTTATCCGTTGAAATTTCACTTCTAATATCTAATATGTGTCCCAGGACACATTTCGATTTTTCGCAGGTTTACTGCAAATTATGATTTGGTTAGGTTAGGTACATTTTAGTGAATGCATTTTTTATTTAAACAAATTTTATTTTATCAAACAAAAACCGAATTCGATCCGGAACCAAAAAAACATCCATAGTCTACTCTAAAATTATTTATTAATATTTTTTACACAGACGACAAATAGAGGCAGTGATGCCCAGCCACGTGAAGAGCAGAGGTATAGTTTGATGCAAACCTAACTATGCCTCCATTAATAGCGGCTCGGGACATCGCACTTTTCGATGCGCAGAACGCGATTTTAGGTATTAGAGGGACGAGGTCGTCGGAGGAAGAGATATATCCTCGCTCGCTCTCACGCTCGCTTTCTCATTTACGGGACTTCCCCGGCGCTCGGCTCACCAGGGCTGCGAATTTAGCGCTTTCGGAGCTAGATATAGCGCTTTTTAGGGCAACCCAGCTCCCAATTTTATTAAACAACTTCCAGCGCAAAATCTTGCGCTTTTTATAATATGCAAATATCTAATTAATTTTATAATAAATATATATGAATGTCTATACTAATATTGTAAAGAGGAAAGATTAATAATATAATAATAATAATCAGCAGACAAACACACACATTGTATATCCCCAAATTAAGCAAGTTACGCTTGTATTATGGGTAATATACAACGGACTACTCTGGGGCCGATCCCAGACACCCAGACCATAGTAAATAACATAGAGGCCGAACATTAGATTGTTTGTTTGCATTGAAGAGGCTCCGATACTACTGAACCGATTTAAAAAATTCTTTCACTATTGGCAAGCTACACTATCCTCGGGTGACAGAGACTATATTATATTTACAAAAAAATTAGGGATCCTTACTAAAACTTTAATAATGTAACCCAAGGTGTAAAAAAATATCTAAAATCGCGTGCGCTGCGAAAACTATTGATGATAGAATAAAATAATGTACTTACAACTTTGCAGACCACAGCATTATTTACAAAAAGGGTCGCGACAGCATATGTCTAACTATTATAGTTATGCCACATAAGAGTGAGAATACCGCCGGTAGAAAAGGCTCTTTATTTGTATCTTGGTATTCATCCTTATCAAAATAAATTAATTCATATTTAAGACTGCTTCAATACCTTTATACAACTTTTTGAATTATTCAATTCGGACATTCCATTCGAAAGATATCACGAGTTTAAAAATATAAGTATTAGAACACGCGGCCGTGACGCTTTTTTGTGACAGAATAAGACCCCGTCTATATAGAAGTTTCACTTCAAAAGTTTAGACAGTAACAATCTGACGGTGTTATGCTATATTTTTTTTACAACACAATTTTAGAGTTGCACATAAGGGACATATATCAAGTGACTTTTTTATCGCATATTAATGCATTATCATTAAAAGCAACCGCACCATTCGCCAGCGACGAGATGTACACCCCCATTTCCTTGAGCTTCCATGCTCAACTACGCAACAATTCTCTAGAACATTTATCCCGCGTACAACAATGGTCTGGAGGGAACTTCCTGCAGCGGCTTTTCCTTTGCACTGTGAGATGAGGTTTTTTAAGGAGGGTGTTATAAAGTTTATTTATTTATTATGGACCATCAACAGGATTAAATCATATACATCCCTCTTAAATCTAAACAATGCTCACGCTAAATATAGGTACCGTTGAAAATAAAAAATGGTCTTCTTCATGTACTTTTTATTGAAGAGTTATTTTGTAAAGCCAAGTAACAAAGGTTGCTATGATACTATGAAAAATATTTAAATATAAAAGAACTAATTTTACAAACCAGTATTTACAACAGGTACCCTCCCTAGTATAGGTGGTCGGTCAGTCACATCATGCATTATGTCATCCCTATTAATATTATAAATCCGAAAGTAACTCTGTCTGTTCCGTTTTCACGTAAAAACTACTGGACCGATTTGGCTGAAACTCAGTATATATGTAATTTGAATACCGAGGGTGGCCAAGGGATACTTTTCATCCCGGGTACTGGGATAGATTTTGGGATATATTTATGTAAAGTTTATCCCGGAAACTAGGATAGGTTTTTTATTTGTGGTTTGCCATTTTCGTCATTTTCGTTAATTTGTTCGTTTAGATAGTTTTGTTTGGCAGTTTTGGTAGTTGTGGTAGTTTCGGTAGTTTTGGTAGCTGTAGTAGTTTTGGTTTGTAGAGTTGGTAGTTATGGTAGTTTTGGTTGGTAGATTTGGTAAATTCGGTTATTTTGGTAGTTGTGGTAGTTTTGGTTTGTAGATTTGGTAGTTTTGGTTGGTCGATTTGGTATATTCGGTTGTTTTGGTAGTTGCAGTAGTTTTTATAGTTGTGGTAGTTTTGGTAGTTGTGGTAGTTTTGGTAGCTGTAGTAGTTTTGGTAGTTGTGGTAGTTTTGTTTTGTAGATTTGGTAGTTTCGGTAGATTTGGTAGTTGTGGTAGTTTTGGTAGTTGTGGTAGTTTTGGTTATAGCGGTAGTATTGGTAGTTTTGGTTTGTAAATTTGGTAGTTGTGGTAGTTTTGGTAGTAGTGGTAGTTTTGGTAGTTGTGGTAGTTTTGGTTTATAGATTTGGTAGTTGTGGTAGTTTTAGTAGTAGTTGTAGTTTTGGTAGTTGTGGTAGTTGTGGTAGTTTTGGTAGTTGTTGTAGTTTTCGTAGTTGTTGTAGTTTTGGTAGTTGTGGTAGTTTTGGTAGCTGTAGTAGTTTTGGTAGTTGTGGTAGTTTTGTTTTGTAGATTTGGTTGTTGTGGTAGTTTTGGTTTGTAGATTTGGTAGTTTTGGCAGTAGTGGTAGTATTGGTAGTTGTGGTAGTTTTGTTTTGTAGATTTGGTTGTTGTGGTAGTTTTGGTTGATCAATTTGGTATATTCGGTTGTTTTGGTAGTTGCGGTAGTTTTGATAGTTGTGGTAGTTTTGGTAGTTGTGGTAGTTTTGTTAGTTGTGGTAGTTTTGGTAGTTGTGGTAGTTTTGGTATTTGTGGTAGTTTTGTTAGTTGTGATGGTTTTGGTAGTTGTGGTAGTTTTAATTGGTAGATTTGGTAATTGTGATAGTTTAGGTAGTTTTGGTCGGTAGATTTGGTACTTTCGGCAGTTTTAGTACTTTGGTAGTTTTGGTCATTTGTGTAGTTTACACAATATTTAGTTATATAAATGAAACTAGAACGGGTTGAAATAGGGTATTAAAGTTTGCATGGGGGACCAATCATTTACCAAGTTTATAGATATAAAAATTCATAATTTTATAAAAATGCGACTTTCACTCGATCTGTCTGTCTGAATATCGAAAATGGACATAGATACTATTTATCCCGGTAGATGGGATAGTTTGCGATATAAAATGAAGTAAATCTTCCGAGGGCAAATAGCACCAACATAAAAATACAATACAATATATCCTGTATTAACGCCTGCTCTTAAAACAAGAGGTACGCACTAGAGTTTGACGCGCGGCAGAGCCGCGGGGTAAACTCTAGTATTTTATAAAATGACAATTGAAAAGATTGTCGATTGTCAGCGAAACTGCGTCGCGTTGCTGTAAATGAAGACCTGAGGCTCAATTCTGTTATTTCAATATTAATATATTCAAAGTGCAAATCCATTGCGATAGTGTCAAGAATTCGTATTCTACTAAATCCACAATATCGTCTCGATATCGTCGCGGCGGAATAATGGTATAAAAATAGTATTACCATTAGCAGAGATGGCGTTAGCCTAAATAAATATTGAAAAGCTGCCAACATTTTAAACGTTTATATCACAAGTATTCTCTTATAAAAACAAATATAGAGATTGAGTGGTTTGCCACGGACACGCCATTGGAATAAACAGAATACCGAAATGGACCAAACTACGATTGAGACGATAGTCGATTTTGATTGCATAGTTATAGCAGAATTGGGCCCCAGGTTCTTAATCATTTGCAATGCGGCACTAAAGAACCATGATCGCAGCGCCACCTATTCTTTCAGCTATATTCGTCTACGAATCACGAGAGTATTTGAGAGTAAACCCTCTGGTGGCATAGGCGAGTAATGTTTGCAATTTAGGATCCTAGGGTGGCCTACTCTCTCGAACGCTTCTAAAGGCCACTGTATAATTATAATACTCAAACTGCCATCTATCAGATTTCAGGCGAATCAGACAGTTATTACTACAGGAGGTTACCCAAGAATGTACTTCTCATGTACCGCCGCACATACTTGTACGGGTGACGGGTGTGCAATGGCTTCAAGAGCGGGAATCAAACTACAAGATATGGAGTTCATACAGTTTCATCCAACTGGTAGGATATTTTTTTTACCCCATATGATTATAAGAGTGTGTGCATAACAAAGAAACAAGCACGCCCGTGTGTGAAGTCAATTACGCTGCCCACTATTTTGAATTTTAAGGAAAGGAATGCTCCGGTGGTTCGGGCATGTGGAAAGAATGCATGATGAAAGAATGACTAAACAGATATACAATGCAAAAGTGGATGGATGCAGAAGTCGTGGAAGGCCACGACACACCTTCCATGATCAAATTGATCGTGTACTGGCAGAAGGTGATGTCAGGAGCCTTAAAAACAGACGAGCTTGCATGACAAGAGTTATGAATGTCAAAGAGGCAAGTGAGGTGTGTAAGAATAAGCCTAAATGGCACTCTGTTGTTCGTGCCTACCCCGCAAGGGAACTGGCGTGAAGTTATGTATGTATGTATGTATGTACTATTTTGCTGGGACTATTTATATTTAATCTTCTGAGAAAATATTTTCTTGTTATTTCTTAAGGACGTAATAAAAAAAATTAAACTCCAGTATTTACCTAGAAAATAATTAATTTTTATAAAGGGAATAAAATAGCTTTCACTCTGAAACCATATAAATACTTAAGTATCTTATTAATTAATTATAGAAGCTTATTTAGATCTTCAATATTTCATGTCGAATTGAAATTATAGTTATATAAAGACCTTGAGACTTGAGCTGGGGAGTTTTTTACCGCTTCTTCTTAACAGCAATAACACGTTGCGAAGCGGTATACTTAGAATAGGCAGTGAATTTAAATTTTTATTTATATGTATGACCTTCAATAAGCGTTCTTCAGGGAACTTATTTTGAATAAAAACTTTCAAAAGAAGCTGAAGTTATTAATTCATACTGATCCCACCATTTAGGACAAGAGAGCAGCAGCGCATTTGTAGCACCTTTGTTGTTGCAAATGTCCATAGGCGATGGTATACGCTTTCCATTAAGTGGGCCGTTTGCCTGTCTGCTGATCTCCTGCAATAAAAAAAAATAGGACAAATTACATTAGGTAATATCTAATTTCTGACTTTAGAACTACATACATTAAAAATTTGGCTTCTTTTCAATAGTGTTTTTAAGTGATAATAAACATATTTTAAATTATAATACGCCAAAAACGATTTAATTTGATATCAAACTTTTAATGCCACCGCCACGTTTACATTATGCCTACTATCGTGAGAGCGAGAACAAATATGTAAACGCAATTTATTTGTTATCCGTGCAGGAGCGGAGAAAGAATACTTTCTGAGGCCGGGCGGCGAGCCAGGTGTTAGGACGTTTGCTCGACTGGATAGCTACCACCGCTGATCTTTTTTAATTCATAGGCTTTGGAAGCCCATCGTGTTCCCTGACGTGCTCAGGGCTGTTTACCTCACTTTTATGTGTAAATCTCATATACGAAATAGAATAATACATACGCGTGCGTACGTGCGTGAGTGTGTGTGCATGTAAACGTGTGCGTGTGCCTAATCTAGAATAGACTGCCATGACAACTTTGAGTTATATTTTGCGATCAGTAGCCAGGATCCAGTCTTTCTTAGATGCCTACAGCACATTGGAAGTGGGCATAAGGCAAGCGAGATGTAAACAAGGGATTTAAAAATAGCAATTGAGATGATAATAATGATTTTGTTTACACATCAGGTATGTACGGCTCTGGCTGTCTCATGACTGAAGGCTGTCGTGGCGAAGGTGCATACCTTGTAAACAGTGAGGGCGTAAGATTCATGGAGAAATATGCACCAAAAGCTAAGGATCTGGCCAGTCGTGATGTCGTCTCAAGGTCGATCGCTACCGAAATTCGTCAAGGTACTCTTTATTGTCCACCACTTACATTTATTTCCTATTTGCTGTCTTATAGCTTTAAGACTGCAGATCATAAGAAATGCCCATACTTTTGTTAGGTTTTCTCTGGACCATGGCATAGGTAATACGTAAAAGCCTTCTTGACAATTTAATCTAGTTGTGGCAAGATCCTGATCAGCGATTATCCCTGTGTTTATAATAAAGAGCATCAAAGGACAAGCCCCGGTTACTATAGGGCTAGTGTGACTCAAAATAGGGAATGCTAAAGACCGGACCAAGTGGAGAAGAAAAAGTAGAAAACTGGACTCCGGGCTTCGAAGCAAACGCGCCGAACGCAACCAGGATGTAACGCTCAGATGATGTTGAATTGTATTGTAAATAAAAAAAATTAACATGTGTGTATTACAATAACAAATTCAAAGTTGCCCAACGAGCTATGTTAGGTGTTTCTCTTATGGATAAAATCAGAAACGAGGACATCCAAGAGAACGTTGGTAACCGACATAGGTGTATTACAAGAAAAAGTGTATTACATGGTTACAGGTCGCGGTGTGGGTCCTAAAAAGGACCACATGTATCTCCAGCTCCATCATCTTCCACCTGAGGTTATCAAGGAACGACTACCAGGTATTTCGGAGACAGCCTACACATTCACTGGAGCTGACGTCTATACTCAACCAGTACCCATCATCCCAACCGTCCATTACACTATGGGAGGATTACCTATTAATTATAAGGGAGAGGTTTGTACATTAAACTTTTTTACAAATTTCAACCATATATATAGACTAACAAGTTTCAAAGAAAATCACCGTAACAAACAAAAACCGAAGAACCGAAAAAATTTTATGAGGTTACCTTTTTGGCTTAAATAACCACCAAATTCAAAAAATCAAGTTAATAATATCCTATGCATGTTAAGAAGTTTGAAAGGAGATCTAAAACAATTTGCTTAAATAACTTTTATCCTAAACAAATATTTAGAAGACTGGTAGGTATATTTTATTTATATTATGATCGTCTTAAAAAGTCGTGGTAGCGTAATGGCTAGCGTACGCGTCCAAACTTCAGAGCGTGGGTTCGAATCCTAGCCGCAACGCATGCACTACTTAGGCAGTTTTATGACCTACCTATGTGCATATTGTTACAATTACCATGTGCTAACAACAATGAAAGAAAATATCGTGATGAAACCTGCACATCAAGATAACCGCTGTCTCATCCTGCCAAGTCACCTTGGACAAGCGTGGTGGATATACTGTCCGTTTCCCTGTAGTGGGAGGCCCGAGCCCAGAAGTGGGACCTTTATGGGCTGCTATTGTTATATAATCGCTTTATATCTGTTATCAAGGTAATTACCCACGAGAATGGTCAGGACTGTCCGCTGCGAGGTCTTCATGCAGCAGGGGAGGCTGTTAGCAACTGTCATGGAGCCAACCGACTTGGAGCCAACTCAATCCTAGATGTAGTAGTATTTGGCAAGGCCGTTGCTAAAAATATTGGCAAAATTGCCAAGCCCGGTGATAAGCAACCAGATTTGAAAGATGTAAGTATTATAACTTAAGACCCGCAGACCACGAGATCATTTAGAGAAACTTTTTCCATTCATCCATAATAGATCTTTCTTAGATATCATAACTGTTACAGAAATACATAGATAGGTACCTATTTCATTTAACATTACCCAATACGTCTTATGAAACTAAGATGGTAGGAACTCGTAGTTGGAATTATTATATAACTGCAGACTATCGTTAACAAAGAAGATCAGACTAATTGATTGATTGGATAAAATTCAGTTCAAGACACATCCTTCTCCAAATAGGTAATATGAGCATTAATATAAAGTCAGATTCACCAATCAATCACCAAGGATTCATAGCTACGAGTATAATAGTGTGTAAATTTACATAAATCGAAAGGACAAAAGATTACGAAATCTTGTATAAGGTAACTTTTTTGAACAATTCTCTATAATGCATTCATATTTAGCGTTGTAGTAGGCGAAAATTGTAAATGTTGATTACTCGAGTACCGGGGTAAGGATTTATTGGAATTTAAATATTAGATGATAGATAGTAAAAAAGGTTATATGGTGTACCCAATCATCGGTAGGAGAAGCGCAACAGTTACGTGGAAATGCTCCAATAAGTCAGATTATTTAAATGCACAATTTTTAGCATATTGAATCTTAAGTATTTCTAGCTATCATTTCGTTTACTAATTTGATCGGCTGCCCTAGGCGCGAGCGTGTATAACTGAGTGGACAGCATCTATCCCGTATGTTAATCTGCTGCACCTAAGTAATACTAGTAAAATCCCTTATTGGGCTCCACTACATTGTTAGATATCATACTAGCTGATCATTGGACTATTTTATTTACCTGAGTTGTCAATCCGCCATGCAATACTATAAGATTGTTGATTTCTGTTAAACGTAATTAATCTTCCCAATGAAGACGATTTTCTTAGAATTCTTTAAATCGATTTTCAGAACCTGGTCGACGCAAGCTTAGACAATTTAGAAAAGGTTCGCTGTGCCAACGGATGTATGCCTACTCATGAACTAAGAGAGCTGATGAGACACACAATGCAGAACAAGTGCGGTGTGTTCAGAGAAGCTAAACTTTTGGAAGAAGGTACGATGATATGAAAAAATAGCAACAATATTTGATCATCGTGAACATTCCAAGCTATTTAATATTGTTGGTAAAATTAAAATATGGCAAGGCTCTGTGACTATAACTCCTCACACGTTGGTCGTAAATGAAACAAACAAAAATTGTATCTGTTTCAGCTGACCAAGAGATTCAGAAGTGGTACAAAGGATTCGCAGAGATAAAGACTTCTGACAGGAGATTGAACTGGAACAGTGACCTCATTGAAACACTAGAACTCCAGAACATGCTCCAAACTGCTGTGCAGGTGGTCGCATGTGCAAAGAATAGGGTTGAAAGCCGTGGTGCTCATTTTAGAGATGATTTCCCCAAGAGAATGGATGAATATGATTATAGTAAACCTACTGAGGGACAGGTAATACTTAATTAATTGTTCTATATACTTTAAAAGTTATAAGGTATAATTTAATATGATCCACGAGAACGCTGCCGACAAACTGCGCTGCAGTTTGGCAATGTAATTGATTTTATAATCTTGTAACATTTTTTTACAAAAATCTAGGTCTACTAACTGTTGTTCCCAATATAAAATACAAATGTGAATGTCTTGAATAATTTAATTGGATCGACAACACTATAACTCAGCAAAATAAAGTATTATAATACTGCTAAGTTACAATACTTTCTTGATAAAACAATACGTCTCTTTATCGCGACGGCAAATTACAGGTATCATAAAGGATATTTGTTGATTCCTTCTACTCTTCTTCGTAATTAGTAAACGAGTCATGGAGTGGAAAATGGTTCTTAACAAACTTAGTATAACGACGTATCTGTCATTCTTGATTTCGATGATCCGACGACCTGCGATTGGTCCTTGTAGATTTTGAATGAAAATAGTAGAAATTTGAAATGTGATTTTGTATTTACCGAACATTTATCGAAAGTTCCTTTAAACAATATACCGTAGGACTTGTTGAAGTTGCTGATTGAGATATTTTGTATAAAATACTTTAATAAAACTACGTTTTAACGGTTTTAAGCGCGGTAATTTTAACAATACTCGTTGACACTTGACATTTTTGTCTTCCGTGATCACGGCCACTGAAAAGTGGCCGAAACGTCGGAAAAAACCAAAATCAAATAAAATTACCGCGCTTAAAACCGTTAAAACGTAGTTTTATTATGTATACAAGTCGCGAAAACTTAAGAAAATATTATAAAATACTTTTTTAACAGACTTCAGAAAAAGGAGGAGGTTCTTAAGGAGCCATCAACAAATAACGTGATACGAATTTAATGATTTTTGACCCCTCCCCCGTCCTTGTTACAGCTGGCCACATTCGTGACACTTTTCCCTCCCTAGTGTGACATCACATATTGTACAATTTCACATCAAGAAGTTATTAAATTACCCCCCTTGACGTAATTTATGGATGGCTTCTGATTAGTTTTCTAATTTCTTATACTTATAATATGTTCAGCCGTAACTTTTTTGTATTTAAAGCGGTTTTGAGAATTCTTTATGCATTGATTTCAGTAAATCTTCAAAATGGTTCCATTTTATTGTTGTTGGACTTTATGTTTGGGTTGGGTTCCAAAATACATACATACATACATAACTTCACACCAGTTCCCTTGCGGGGTAGGCAAAATACATCAGAAAAAATATTAAAATCACACAGAAAATGAGTACTTTTGTGGTTTTTCAGTCATAACCTTTTTAGTTTCTGGAATTTGAACATTCTTTTTTGCGTTAGATTGAGTACAGTTTCATGATAGTTTCATACAATGTCATAGTTTTGAATACCATACATATATATATATATATATATATATCTATATATATATATATATATATACACACACACACTCATATATATATATTCTATATATTCCCTAAAATCTAACTCTAATCTATACATATATAGTGAACAATAAAAAATCGAGCAAAAAAATAAGCGACTTTTAAAGTAACTAAAAAGCAAAATTATACCTAGGTGAATCGAAACACAAAAAGTTCTTAGAAGTGCATAATAACACTTTTTTGGAAGAAGGTCGATATTGAAATTACAGAGTGTCAATCACGCAATGCCAGCTGTCAATGGTTTCTGTAAGTTCGTGTTCGCACATGATAAATTGTTTTGTGTAACGAGTTGCTAAAAACGCAAAATTGTGGACAAAAGTGCGGTGATAAAATATATTAGCTTGAAAGAAATGTCTGCGAAAGACATTTTTTCGGACATTCAGCAGATATTAGGGGATAATGCTGTACCTTATTCTACGGTTGCGTAGGTACTGGGTGGTTGAATTTAAAAGATCAAGCTGTAAAGATGACCCGCGATCTGGGCGGCTTTCAACCGCCGTGGCGGAAGAAAATGACAAACAGGTTGATAATTTGGTTTTAATCCTAAAGGTATCTTTTGGGAGCATTCAATCCATTTTAATTGATTCACTGGGGTCCAAAAGTGTCGGGTACATGGGTGCCATGAATGTTAACGGATGAAAACAAAAAGCGACGTTTGGAAATTTCTAAGCGTAATCTCGAAATTTTCCAGCGTGATTCGGATCATTTTTAACGTCGCCTTGTCACCGTGTACGAAACGTGGATCCACTATTTCGATCCTGAAACTAAGAGACAAAGCATATCTTAGAAACGACCATCCTCTCCATTCATTAAGAAATTTCGAGTTGCTGGCAAAGTTATGTTTAGTGACAGTTAAGCAATCCTTTATATTAATCACTTGGAAGTGATCTTCACTTATTCCCAAAATTAAAAGAGGAAATTCGTGGGACACTAAAAATTTATAATAATGACGCGGTTATGGCTGCCGTGGAGCAGGTTTTCGAAACTCAAGAAAAACATTTTTTTTACAAGCAATGAGGGATTTAGAAGCGCGTTGTTTTAAATACATTGCATTGCAGGGAGATTATGTAGAAAAATAAATATATTTTTGTTTAAACTTTTGCATTTTATTATTTTCTATAACATCTTGAAGTCGGTCGCAAGTAAAACCTAAAGATACAGCAACATATTTCAAAAGATGTTTAACTTCGCAGTTCGCACCGACTTCAAGATGTTGTAGAAAAATATTATCTCTGCTTTTTAATTACTCCTGGAGTCAGTTACTTTTTTGCTATAAATGTTTTATTCAGGGTTCTGTAGCTAATGTCAATTAGCTAATTCATTGTAGCTGTCGAACTACAATGAATGTTGGTTAGGTATTTGCAATCCTTAAACTTGCGTGGTTTGTGGCACTCGGTCAAATTTTTATTATTAAATAAGGAATATTAGACAAATTAGAGATGATCTTGTTTCAGACAAAGAAACCTATAGAAGAGCATTGGAGAAAGCATAGTTTGACCACCGTCGACTTGCCAACCGGGAAGGTTAATATCACCTACAGGCCAGTAATAGACTGCACACTTGATCAAAATGAGGTCAAATTCATCCCACCTGTCCCTAGAGTTTATTAATTTCATCAGATTAATGTTATTATGTTATTCGTTTCTTATTATGTTCTAGATTTATTAACAAGCTTTAGTTATTATATTTCTGTTATTGTTGTTGTTGTGTTGTTTTATTTATTTAGGGTAAATGGGGGTAAGATGGAATTATTTTGACTAGATGTACAGTGTTAATTTCAAAATATTGCCAATAATATAAATTTGTGTCAAATTCAGAGAACGATAATTTGGGTAAAATAGTAAAAGGCCAATATATTTTATTGATGCTAAGAGAGGTTTTTCAAATAGTTTTTCATATTAAAAAATAACTAATTCACGCGACATAGCCGCGACGAAAACGCTAAGTAGTGGCTCTATTATTAACATAAAAACTTAAGGTTTACAATCCCTATTAATATTATAAATGCGAAAGTAACTCTGTCTGTCTGTCTGTTCCGTTTTCACGGAAAAACTACTGGACCGATTTGGCTGAAGAATAATTTAAGAATAATTTTTCTGTTTGTTTGTTATGCTTTTACGGAAAAAACTACGAGACCAATTTGGCTGAAAATCGGTATATATGTAATTCTCATACCGAGGGCGGACAAGGGATATTTTTCATCCCGGATAACGGGATAGATTTATGTAAAGGTTATCCCAAAAGTGGGTCAGGCTTTGGTTTGTTTTGTGATTTGCCATTTTCATCATTTTGGCTCTTTTGCTCTTTTTGTTGTTTTGCCCTTTTTTGTCCTTTTTGCTCTTTTGATCTTCGCTCTTTTGCTCGTTGGCTCTTGGCTCTTTTGCTCTTTTGCTCTTTTGCTCTTTTGCTCTTTTGCTCTTTTGCTCTTTTGCTCTTTTGCTCTTTTGCTCTTTTGCTCTTTTGCTCTTTTGCTCTTTTGCTCTTTTGCTCTTTTGCTCTTTTGCTCTTTTGCTCTTTTGCTCTTTTGCTCTTTTGCTCTTTTGCTCTTTTGCTCTTTTGCTCTTTTGCTCTTTTGCTCTTTTGCTCTTTTGCTCTTTTGCTCTTTTGCTCTTTTGCTCTTTTGCTCTTTTGCTCTTTTGCTCTTTTGCTCTTTTGCTCTTTTGCTCTTTTGCTCTTTTGCTCTTTTGCTCTTTTGCTCTTTTGCTCTTTTGCTCTTTTGCTCTTTTGCTCTTTTGCTCTTTTGCTCTTTTGCTCTTTTGCTCTTTTGCTCTTTTGCTCTTTTGCTCTTTTGCTCTTTTGCTCTTTTGCTCTTTTGCTCTTTTGCTCTTTTGCTCTTTTGCTCTTTTGCTCTTTTGCTCTTTTGCTCTTTTGCTCTTTTGCTCTTTTGCTCTTTTGCTCTTTTGCTCTTTTGCTCTTTTGCTCTTTTGCTCTTTTGCTCTTTTGCTCTTTTGCTCTTTTGCTCTTTTGCTCTTTTGCTCTTTTGCTCTTTTGCTCTTTTGCTCTTTTGCTCTTTTGCTCTTTTGCTCTTTTGCTCTTTTGCTCTTTTGCTCTTTTGCTCTTTTGCTCTTTTGCTCTTTTGCTCTTTTGCTCTTTTGCTCTTTTGCTCTTTTGCTCTTTTGCTCTTTTGCTCTTTTGCTCTTTTGCTCTTTTGCTCTTTTGCTCTTTTGCTCTTTTGCTCTTTTGCTCTTTTGCTCTTTTGCTCTTTTGCTCTTTTGCTCTTTTGCTCTTTTGCTCTTTTGCTCTTTTGCTCTTTTGCTCTTTTGCTCTTTTGCTCTTTTGCTCTTTTGCTCTTTTGCTCTTTTGCTCTTTTGCTCTTTTGCTCTTTTGCTCTTTTGCTCTTTTGCTCTTTTGCTCTTTTGCTCTTTTGCTCTTTTGCTCTTTTGCTCTTTTGCTCTTTTGCTCTTTTGCTCTTTTGCTCTTTTGCTCTTTTGCTCTTTTGCTCTTTTGCTCTTTTGCTCTTTTGCTCTTTTGCTCTTTTGCTCTTTTTGATTTTTTGTCCTTTGTCATTTTTATAGTTTTCATTGACGGGGATAGATAAATATAACTAGAACGGTTTGAAATAGAGGATGAAAGTTTGGATGACACCAATCATTTCTCAAGGTCATAGATATAAAAATTCATTGTCTCTAAAAATGCGATAGTAGCTCGATTAGTTTTGCTGTTAGTTTTCGGAAAACACTGGGAATACTGGATTGTTTTTATTGTAATTTTGTTTAAATGTAGTTTTATTGCCGAAAATGGACATATATATACTCATGCCAGGAGATCGGATAGATTGCGATATAAAATTAAGTGAATTTTTCGGGTGCAAATGGCACTAACATAAAAATGTTGTACAATGTAACCTGTATTAACGCCTGCTCTTTAAACAAGAAGGAGGAACTAGAGGTTAACCCGCGGCGCAGCCGCGGGGTAAACTCTAGTAATATATAATCCCTAATAAATCGCTGGTAAACAAATAAATAAAAGGAATTTAAAATTTAAAAAACACAGTGATCTGAAAAAATAAATAGCCGGAGGGAAAGAAGATGGGAAAAAGTTTCAGGATAAGAATAATACCACATATAAGGCGGCTTTGTTTAAAAAAAGGTAGCGGTGTCGTTCTCAATAATCACGTGGCATTACTTTAGGCTTTATATCAACAATTGGTTACTTGACAGTCAATTCAACAAACCGCCTCTTTACTAGAGAAATGCGTTAATATTAAAATTTAAAATTAAGAGTTTTTATTAACCTTCAAAAAATAATTGTATCGAAACGAATAAAATTGTATCTTTTAAAATTTATTGTAGATAGAATAAAAGTTATTCGTTTTGATACAATTATTTTTGAAATAGTGTATACGTCAATTAAACGGGAAAAAGAAGAGAAATCGAGAACTTTATCCTTCGAGGTTATCGGTGTTCTATGAGTGAAGGTGGTTTCTTTAACTTTCTCACATAGAACACGTACAATCTCGATTGGAACACACACCAGGATCATATAATAGAATTTATCAACAAAACATATTGAAGAAAATTTCATATTCATCGAAGTCGTAAATAATATACATTATAAGAGGAAATGTGAAATAGATATTTTTTAAATCAACAACCGGAGGCAGAGGAGATAGGGGAAAAATTGAAGGATAAAAATAATACCACATTTAAGGTGGCTTTGTTTTAAAAAAAGCGGTTTCGTCCTCCATAAGCATGTGACATTACTTTAGGCTTTATACCAACAATCGGTTACTTGTCAGTCAATTCAACAAATCGCCTGTTTACTAGAGAAATGCGTTAATATTAAAATTTAAAATTAAGGGTATTTATTAAACTTAAAAAAATATTTGTATCGAAACGAATAAAATTGTATCTTTTAAAATTTATTGTAGATAGAATAAAAGTTATTCGTTTTGATACAATTATTTTTGAAATAGTGTATACGTCAATTAAACGGGAAAAAGAAGAGAAATCAAGTACTTTATCGTTCGAGGTTATTGATATTCTGTGAGTGAAGGTGGTTTCTTTAACTTTCACAAACAGAATACGTACAATCTCGATTGAAACAGACACCAGGACCTCGTAATAGAATTTATCAACAAAACATATTGAAGAAAATTTCATATTCATCGAAGTCGTAAATAATATACATTATAAAAGGAAATGTAAAATAGATATTTTTTAAATAAACAGCCGGAGGCAGAGGAGGTGGGGGAAAAATTGAAGGATAAAAATAATACCACATTTAAGGTGGCTTTGTTTTAAAAAAAGTTAGCGGTTTCGTCCTCCATAAGCATGTGACATTACTTTAAGCTTTATATCAACAATCTGTTACTTGTCAGTCAAGTCAACAAATCGCCTCTTTGAGAAATGCGTTAATATTAAAATTTAAAGAGTTTTTTGGCGGGAACTGAAAAGGGACGTTGTGCTGTGCAGTTTTATTTTCTAAAAATGTGTAAAATTACTCTAAAATGAACAATAGTTGTAGGATATTGATCGTTTTTGAGTAGTAATTATGTGTTTTTGTAAGAAATGTGAACTGTATAGTCAAATGTGGCCTTTCGAGTATTCACAAGAACTCCGTTGAATGGTGTGGATTGTAGCCTACAATACAACTGCGCCTGGCTTAAAGGCCTAGTTGCCAAGTCTTAAACATAAAAAAAAACCATGAAACTCCTTGATGGAATTCTTATATTTTTTTCAGTTAAGTACCTATTTCACCGCACATTGTGCGGTAAAATAGGTACCCAGGTGAGACCACTTATTTTACCATACTTTTCAATGTGTGGTGGGTAATGTTTAACGTTCGAACAATGTACACAGGCTTCCTAAATGCATTTATTGAGCAAATGTGTTGAAAACATTTCTTTTTTCTTATCATGAATCGTATTACTTCTACATAATATGTTATGTTTACTTTTACAGTACTGGTCATTCGCTACTTCACACGTTGTATGGATATAGTACGAAATTCAAAAACATTGACCCGTTTTACGAGTACTTTGCTCTTGACCTGCTAATACAAGATGGCGCTGTCGTCGGTGTTCTCGCTATGGATATGGAAGATAGCAGCCTACATAGGTAAGCGTAGATATAATGCTTTAGTTGTAGAATATTAATTCTTTTTAATGAATTGTTTTCGAATTTTTTAATGGAAAATGCTCTTTCTATCTGCTAAAAGAACTCGCTAAAGCTTTTGCTTATATGATCATTAATTTTAAATTTCTCTATTTTAACACTTGTCGCTGGCTACAAACGCAGTCAATTTTAATTAAAAAAAAAGTGTGCGTGTGCAATTCACACGCATTAGAAGTGAAACAAAATGTGACAAGGGGTGGGAGGGATTCTAAATTTTGTGCCGTCACATTTCATATTTTTATAATATATATATATATATATATATATATATATATATATATATATATATATATATATGTATATATATATATATATATATATATATATATATATATAAGCTTTAAAATACGAAATTTGAAGAATTAAGTAAAAACTTTAAAACATCCGTGCAGGAACGGAGAAAGAATACAATTTCCTGTGGCCTGGCGGCCTGTCGTAAGAGGCAACTAAACAACCTACAGCCAGGTGGTAGAGTATAGTATTTGCTCGACTGGATGGCGACCACCCCTGATCTAGAGTATGCCGCCATAACAACCTTGTGTTGTCTTCCGGCATTAGTGACCAGGTTCCAGTCTCCTTTAAGAGAGCAACAGCGCATTTGTAGCACCTTTGGTGTTACGAATGTCCATAGGCGATGGTAACCGCTTTCCATCGGGTGGGTCGTCTGCCTGTCTGCTGAACTCCTGCAATAAAAAATAAATAACATTCCAAACTCGTAGCGGCCAGCAGGCTGCCTAAGCGATGTAATTGTGGCAGGCCGCCTTCGCGTTATTCGCCGCCCGCGCCGGGCTTACGTCGCCCCTCTACCCTAGACCGCTAAACGCTTCCAACACTGCCAACAGCCCAACAGTCTGTTTCGGTTCACGCACGAGTACAGCCCTGCCGGGGTTAGCATGCAACGCTCGAAAACATTTACTCGCAATGCTTCTATTATATAATGTAAACTTTTTTCAATTTAAAATGTGCTTGCTACAAATAGTTGTTTCATTACATAAACCGGCCACCATACACCACAAATACTATTTGTATAAGCATAGTGTTTAAATTAAAACAATGTATTCTACTTTATTTTCTCGCAGGTTTAGTCCTATAGCTTTGTGTTAGTCTTTTTACAAGCTTTTATTTAACTTGTAATGGATGTACCTATGTATGTAAGTTCGGGTGAAATCTTGCAAGTTAAATTTGACCAACTTCCCGATTTCCGATTGAGCTGAAATTTTCCACGCATATGCATATCGCGTGACATTGCAATAATATGGTACCATGGAGCTGATCTGATGATGGAGTCGGAAGGTGGCTATAGGAACTGCTGTACTAAACAAGATAGATCCGTTGTGTTTGGGCTCGTTTTACTTGTCTTGACTAGCACTCTGCTGCTACATGATATCCAGGATCTCAAAAGCCTGTATTTGAAATCCTTTTTAAAAAAAGCTTTTTAATGTCGCTTTTGCGTTTCATCGAGTTTCAATACACAACGATTCTAAAGAAGTTTCACTTCAAAAAATTCTGAAAAGCTCATAAACTTACATATTTTGTGTCTAATTTTACTGAAGTTTCTCTTCTATCTTTGGACTTCAAAGTTCAAGAGTAATAAAATTTATATGGAACCACTTTGAAGCTTCATTGAATCTAACGCATAAAGAATTATGTAAATGAATGAAAATATATCCTTATCGCTCAGTGATCGTGTGTAGAAAACCTAACAAAAAAACGAATCGCAACGGACAAGTGGAAAAAACTTCAACTGACTTGATGTTTTACGGGCAGATTTTCAAATTGGACATTCAACTTAAAATTTTGTTGCGATTCATTTTGTCACTTGTCAGTTAAAGTTTTTTTCACTTGTCCGTTGCGATTCGTTTTTCCACTTATCCGTTGAAGTTTCATTTCTAATATCTAATATGTGTCCCACACACATTTCGATTTTTCGCAGGTTTACTGCAAATTATGATTTGGTTAGGTTAGGTACATTTTAGTGAATGCATTTTTTATTTAAACAAATTTTATTTTATCAAACAAAAACCGAATTCGATCCGGAACCAAAAAAACATCCATAGTCTACTCTAAAATTATTTATTAATATTTTTTACACAGACGACAAATAGAGGCAGTGATGCCCAGCCACGTGAAGAGCAGAGGTATAGTTTGATGCAAACCTAACTATGCCTCCATTAATGGCGGCTCGGGACATCGCACTTTTCGATGCGTAGAACGCGATTTTAGGTATTAGAGGGACGAGGTCGTCGGAGGAAGAGATATATCCTCGCTCGCTCTCACGCTCGCTTTCTCATTTACGGTACTTCCCCGGCGCTCGGCTCACCAGGGCTGCGAATTTAGCGCTTTCGGAGCTAGATATAGCGCTTTTTAGGGCAACCCAGCTCCCAATTTTATTAAACAACTTCCAGCGCAAAATCTTGCGCTTTTTATAATATGCAAATATCTAATTAATTTTATAATAAATATATATGAATATCTATACTAATATTGTAAAGAGGAAAGATTAATAATATAATAATAATAATCAGCAGACAAACACACGCATTGTATATCCCCAAATTAAGCAAGTTACGCTTGTATTATGGGTAATATACAACGGACTACTCTGGGGCCGATCCCAGACACCCAGACCATAGTAAATAACATAAAGGCCGACAATTAGATTGTTTGTTTGCATTGAAGAGGCTCCGATACTACTGAACCGATTTAAAAAATTCTTTCACTATTGGCAAGCTTTTTTTTTTTTTTTTTTTTGTTTTGAGGCGAGGGAAAATGCTTAACCGATTTACGCACAAACTGGGTCATTGCTAGGGGAACGACACGCGTCGGTCGGGGGCGATAACACTGCAGCAATAGTATGCTCTTGGCAGCGCTCCGTCCGCGATCGACGTCACAGAATAGTGTGGAAGACTCCGAGCGTTGCTGCACGGGCGAGCAACCCCAATACCCACTAAAAACCCCCTCCTCCCTGACGACCCTGCGCTCTGTAAGTGTTGGAAAGGCTGAGATTTAGAACATAGTTACGCCCAGCCGATCCAGCGCAATAAAGTGCCTGGAGTGTGCCCTGGGAGAACACACCCCACTTCGTTGTGCGGGGGTAGAAGGTCCTTTGCTCTCCTAGCAAGCTAAAGGCCCCCCGCGGTAAACGGAACCTAACTCAGGGAGGGAAGTAATGCGCGTACCTACCTCTCCGGGTGCCAGCTGAAGGCCGGCGACCTCGAGAAGACGCATTAGCACGCGCTGCAGGACTTCTCTCCCTGTCTCGTTCTGCGGCCTCCTTGAGTGACATTACTGTCTCGCAAAAAGTAACCGCAGCCCCCCAATTGTCGCTGCTCTGCAACATGGCCTTGACCAAGTCGCAGAGCGAGTCGACTGGACCTACGTGCGTCTCAAGTTCGAAACGCTGCGGCGCCCATGCGGCGCACTCGACTAGCGTGTGTAACGCCGTGTCGAGCGCGCCGCACTGGCGGCAGTCCGGGGAAGGCAAGCAGCCCACAATGCGACACAGATACTTATCGAAACATCCGTGTCCGGTAAGTATCTGTGTCGTCCTGAAGGTCAGGGTGCCGCTGGTGCGGTTGACCCATTCCGTCAGCTGTGGCCTGATTGCATCCACCGTGTAGCCGCCATAGGCCGCAGGGTTGTCGAGCTCTTGAGACCAGATGGCGATCATGGAGGCGGTTTCCCGCTTCCTGATCGCCTTGATTTCGACCTGACAGAAGGTCAGGCCTCTAGCTAGGGCATCCTGCCGGGTGCGGCGCACCACTGTCAGGACGTCCGCCTGGAGATGCCAGGGCGGATCGCCTGCCAGGAGGGTGGCCGCCGTCCGCGACACTGTGCGATACCCCCGTATGGTCCTCACGGCCAGAACCTGCTGCGCCCGATGCAGTAGGGTTCTGTTGTGATATTTCATCTGGGGCCCTACTCTAATGGCCACCCCTTGGACCGAAACGGTCAAGTCCGCGGGGGGATTGCGAAATTTCCTATGGAACATGATGGCCTCCGTTTTCGCGGGGGAGACCCTCAAGCCCAGCCTAGCTATTCGATCTACGACAATCGCCAACCCGGCGTTGGCGACGTCCACGGATTCCGCAAATGACGCAGCGCGTGCCGTGAGTAGGGTGTCGTCCGCAAAGCAGATCAGCCCTACCCCGGGCAGGACCGGAACCCGAAGGATCCAGTCATAACCTACGTTCCAAAGAATCGGCCCGAGGACCGACCCCTGTGGAACGCCGCACGCGACGCGTCGACGACCTAACTCGGGATTGCCGGACTCACCGCCCTCCCAAAGGATATGTCGATCCTGCAGGTACGCGCCCAACAGCCTCGTGAGGTACGGGGGGACTCCATGCGCGCGGAGCCCCTCCCTGATCGTCTCATGAGGGAGGCTGTTAAAGGCGTTCGCTATGTCTAGCGACACCGCAAGAACGACATCCTTCGCTTGGACGGCTTCGTCCGTTGACGTTCGCAGCGTCTCGAAGGCGTCCATCGTGGAGCGCCTCCGCCGAAACCCGAACTGCGTTTCTGAAAGCCCCGGCTCCACAGCGTCGAGATGCTTCACGATCCGCTCCGCCAAGATCTTTTCGAAGACCTTAGCGACCTCGTTCAGCAGCACTATGGGCCTGAAGGCGGACGGATCGTTGGGAGGCCGACCTCCCTTGGGAATCAGGCACAAACGACCCTCCTTCCATTGCGACGGGAACCGACCTGCGCGAATACAGGCTTCGAACAGTTCCCGCAGCTGGCCGCGTAGATGTTTAGCGGCCAGGAAGAGGAGTCGACCTGGAACCCCGTCGGGTCCCGGTGCCGTCTTCCTGCCCCGGAGCCGGTCCAGGGCAAACTATTGGCAAGCTACACTATCCTCGGGTGACAGAGACTATATTATATTTACAAAAAAAATTAGGGATCCTTACTAAAACTTTAATAATGTAACCCAAGGTGTAAAAAAATACCTAAAATCGCGTGCGCTGCGAAAACTATTGATGATAGAATAAAATAATGTACTACAACTTTGCAGACCACAGCATTATTTACAAAAAGGGTCGCGACAGCATATGTCTAACTATTATAGTTATGCCACATAAGAGTGAGAATACCGCCGAGAAAAGGCTAGAAAAGGCTCTTTATTTGTATCTTGGTATTCATCCTTATCAAAATAAATTAATTCATATTTAAGACTGCTTCAATACCTTTATACAACTTTTTGAATTATTCAATTCGGACATTCCATTCGAAAGATATCACGAGTTTAAAAATATTAGTATTAGAACACGCGGCCGTGACGCTTTTTGGTGACAGAATAAGACCCCGTCTATATAGAAGTTTCACTTCAAAAGTTTAGACAGTAACAATCTGACGGTGTTATGCTATATTTTTTTTACAACACAATTTTAGAGTTGCACATAAGGGACATGTATCAAGTGACTTTTTTATCGCATATTAATGCATTATCATTAAAAGCAACCGCACCATTCGCCAGCGACGAGATGTACACCCCCATTTCCTTGAGCTTCCATGCTCAACTACGCAACAATTCTCTAGAACATTTATCCCGCGTACAACAATGGTCTGGAGGGAACTTCCTGCAGCGGTTTTTCCTTTGCACTGTGAGATGAGGTTTTTTAAGGAGGGTGTTATAAAGTTTATTTATTTATTATGGACCATCAACAGGATTAAATCATATACATCCCTCTTAAATCTAAACAATGCTCACGCTAAATATAGGTACCGTTGAAAATACAAAATGGTCTTCTTCATGTACTTTTTATTGAAGAGTTATTTTGTAAAGCCAAGTAACAAAGGTTGCTATGATACTATGAAAAATATTTAAACATAAAAAAGAACTAATTTTACAAACCAGTATTTACAACAGGTACTCCCTCCCTATTATAGGTGGTCACATCATGCATTATGTCATCCCTATTAATATTATAAATGCGAAAGTCACTCTGTCTGTCTGTCTATCTGTTCCGTTTTCACGTAAAAACTACTGGACCGATTTGGCTGAAACTCAGTATGTATATATTTTCGATTCCGAGAATGAACATAGGATACTTTTTATCCCGGAAAATGGCATAGTTTCCGGGATAAAAGTATATTTGTCTCTCTGTTTGTTATCCTTTTATGTAAAGACTATTGGACCGATTTGGCTGAGACTCTGTACATATGTAATTTGAATACCGAGGGTGGCCAAGGGACACTTTTCATCCCGGGTACTGGGATAGATTTTGGGATAGATTTATGTAAAGTTTATCCCGGAAACTAGGATAGGTTTTTTATTTGTGGTTTGCCATTTTGTTTATTTTGGTTAATTGGATCGTTTAGATAGTTTTGTTTGGCAATTTTGGTAGTTGTGGTAGTTTCGGTAGTTGTGGTAGTTTTGGTAGCTGTAGTAGTTTTGGTTTGTAGATTTGGTAGTTGTGGTAGTTTTGGTAGTAGTGGTAGTATTGGTAGTTATGGTAGTTTTGGTTTGTAGATTTGGTAGTTGTGGTAGTTTTTGTAGTAGTGGTAGTATTGGTAGTTGTGGTAGTTTTGGTTTGTAGATTTGGTGTTGTGGTAGTTTTGGTAGAAGTGGTAGTTTTGGTAGTTGTGGTAGTTTTGGTTTGTAGATTTGGTAGTTGTGGTAGTTTTGGTAGTTGTTGTAGTTTTGGTAGTTGTGGTAGTTTTGGTAGTAGTGGTAGTATTGGTAGTTATGGTAGTTTTGGTTTGTAGATTTGGTAGTTGTGGTAGTTTTTGTAGTAGAGGTAGTATTGGTAGTTGTGGTAGTTTTGGTTTGTAGATTTGGTAGTTGTGGTAGTTTTGGTAGAAGCGGTAGTTTTGGTAGTTGTGGTAGTTTTGGTTTGTAGATTTGGTAGTTGTGGTAGTTTTGGTAGTTGTTGTAGTTTTGGTAGTTGTGGTAGTTTTGGTAGCTATAGTAGTTGTGGTAGTTTTGTTTTGTAGATTCGGTAGTTTCGGTAGATTTGGTAGTTGTGGTAGTTTTGGTAGTTTTGGTAGTTTTGGTTTGTAGATTTGGTAGTTGTGGTAGTTTTGGTAGTAGTGGTAGTATTGGTAGTTGTGGTAGTTTTGTTAGTAGTGGTAGTTTTGGTAGTTGTGGTAGTTTTGGTTTGTAGATTTGGTAGTTGTGGTAGTTTTTGTAGTAGTGGTAGGATTGGTAGTTGTGGTAGTTTTGGTTTGTAGATTTGATAGTTGTGGTAGTTTTGGTAGTTGTGGTAGTTTTGGTAGTTGTGGTAGTTTTGTTAGTTGTGAAGGTTTTGGTAGTTGTGGTAGTTTTGGTCGGTAGATTTGGTAGTTTCGGCAGTTTTAGTACGTTTGGTAGTTTTGGTCATTTGTTTAGTTTACACAATATTTAGTTATATAAATAAAACTAGAACGGGTTGAAATAGGGTATTAAAATTTGTATGGGGGACCAATTATTTATCAAGTTTATAGATATCAAAATTCATAATTTTATAAAAATGCGACTCACTCGATCTGTCTGTCTGAATATCGAAAATGGACATAGATACTATTCATCCCGGTAGATGGGATAGTTTGCGATATAAAATGAAGTAAATCTTCCGAGGGCAAATAGCACCAACATAAAAATACAATACAATATATCCTGTATTAACGCCTGCTCTTAAAACAAGAGGTACGCACTAGAGTTTGACGCGCGGCGGAGCCGCGGGGTAAACTCTAGTATTTTATAAAATGACAATTGAAAAGATTGTCGATTGTCAGCGAAACTGCGTCGCGTTGCTATAAATGAAGACCTGAGGCTCAATTCTGTTATTTCAATATTAATATATTCAAAGTGCAATTCCATTGCGATAGTGTCAAGAATTCGTATTCTACTAAATCCACAATATCGTCTCGATATCGTCGCGGCGGAATAATGGTATAAAAAAATAGTATTACCATTAGCAGAGATGGCGTTAGCCTAAATAAATATGGAAAAGCTACCAACATTTTAAACGTTTATATCACAAGTATTCTCTTATAAAAACAAATATAGAGATTGGGTGGTTTGCCACGGACACGCCATTGGAATAAACAGAATACCGAAATAGACCAAACTACGATTGAGACGAGAGTCGATTTTGATTTCATAGTTATAGCAGAATTGGGCCCCAGGTTCTTAATAATTTGCAATGCGGCACTAAAGAACCATGATCGCAGCGCCACCTATTCTTTCAGCTATATTCGTCTACGAATCACGAGAGTATTTGAGAGTAAACCCTCTGGTGGCATAGGCGAGTAATGTTTGCAATTTAGGATCCTAGGGTGGCCTACTCTCTCGAACGCTTCTAAAGGCCACTGTATAATTATAATACTCAAACTGCCATCTATCAGATTTCAGGCGAATCAGACAGTTATTACTACAGGAGGTTACCCAAGAATGTACTTCTCTTGTACCGCCGCACATACTTGTACGGGTGACGGGTGTGCAATGGCTTCAAGAGCGGGAATCAAACTACAAGATATGGAATTCATACAGTTTCATCCAACTGGTAGGATATTTTTTTTACCCAAATGATTATAAGAGTGTGTGCATAACAAAGAAACAAACACGCCCGTGTGTAAAGTTAATTACGCTGCCCACTATTTTGAAGGTAAGGAAAGGAATGCTCCGGTGGTTCGGGCATGTGGAAAGAATGCATGATGAAAGAATGACTAAACAGATATACAATGCAAAAGTGGATGGATACAGAAGTCGTGGAAGGCCACGACACACCTTCCATGATCAAATTGATCGTGTACTGGCAGAAGGTGATGTCAGAAGCCTTAAGAACAGACGAGCTTGCATGACAAGAGTTATGAATGTCAAAGAGGCAAGTGAGGTATGTAAGAATAAGCCTAAATGGCACTCTGTTGTTCGTGCCTACCCCGCAAGGGAACTGGCGTGAAGTTATGTATGTATGTATGTATGTAGTATTTTGCTGGGACTATTTATATTTAATCTTCTGAGAAAATATTTTCTTGTTATTTCTTAAGGATGTAATAAAGAAATTAAACTCCAGTATTTACCTAGAAAATAATTAATTTTTATAAAGGGAATAAAATAGCTTTCACTCTGAAACCATATAAATACTTAAGTATCTTATTAATTAATTATAGAAGCTTATTTAGATCTTCAATATTTCATGTCGAATTGAAATTATAGTTATATAAAGACCTTGAGACTTGAGCTGGGGAGTTTTTTACCGCTTCTTCTTAACAGCAATAACACGTTGCGAAGCGGTGTACTTAGAATAGGCAGTGAATTTAAATTTTTATTTATATGTATGACCTTCAATAAGTGTTCTTCAGGGAACTTATTTTGAAAAAAAACTTTTAAAAGAAGCTGAAGTTATTAATTCATACTGATCCCACCATTTTGGACAAGAGAGCAGCAGCGCATTTGTAGCACCTTTGTTGTTGCAAATGTCCATAGGCGATGGTAACCGCTTTCCATTAAGTGGGCCGTTTGCCTGTCTGCTGATCTCCTGCAATAAAAAAAATAGGACAAATTACATTAGGTAATATCTAATTTCTGACTTTAGAACTACATACATTAAAAAGTTGGCTTCTTTTCAATCGTGTTTTTAAGTGATAATAAACATATTTTAAATTATAATACGCCAAAAACGATTTAATTTGATATTAAACTTTTAATGCCACCGCCACGTTTACATTATGCCTACTATCGTGAGAGCGAGAACAAATATGTAAACGCAATTTATTTGTTATCCGTGCAGGAGTGCGGAGAAAGAATACTTTCTGAGGCCGGGCGGCCAGCCAGGTGTTAGGACGTTTGCTCGACTGGATAGCTACCATCGCTGATCTTTTTTAATTCATAGGCTTTGGAAGCCCATCGTGTTCCCTGACGTGCTCAGGGCTGTTTACCTCACTTTTATGTGTAAATCTCATATACGAAATAGAATAATACATACGCGTGCGTACGTGCGTGAGTGTGTGTGCATGTAAACGTGTGCGTGTGCCTAATCTAGAATAGACTGCCATGACAACTTTGAGTTATATTTTGCGATCAGTAGCCAGGATCCAGTCTTTCTTAGATGCCTACAGCACATTGGAAGTGGGCATAAGGCAAGCGAGATATAAACAAGGGATTTAAAAATAGCAATTGAGATGATAATAATGATTTTGTTTACACATCAGGTATGTACGGCTCTGGCTGTCTCATGACTGAAGGCTGTCGTGGCGAAGGTGCATACCTTGTAAACAGTGAGGGCGTAAGATTCATGGAGAAATATGCACCAAAAGCTAAGGATCTGGCCAGTCGTGATGTCGTCTCAAGGTCGATCGCTACCGAAATTCGTCAAGGTACTCTTTATTGTCCACCATTTACATTTATTTCCTATTTTCTGTTTTATAGCTTTAAGACTGCAGATCATAAGAAATGCCCATACTTTTGTTAGGTTTTCTCGGGACCATGGCGTAGGTAACACGTAAAAGCCTTCTTGACAATTTAATCTAGTTGTGGCAAGATCCTGATCAGCGATTATCCCTGTGTTTATAATAAAGAGCATCAAAGGACAAGCCCCGGTTACTATAGGGCTAGTGTGACTCAAAATAGGGAATGCTAAAGACCGGACCAAGTGGAGAAGAAAAAGTAGAAAACTGGACTCCGGGCTTCGAAGCAAACGCGCCGAACGCAACCAGGATGTAACGCTCAGATGATGTTGAATTGTATTGTAAATAAAAAAAATTAACATGTGTCTATTACAATAACAAATTCAAAGTTGCCCAATGAGCTATGTTAGGTGTTTCTCTTATGGATAAAATCAGAAACGAGGACATCCAAGAGAACGTTGGTAACCGACATAGGTCGCAAAATTAGCAAGTTGAAGTAGCAGTGGGCCGGCCACGTCTGTCGCAGGACCGACGGCCGATGGAGTTAACGAGTACTGGAGTGGAGACCACGTCTCGGCAAACGTAGCGTAGGACGCCGGCCAGCCCGGTGGACTGACGACCTGCGTAAGGCCAGTGGTAGGGGCTGCATGACGAAGACCGGGATGTATGGCGCGTACTTGGGAAGGCCTACGTCCAGTAGAGAACTGATATTGGCTGAAGAAGAAGAAGCAAAAGTGTATTACATGGTTACAGGTCGCGGTGTGGGTCCTAAAAAGGACCACATGTATCTCCAGCTCCATCATCTTCCACCTGAGGTTATCAAGGAACGACTACCAGGTATTTCGGAGACAGCCTACACATTCACTGGAGCTGACGTCTATACTCAACCAGTACCCATCATCCCAACCGTCCATTACACTATGGGAGGATTACCTATTAATTATAAGGGAGAGGTTTGTACATTAAACTTTTTTACAAATTTCAACCATATATATAGACTAACAAGTTTCAAAGAAAATCACCGTAACAAACAAAAACCGAAGAACCGAAAAAATTTTATGAGGTTACCTTTTTGGCTTAAATAACCACCAAATTCAAAAAATCAAGTTAATAATATCCTATGCATGTTAAGAAGTTTGAAAGGAGATCTAAAACATTTTGCTTAAATAACTTTTATCCTAAACAAATATTCAGAAAACTGGTAGGTATATTTTATTTAATTTATGATCGTCTTAAAAAGTCGTGGTAGCGTAATGGCTAGCATACGCGTCCAAATTTCAGGGCGTGGGTTCGAATCCTAGCCGCAACGCATACACTACTTAGGCAGTTTTATGACCCACCTATGTGCATATTGTTACAATTACCATGTGCTAACAACAATGAAAAATAATATCGTTATGAAACCTGCACAGATAACCGCTGTCTCATCCTGCCAAGTCACCTTGGACAAGCGTGGTGGATATACTGTCCGTTTCCCTGTAGTGGGAGGCCCGAGCCCAGAAGTGGGACCTTTATAGGCTGCTATTGTTATATAATCGCTTTATATCTGTTATCAAGGTAATTACCCACGAGAATGGTCAGGACTGTCCGCTGCGAGGTCTTCATGCAGCAGGGGAGGCTGTTAGCAACTGTCATGGTGCCAACCGACTTGGAGCCAACTCAATCCTAGATGTAGTAGTATTTGGCAAGGCCGTTGCTAAAAATATTGGCAAAATTGCCAAGCCCGGTGATAAGCAACCAGATTTGAAAGATGTAAGTATTATAACTTAAGACCCGCAGACCACGAGATCATTTAGAGAAACTTTTTCCATTCATCCATAATAGATCTTTCTTAGATATCAAAACTGTTACAGAAATACATAGATAGGTACCTATTTCATTTAAAATTACTCAATACGTCTTATGAAACTAAGATGGTAGGAACTCGTAGTTGGAATTATTATATAACTGCAGACTATCGTTAACAAAGAAGATCAGACTAATTGATTGATTGGATAAAATTCAGTTCAAGACACATCCTTCTCCAAATAAGTAATATGAGCATTAATATAAAGTCAGATTCACCAATCAATCACCAAGGATTCATAGCTACGAGTATAATAATAGTGTGTAAATTTACACAAATCGAAAGGACAAAAGATTACGAAATCTTGTATAAAGTAACTTTTTTGAACAATTCTCTATAATGCATTCATATTTAGCGTTGTAGTAGGCGAAAATTGTAAATGTTGATTACTCGAGTACCGGGGTAAGGATTTATTGGAATTTAAATATTAGAGGATAGATAGTAAAAAAGGTTATATGGTGTACCCAATCATCGGTAGGAGAAGCGCAACAGTTACGTGGAAATGCTCCAAGAAGTCAGATTATTTAAATGCACAATTTTTAGCATGTTGAATCTTAAGTATTTCTAGCTATCATTTCGTTTACTAATTTGATCGGCTGCCCTAGGCGCGAGCATGTATAACTGAGTGGACAGCATCTATCCCGTATGTTAATCTGCTGCACCTAAGTAATACTAGTAAAATCCCTTATTGGGCTCCACTACATTGTTAGATATCATACTAGCTGATCATTGGACTATTTTATTTACCTGAGTTGTCAATCCGCCATGCAATACTATAAGATTGTTGATTTCTGTTAAACGTAATTAATCTTCCCAGTGAAGACGATTTTCTTAGAATTCTTTAAATCGATTTTCAGAACCTGGTCGACGCAAGCTTAGACAATTTAGAAAAGGTTCGCTGTGCCAACGGATGTATGCCTACTCATGAACTAAGAGAGCTGATGAGACACACAATGCAGAACAAGTGCGGTGTCTTCAGAGAAGCTAAACTTTTGGAAGAAGGTACGATGATATGAAAAAATAGCAACAATATTTGATCATCGTGAACATTCCAAGCTATTTAATATTGTTGGTAAAATTAAAATATGGCAAGGCTCTGTGACTATAACTCCTCATACGTTGGTCGTAAATGAAACAAACAAAAATTGTATCTGTTTCAGCTGACCAAGAGATTCAGAAGTGGTACAAAGGATTCGCAGAGATAAAGACTTCTGACAGGAGATTGAACTGGAACAGTGACCTCATTGAAACACTAGAACTCCAGAACATGCTCCAAACTGCTGTGCAGGTGGTCGCATGTGCAAAGAATAGGGTTGAAAGCCGTGGTGCTCATTTTAGAGATGATTTCCCCAAGAGAATGGATGAATATGATTATAGTAAACCTACTGAGGGACAGGTAATACTTAATTAATTGTTCTATATACTTTAAAAGTTATAAGGTATAATTTAATATGATCCACGAGAACGCTGCCGACAAACTGCGCTGCAGTTTGGCAATGTAATTGATTTTATAATCTTGTAACATTTTTTTACAAAAATCTAGGTCTACTAACTGTTGTTCCCAATATAAAATACAAATGTGAATGTCTTGAATAATTTAATTGGATCGACAACACTATAACACAGCAAAATAAAGTATTATAATACTGCTAAGTTACAATACTTTCTTGATAAAACAATACGTCTCTTTATCGCGACGGCAAATTACAGGTATCATAAAGGATATTTGTTGATTCCTTCTACTCTTCTTCGTAATTAGTAAACGAGTCATGGAGTGGAAAATGGTTCTTAACAAACTTAGTATAACGACGTATCCGTCATTCTTGATTTCGATGATCCGACGACATGCGATTGGTCCTTGTAGATTTTGAATGAAAATAGTAGAAATTTGAAATGTGATTTTGTATTTACCGAACATTTATCGAAAGTTCGTTTGAACAATATACCGTAGGACTTGTTGAAGTTGCTGATTGAGATTTGTATAATATACAATTATTGATTTTGTATAAAATACTTTTTTAACAGACTTCAGAAAAAGGAGGAGGTTCTTAAGGAGCCATCAACAAATAACGTGATACGAATTTAATGATTTTTGACCCCTCCCCCGTCCTTGTTACAGCTGGCCACATTCGTGACACTTTTCCCTCCCTAGTGTGACATCACATATTGTACAATTTCACATCAAGAAGTTATTAAATTACCCCCCCTTGACGTAATTTATGGATGGCTTCTGATTAGTTTTCTAATTTCTTATACTTATAATATGTTCAGCCGTAACTTTTTTGTATTTAAAGCGGTTTTGAGAATTCTTTATGCATTGATTTCAGTAAATCTTCAAAATGGTTCAATTTTATTGTTGTTGGACTTTATGTTTGGGTTGGGTTCCAAAATACATACATGCATACATAACTTCACACCAGTTCCCTTGCGGGGTAGGCAAAATACATCAGAAAAAATATTAATATCACACAGAAAATGAGTACTTTTGTGGTTTTTCAGTCATAACCTTTTTAGTTTCTGGAATTTGAACATTCTTTTTTGCGTTAGATTGAGTACAGTTTCATGATAGTTTCATACAATTTCATAGTTTTGAATACCATACATATATACATATATATATATATATATATACACACACACACACTCATATATATATATATATATATATATATATATATATATATATATATATATATATATTCTATATATTCCCTAAAATCTAACTCTAATCTATACATATATAGTGAACAATAAAAAATCGAGCAAAAAAATAAGCGACTTTTAAAGTAACTAAAAAGCAAAATTATACCTAGGTGAATCGAAAATCAAAAAGTTCTTAGAAGTGCATAATAACACTTTTTTGGAAGAAGGTCGATATTCAAATTACAGAGTGTCAATCACGCAATATTTATGCCAGCTGTCAATGGTTTCTGTAAGTTCGTGTTCGCACATGATAAATTGTTTTGTGTAACGAGTTGCTAAAAACGCAAAATTGTGGACAAAAGTGAGTTATGTGCGGTGATAAAATATATTAGCTTGAAAGAATTGTCTGCGAAAGACATTTTTTCGGACATTCAGCAGATATTAGGGGATGATGCTGTACCTTATTCTACGGTTGCGTAGGTACTGGGTGGTTGAATTTAAAAGATCAAACTGTAAAGATGACCCGCGATCTGGGCGGCTTTCAACCGCCGTGGCGGAAGAAAATGACAAACAGGTTGATAATTTGGTTTTAATCCTAAAGGTATCTTTTGGGAGCATTCAATCCATTTTAATTGATTCACTGGGGTCCAAAAGTGTCGGAAACATGGGTGCCACGAATGTTAACGGATGAAAACAAAAAGCGACGTTTGGAAATTTCTAAGCGTAATCTCGAAATTTTCCAGCGTGATTCGGATCATTTTTAACGTCGCCTTGTCACCGTGTACGAAACGTGGATCCACTATTTCGATCCTGAAACTAAGAGACAAAGCATATCTTGGAAACGACCATCCTCTCCATTCATTAAGAAATTTCGAGTTGCTGGCAAAGTTATGTTTAGTGACAGTTAAGCAATCCTTTCTATTAATCACTTGGAAGTGATCTTCACTTATTCCCAAAATTAAAAGAGGAAATTCGTGGGTCACTAAAAATTCATGATAATGACGCGGTTATGGCTGCCGTGGAGCAGGTTTTCGAAACTCAAGAAAAACATTTTTTTTACAAGCAATGAGGGATTTAGAAACGCGTTCTTTTAAATACATTGCATTGCAGGGAGATTATGTAGAAAAATAAATATATTTTTGTTTACATTTTTGCATTTTATTATTTTCTATAACATCTTGAAGTCGGTCGCAAGTAAAACCTAAAGATACAGCAACATATTTCAAAAGATGTTTAACTTCGCAGTTCGCACCGACTTCAAGATGTTGTAGAAAAACATTATCTCTGCTTTTTAATTGCTCCTGGAGTCAGTTTCTTTTTTGCTAGAAATGTTTTATTCAGGGTTCTGTAGCTAATGTCAATTAGCTAATTCATTGTAGCTGTCGAACTACAATGAATGTTGGTTAGATATTTGCAATCCTTAAACTTGCGTGCTTTGTGGCACACGGTCATTTTTTTTATTATTAAATAAGGAATATTAGACAAATTAGAGATGATCTTGTTTCAGACAAAGAAATCTATAGAAGAGCATTGGAGAAAGCATAGTTTGACCACCGTCGACTTGCCAACCGGGAAGGTTAATATCACCTACAGGCCAGTAATAGACTGCACACTTGATCCAAATGAGGTCAAATTCATCCCACCTGTCCCTAGAGTTTATTAATTTCATCAGATTAATGTTATTATGTTATTCGTTTTTTATTATGTTCTAGATTTATTAACAAGCTTTAGTTATTATATTTCTGTTATTGTTGTTGTTGTGTTGTTTTATTTATTTAGGGTAAATGGGGGTAAGATGGAATTATTTTGACTAGATGTACAGTGTTAATTTATATATGTAATTCTCATACCGAGGGCGGACAAGGGATTTTTTTCATCCCGGATAACGGGATAGATTTTGGGATAGATTTATGTAAAGGTTATCCCAAAAGTGGGTCAGGCTTTGGTTTGTTTTGTGATTTGCCATTTTCATCATTTTGGCTCTTTTGCTCTTTTTGAACTTTTTGTCCCTTTTTGTCAATTTTGCTCTTTTTGTTGTTTTGCCCTTTTTTGTCCTTTTTGCTCTTTTGATCTTCGCTCTTTTGCTCTTTGGCTCTTTTGCTCTTTTTCTCTTTTGCCCTTTTGCCGTTTTGCCGTTTTGCCGTTCTGCCGTTCTGCCGTTCTGCCGTTCTGCCGTTCTGCCGTTCTGCCGTTCTGCCGTTCTGCCGTTCTGCCGTTCTGCCGTTCTGCCGTTCTGCCGTTCTGCCGTTCTGCCGTTCTGCCGTTCTGCCGTTCTGCCGTTCTGCCGTTCTGCCGTTCTGCCGTTCTGCCGTTCTGCCGTTCTGCCGTTCTGCCGTTCTGCCGTTCTGCCGTTCTGCCGTTCTGCCGTTCTGCCGTTCTGCCGTTCTGCCGTTCTGCCGTTCTGCCGTTCTGCCGTTCTGCCGTTCTGCCGTTCTGCCGTTCTGCCGTTCTGCCGTTCTGCCGTTCTGCCGTTCTGCCGTTCTGCCGTTCTGCCGTTCTGCCGTTCTGCCGTTCTGCCGTTCTGCCGTTCTGCCGTTCTGCCGTTCTGCCGTTCTGCCGTTCTGCCGTTCTGCCGTTCTGCCGTTCTGCCGTTCTGCCGTTCTGCCGTTCTGCCGTTCTGCCGTTCTGCCGTTCTGCCGTTCTGCCGTTCTGCCGTTCTGCCGTTCTGCCGTTCTGCCGTTCTGCCGTTCTGCCGTTCTGCCGTTCTGCCGTTCTGCCGTTCTGCCGTTCTGCCGTTCTGCCGTTCTGCCGTTCTGCCGTTCTGCCGTTCTGCCGTTCTGCCGTTCTGCCGTTCTGCCGTTCTGCCGTTCTGCCGTTCTGCCGTTCTGCCGTTCTGCCGTTCTGCCGTTCTGCCGTTCTGCCGTTCTGCCGTTCTGCCGTTCTGCCGTTCTGCCGTTCTGCCGTTCTGCCGTTCTGCCGTTCTGCCGTTCTGCCGTTCTGCCGTTCTGCCGTTCTGCCGTTCTGCCGTTCTGCCGTTCTGCCGTTCTGCCCTTCTGCCCTTCTGCCCTTCTGCCCTTCTGCCCTTCTGCTCTTCTGCTCTTCTGCTCTTCTGATCTTCTGATCTTTTGCTCTTTTGCTCTTTTGCTCTTTTGCTCTTTTTCTCTTTTGCTCTTTTGCTCTTTTGCTCTTTTGCTCTTTTGCTCTTTTGCTCTTTTGCTCTTTTGCTCTTTTGCTCTTTTGCTCTTTTGCTCTTTTGCTCTTTTGCTCTTTTTCTCTTTTGCTCTTTTGCTCTTTTGCTCTTTTGCTCTTTTGCTCTTTTGCTCTTTTGCTCTTTTGCTCTTTTGCTCTTTTGCTCTTTTGCTCTTTTGGTCTTTTTGTCCTTTTTGTTTTTTTGTCCTTTTTGCTGATTTTGTCCTTTTTGTCATTTTTGTAGTTTCCATTGACGGGGGATAGATAAATAAAACTAGGACTGTTTGTAATAGAGGATGAAAGTTTGGATGAGACCAATCATTTCTCAAGTTCATAGATATAAAAATTCATCGTGTATAAAAATGCGATAGTAACTCGACATGTCTTTCTGTTAAGTTTTTCGAAAACACTGGGTATACCGGATCGTTTTTATTGTAATTTTGTTTAAATGTAGTTTTAATGCCGAAAATGGACATATATATATATATATATATATATATATATATATATATATATATATATATATATATATATATATATATACTCATGCCAGGAGATCGGATAGTTTGCGATATAAAATTAGTGAATATTTCGGGTGCAAATGGCACTAACATAAAGATGTTGTACAATAAAGTATACGTCAATTAAACGGGAAAAAGAAGAGAAATCGAGAACTTTATCCTTCGAGGTTATCGGTGTTCTATGAGTGAAGGTAGTTTCTTTAACTTTCTCACATAGAACACGTACAATCTCGATTGGAACACACACCAGGATCATATAATAGAATTTATCAACAAAACATATTGAAGAAAATTTCATATTCATCGAAGTCGTAAGTAATATACATTATAAGAGGAAATGTAAAATAGATATTTTTCAATAAACAGCCGGAGGTAGAGGAGGTGGGGGAAAAATTGAAGCATAAAAATAATACCACATTTAAGGTGGCTTTGTTTTAAAAAAAGTTTGCGGTTTCGTCCTCCATAAGCATGTGACATTACTTTAGGCTTTATATCAACAATCGGTTACTTGTCAGTCAATTCAACAAATCGCCTCTTTACTAGAGAAATGCGTTAATATTAAAATTTAAAATTAAGAGTTTTTATTAACCTTCAAAAAATAATTGTATCGAAACGAATACAATTGTATCTTTTAAAATTTATTGTAGATAGAATAAAAGTTATTCGTTTTGATACAATTATTTTTGAAATTGTGTATACGTCAATTAAACGGGAAAAAGAAGAGAAATTAAGTACTTTATCGTTCGAGGTTATTGGTATTCTGTGAGTGAAGGTGGTTTCTTGAACTTTCACAAATAGAATACGTACAATCTCGATTGAAACACACACCAGGACCTCATAATAGAATTTATCAACAAAACATATTGAAGAAAATTTCATAATCATCGAAGTCGTAAATAATATACATTATAAGAGGAAATGTAAAATAGATATTTTTTAAATAAACAGCCG
Organism: Dendrolimus kikuchii; assembly: GCA_019925095.2. NCBI lineage: Eukaryota > Metazoa > Arthropoda > Insecta > Lepidoptera > Lasiocampidae > Dendrolimus > Dendrolimus kikuchii. The sequence continues at coordinate 4,291,492 of CM034387.1, forward strand.
GAGGCAGAGGAGGTGGGGGAAAAATTGAAGGATAAAAATAATACCACATTTAAGGTGGCTTTGTTTTAAAAAAAGTTAGCGATTTCGTCCTCCATAAGCATGTGACATTACTTTAAGCTTTATATCAACAATCTGTTACCTGTCAGTCAAGTCAACAAATCGCCTCTTTGAGAAATGCGTTAATATTAAAATTTAAAGAGGTTTTTGGCGGGAACTGAAAAGGGACATTGTGCTGTGCAGTTTTATTTTCTAAAAATGTGTAAAATTACTCTAAAATGAACAATAGTTGTAGGATATTGATAGTTTTTGAGTAGTAATTATGTGTTTTTGTAAGAAATGTGAACTGTATAGTCAAATGTGGCCTTTCGAGTTTTCACAAGAACTCCGTTGAATGGTGTGGATTGTAGCCTACAATACAACTGCGCCTGGCTTAAAGGCCTAGTTGCCAAGTCTTAAACATAAAAAAAACCGTGAAACTCCTTGATGGAATTCTTATATTTTTTTCAGTTAAGTACCTATTTTACCGCACATTGTGCGGTAAAATAGGTACCCAGGTGAGACCACTTATTTTACCATACTTTTCAATGTGTGGTGGGTAATGTTTAACGTTCGAACAATGTACACAGGCTTCCTAAATGCATTTATTGAGCAAATGTGTTGAAAACATTTCTTTTTTCTTATCATGAATCGTATTACTTCTACATAATATGTTATGTTTACTTTTACAGCACTGGTCATTCGCTACTTCACACGTTGTATGGATATAGTACGAAATTCAAAAACATTGACCCGTTTTACGAGTACTTTGCTCTTGACCTGCTAATACAAGATGGCGCTGTCGTCGGTGTTCTCGCTATGGATATGGAAGATAGCAGCCTACATAGGTAAGCGTAGATATAATGCTTTAGTTGTAGAATATTAATTCTTTTTAATGAATTGTTTTCGAAATTTTTAATGGAAAATGCTCTTTCTATCTGCTAAAAGAACTCGCTAAAGCTTTTGCTTATATGATCATTAATTTTAAATTTCTCTATTTTAACACTTGTCGCTGGCTACAAACGCAGTCAATTTTAATAAAAAAAAAAGTATGCGTGTGCAGTTCACACGCATTAGAAGTGAAACAAAATGTGACAAGGGGTGGGAGGGATTCTAAATTTTGTACCGTCACATTTCATATTTTTATAATATATAAGTATATATATATATATATATATATATATATATATATATACTAGCTGCCCCGGCAGACGTTGTTCTGCCCTGAAGAAATAAAAATTTAGAACCCGATTGCAGCGCCACCTACCGGGTCCAAATGTAACCTATCCTATCTTTCAAGTCGGATCAAACTGCACACGGTGTGCAAATTTGATTGAAGTCGGTCAAGTAGTTTAGGAGTCCATTGAGGACAAACATTGTGACACGAGATTTATATATATTAAGATATATATATATATATATATATATATATATATATATAAGCTTTAAAATACGAAATTTGAAGAATTAAGTAAAAACTTTAAAACATCCGTGCAGGAACGGAGAAAGAATACAATTTCCTGCGGCCTGGCGGCCTGTCGTAAGAGGCAACTAAACAACCTACAGCCAGGTGGTAGAGTATAGTATTTGCTCGACTGGATGGCGACCACCCCTGATCTAGAGTATGCCGCCATAACAACCTTGTGTTGTCTTCCGGCATTAGTGACCAGGTTCCAGTCTCCTTTAAGAGAGCAACAGCGCATTTGTAGCACCTTTGGTGTTACGAATGTCCATAGGCGATGGTAACCGCTTTCCATCGGGTGGGTCGTCTGCCTGTCTGCTGAACTCCTGCAATAAAAAATAAATAACATTCCAAACTCGTAGCGGCCAGCAGGCTGCCTAAGCGATGTAATTGTGGCAGGCCGCCTTCGCGTTATTCGCCGCCCGCGCCGGGCTTACGTCGCCCCTCTACCCTAGACCGCTAAACGCTTCCAACAGCCCAACACTGCCAACAACCCAACAGTCTGTTTCGGTTCACGCACGAGTACAGCCCTGCCGGGGTTAGCATGCAACGCTCGAAAACATTTACTCGCAATGCTTCTATTATATAATGTAAACTTTTTTCAATTTAAAATGTGCTTGCTACAAATAGTTCTTTCATTACATAAACCGGCCACCATACACCACAAATACTATTTGTATAAGCATAGTGTTTAAATTAAAACAATGTATTCCACTTTATTTTCTCGCAGGTTTAGTCCTATAGCTTTGTGTTAGTCTTTTTACAAGCTTTTATTTAACTTGCAATGGCTGTACCTACATGTATGTATGTAAGTTCGGGTGAAATCTTGCAAGTTAAATTTGACCAACTTCCCGATTTCCGATTGAGCTGAAATTTTCCACGCATATGCATATCGCGTGACATTGCAATAATATGGTACCATGGAGCTGATCTGATGATGGAGTCGGAAGGTGGCTATAGGAACTGCTGTACTAAATAAGATAGGTCCGTCGTGTTTGGGCTCGTTTTACTTGTCTTGGCTAGCACTCTGCTGCTACATGATATCCAGGATCTCAAAAGCCTGTATTTGAAATCCTTTTTAAAAAAAGCTTTTTAATGTCGCTTTTGCGTTTCATCGAGTTTCAATACACAACGATTCTAAAGAAGTTTCACTTCAAAAAATTCTCAAAAGCTCATAAACTTACACATTTTGTGTCTAATTTTACTGAAGTTTCTCTTCTATCTTTGGACTTCAAAGTTCAAGAGTAATAAAATTTATATGGAACCACTTTGAAGCTTCATTGAATCTAACGCATAAAGAATTATGTAAATGAATGAAAATATATCCTTATCGCTCAGTGATCGTGTGTAGAAAACCTAACAGAAAAACGAATCGCAACGGACAAGTGGAAAAAACTTTAACTGACAAGTGACAAAATGAATCGCAACAAAATTTTAAGTTAAAATTTTGTTGCGATTCATTTTGTCACTTGTCAGTTAAAGTTTTTTCCACTTGTCCGTTGCGATTCGTTTTTCCACTTATCCGTTGAAGTTTCACTTCTAATATCTAATATGTGTCCCAGCACACATTTCGATTTTTCGCAGGTTTACTGCAAATTATGATTTGGTTAGGTTAGGTACATTTTAGTGAATGCATTTTTTATTTAAACATATTTTATTTTATCAAACAAAAAACCGAATTCGATCCGGAACCAAAAAAACATCCATAGTCTACTCTAAAATTATTTATTAATATTTTTTTACACAGACCACAAATAGAGGCAGTGATGCCCAGCCACGTGAAGAGCAGAGGTATAGTTTGATGCAAACCTAACTATGCCTCCATTAATGGCGGCTCGGGACATCGCACTTTTCGATGCGCAGAACGCGATTTTAGGTATTAGAGGGACGAGGTCGTCGGAGGAAGAGATATATCCTCGCTCGCTCTCACGCTCGCTTTCTCATTTACGGGACTTCCCCGGCGCTCGGCTCATCAGGGCTGCGAATTTAGCGCTTTCGGAGCTAGATATAGCGCTTTTTAGGGCAACCCAGCTCCCAATTTTATTAAACAACTTCCAGCGCAACATCTTGCGCTTTTTATAATATGCAAATATCTAATTAATTTTATAATAAATATATATGAATATCTATACTAATATTGTAAAGAGGAAAGATTAATAATATAATAATAATAATCAGCCGACAAACACACACATTGTATATCCCCAAATTAAGCAAGTTACGCTTGTATTATGGGTAATATACAACGGACTACTCTGGGGCCGATCCCAGACACCCAGACCATAGTAAATAACATAGAGGCCGAACATTAGATTGTTTGTTTGCATTGAAGAGGCTCCGATACTACTGAACCGATTTAAAAAATTCTTTCACTGTTGGCAAGCTACACTATCCTCGGGTCACAGAGGCTATATTATATTTACAAAAAAATTAGGGATCCTTACTAAAACTTTAATAATATAATCCAAGGTGTAAAAAAATACCTAAAATCGCGTGCGCTGCGAAAACTATTGATGATAGAATAAAATAATGTACTACAACTTTGCAGACCATAGCATTATTTACAAAAAGGGCGCGACAGCATATGTCTAACTATTATAGTTATGCCACATAAGTGTTCTTTTATTTTAAAAAAATAATTAAAATACCGCCGGTAGAAAAGGCTCTTTATTTGTATCTTGGTATTCATCCTTATCAAAATAAATTAGTTCATATTTAAGACTGCTTCAATACCTTTATACAACTTTTTGAATTATTCAATTCGGACATTCCATTCGAAAGATATCACGAGTTTAAAAATGTAAGTATTAGAACACTCGGCCGTGACGCTTTTTCGTGACAGAATAAGACCCCGTCTATATAGAAGTTTCACTTCAAAAGTTTAGACAGTAACAATCTGACAATGTTATGCTATATTTTTTTACAACACAATTTTAGAGTTGCACATAAGGGACATGTATCAAGTGACTTTTTTATCGCATATTAATGCATTATCATTAAAAGCAACCGCACCATTCGCCAGCGACGAGATGTACACCACCATTTCCTTGAGCTTCCATGCTCAACTACGCAACAATTCTCTAGAACATTTATCCCGCGTACAATAATGGTCTGGAGGGAACTTCCTGCAGCGGTTTTTCCTTTGCACTGTGAGATGAGGTTTTTTAAGGAGGGTGTTATAAAGTTTATTTATTTATTATGGACCATCGACAGGATTAAATCATATACATCCCTCTTAAATCTAAACAATGCTCACGCTAAATATGTAATATGGTACCGTTGAAAATAAAAAATGGTCTTCTTCATGTACTTTTTATTGCAGAGTTATTTTGTAAAGCCAAGTAACAAAGGTTGCTATGATACTATGAAAAATATTTAAACATAAAAAAGAACTAATTTTACAAACCAGTATTTACAACAGGTACTCCCTCCCTATTATAGGTGGTCACATCATGCATTATGTCATCCCTATTAATATTATAAATGCGAAAGTAACTCTGTCTGTCTGTCTATCTGTTCCGTTTTCACGTAAAAACTACTGGACCGACTTGGCTGAAACTCAGTATATATATATTTTCGATTCCGAGAATGAACATAGGATACTTTTTATCCCGGAAAATGGCATAGTTTCCGGGATAAAAGTATATTTGTCTCTCTGTTTGTTATCCTTTTATGTAAAGACTATGGGACCGATTTGGCTGAGACTCTGTACATATGTAATTTGAATACCGAGGGTGGCCAAGGGACACTTTTCATCCCGGGTACTGGGATAGATTTTGGGATAGATTTATGTAAAGTTTATCTCGGAAACTAGGATAGGTTTTTTATTTGTGGTTTGCCATTTTGTTTATTTTGGTTAATTGGATCGTTTAGATAGTTTTGTTTGGCAATTTTGGTAGTTGTGGTAGTTTCGGTAGTTGTGGTAGTTTTGGTAGCTGTAGTAGTTTTGGTTTGTAGATTTGGTAGTTGTGGTAGTTTTGGTAGTAGTGGTAGTATTGGTAGTTATGGTAGTTTTGGTTTGTAGATTTGGTAGTTGTGGTAGTTTTTGTAGTAGAGGTAGTATTGGTAGTTGTGGTAGTTTTGGTTTGTAGATTTGGTAGTTGTGGTAGTTTTGGTAGAAGCGGTAGTTTTGGTAGTTGTGGTAGTTTTGGTTTGTAGATTTGGTAGTTGTGGTAGTTTTGGTAGTTGTTGTAGTTTTGGTAGTTGTGGTAGTTTTGGTAGCTATAGTAGTTGTGGTAGTTTTGTTTTGTAGATTCGGTAGTTTCGGTAGATTTGGTAGTTGTGGTAGTTTTGGTAGTTCTGGTAGTTTTGGTTTGTAGATTTGGTAGTTGTGGTAGTTTTGGTAGTAGTGGTAGTATTGGTAGTTGTGGTAGTTTTGTTAGTAGTGGTAGTTTTTGTAGTTGTGGTAGTTTTGGTTTGTAGATTTGGTAGTTGTGGTAGTTTTTGTAGTAGTAGTAGGATTGGTAGTTGTGGTAGTTTTGGTTTGTAGATTTGATAGTTGTGGTAGTTTTGGTTTGTAGAATTGGTAGTTGTGGTAGTTTTGGTAGTTGTTGTAGTTTTGGTAGTTGTGGTAGTTTTGTTTTGTAGATTCGGTAGTTTCGGTAGATTTGGTAGTTGTGGTAGTTTTGGTAGTTTTGGTTTGTAGATTTGGTAGTTGTGGTAGTTTTGGCAGTAGTGGTAGTATTGGTAGTTATGGTAGTTTCGGTTTGTAGATTTGGTAGTTATGGTAGTTTTGGTTGGTACATTTGGTAGATTCGGTTATTTTGGTAGTTGTGGTTGTTTTAATAGTTGTGGTAGTTTTGGTTTGTAGATTTGGTAGTTTTGGTTGTACGATTTGGTATATTCGGTTGTTTTGGTAGTTGCGGTAGTTTTGATAGTTGTGGTAGTTTTGGTAGTTGTGGTAGTTTTGGTAGCTGTGGTAGTTTTGGTAGTTGTGCTAGTTTTGGTAGTTGTGGTAGTTTTGGTAGTTGTGGTAGTTTTGTTAGTTGTGAAGGTTTTGGTAGTTGTGGTAGTTTTGGTCGGTAGATTTGGTAGTTTCGGCAGTTTTAGTACGTTTGGTAGTTTTGGTCATTTGTTTAGTTTACACAATATTTAGTTATATAAATAAAACTAGAACGGGTTGAAATAGGGTATTAAAATTTGTATGGGGGACCAATCATTTATCAAGTTTATAGATATCAAAATTCATAATTTTATAAAAATGCGACTTTCACTCGATCTGTCTGTCTGAATATCGAAAATGGACATAGATACTATTCATCCCGGTAGATGGGATAGTTTGCGATATAAAATGAAGTAAATCTTCCGAGGGCAAATAGCTCCAACATAAAAATACAATACAATATATCCTGTATTAACGCCTGCTCTTAAAACAAGAGGCACGCACTAGAGTTTGACGCGCGGCGGAGCCGCGGGGTAAACTCTAGTATTTTATAAAATGACAATTGAAAAGATTGTCGATTCTCAGCGAAACTGCGTCGCGTTGCTATAAATGAAGACCTGAGGCTCAATTCTGTTATTTCAATATTAATATATTCAAAGTGCAATTCCATTGCGATAGTGTCAAGAATTCGTATTCTACTAAATCCACAATATCGTATCGATATCGTCGCGGCGGAATAATAGTATTAAAAATAGTATTACCATTAGCAGAGATGGCGTTAGCCTAAATAAATATTGAAAAGCTACCAACATTTTAAACGTTTATAAGTATTCTCTTATAAAAACAAATATAGAGATTGAGTGGTTTGCCACGGACACGCCATTGGAATAAACAGTATACCGAAATAGACCAAACTACGATTGAGACGAGAGTCGATTTTGATTTCATAGTTATAGCAGAATTGGGCCCCAGGTTCTTAATCATTTGCAATGCGGCACTAAAGAACCATGATCGCAGCGCCACCTATTGTTTCAGCTATATTCGTCTACGAATCACGAGAGTATTTGAGAGTAAACCCTCTGGTGGCATAGGCGAGTAATGTTTGCAATTTAGGATCCTAGGGTGGCCTACTCTCTCGAACGCTTCTAAAGGCCACTGTATAATTATAATACTCAAACTGCCATCTATCAGATTTCAGGCGAATCAGACAGTTATTACTACAGGAGGTTACCCAAGAATGTACTTCTCATGTACCGCCGCACATACTTGTACGGGTGACGGGTGTGCAATGGCTTCAAGAGCGGGAATCAAACTTCAAGATATGGAGTTCATACAGTTTCATCCAACTGGTAGGATATTTTTTTACCCAAATGATTATAAGAGTGTGTGCATAACAAAGAAACAAGCACGCCCGTGTGTAAAGTCAATTACGCTGCCCACTATTTTGAAGGTAAGGAAAGGAATGCTCCGGTGGTTCGGGCATGTGGAAAGAATGCATGATGAAAGAATGACTAAACAGATATACAATGCAAAAGTGGATGGATGCAGAAGTCGTGGAAGGCCACGACACACCTTCCATGATCAAATTGATCGTGTACTGGCAGAAGGTGATGTCAGGAGCCTTAAGAACAGACGAGCTTGCATGACAAGAGTTATGAATGTCAAAGAGGCAAGTGAGGTGTGTAAGAATAAGCCTAAATGGCACTCTGTTGTTCGTGCCTACCCCGCAAGGGAACTGGCGTGAAGTTATGTATGTATGTATGTATGTACTATTTTGCTGGGACTATTTATATTTAATCTTCTGAGAAAATATTTTCTTGTTATTTCTTAAGGATGTAATAAAGAAATTAAACTCCAGTATTTACCTAGAAAATAATAAATTTTTATAAAGGGAATAAAATAGCTTTCACTCTGAAACCATATAAATACTTAAGTATCTTATTAATTAATTATAGAAGCTTATTTAGATCTTCAATATTTCATGTCGAATTGAAATTATAGTTATATAAAGACCTTGAGACTTGAGCTGGGGAGTTTTTTACCGCTTCTTCTTAACAGCAATAACACGTTGCGAAGCGGTGTACTTAGAATAGGCAGTGAATTTAAATTTTTATTTATATGTATGACCTTCAATAAGTGTTCTTCAGGGAACTTATTTTGAATAAAAACTTTTAAAAGAAGCTGAAGTTATTAATTCATACTGATCCCACCATTTTGGACAAGAGAGCAGCAGCGCATTTGTAGCACCTTTGTTGTTGCAAATGTCCATAGGCGATGGTAACCGCTTTCCATTAAGTGGGCCGTTTGCCTGTCTGCTGATCTCCTGCAATAAAAAAAATAGGACAAATTACATTAGGTAATATCTAATTTCTGACTTTAGAACTACATACATTAAAAAGTTGGCTTCTTTTCAATCGTGTTTTTAAGTGATAATAAACATATTTTAAATTATAATACGCCAAAAACGATTTAATTTGATATTAAACTTTTAATGCCACCGCCACGTTTACATTATGCCTACTATCGTGAGAGCGAGAACAAATATGTAAACGCAATTTATTTGTTATCCGTGCAGGAGTGCGGAGAAAGAATACTTTCTGAGGCCGGGCGGCCAGCCAGGTGTTAGGACGTTTGCTCGACTGGATAGCTACCATCGCTGATCTTTTTTAATTCATAGGCTTTGGAAGCCCATCGTGTTCCCTGACGTGCTCAGGGCTGTTTACCTCACTTTTATGTGTAAATCTCATATACGAAATAGAATAATACATACGCGTGCGTACGTGCGTGAGTGTGTGTGCATGTAAACGTGTGCGTGTGCCTAATCTAGAATAGACTGCCATGACAACTTTGAGTTATATTTTGCGATCAGTAGCCAGGATCCAGTCTTTCTTAGATGCCTACAGCACATTGGAAGTGGGCATAAGGCAAGCGAGATATAAACAAGGGATTTAAAAATAGCAATTGAGATGATAATAATGATTTTGTTTACACATCAGGTATGTACGGCTCTGGCTGTCTCATGACTGAAGGCTGTCGTGGCGAAGGTGCATACCTTGTAAACAGTGAGGGCGTAAGATTCATGGAGAAATATGCACCAAAAGCTAAGGATCTGGCCAGTCGTGATGTCGTCTCAAGGTCGATCGCTACCGAAATTCGTCAAGGTACTCTTTATTGTCCACCATTTACATTTATTTCCTATTTTCTGTTTTATAGCTTTAAGACTGCAGATCATAAGAAATGCCCATACTTTTGTTAGGTTTTCTCGGGACCATGGCGTAGGTAACACGTAAAAGCCTTCTTGACAATTTAATCTAGTTGTGGCAAGATCCTGATCAGCGATTATCCCTGTGTTTATAATAAAGAGCATCAAAGGACAAGCCCCGGTTACTATAGGGCTAGTGTGACTCAAAATAGGGAATGCTAAAGACCGGACCAAGTGGAGAAGAAAAAGTAGAAAACTGGACTCCGGGCTTCGAAGCAAACGCGCCGAACGCAACCAGGATGTAACGCTCAGATGATGTTGAATTGTATTGTAAATAAAAAAAATTAACATGTGTCTATTACAATAACAAATTCAAAGTTGCCCAATGAGCTATGTTAGGTGTTTCTCTTATGGATAAAATCAGAAACGAGGACATCCAAGAGAACGTTGGTAACCGACATAGGTCGCAAAATTAGCAAGTTGAAGTAGCAGTGGGCCGGCCACGTCTGTCGCAGGACCGACGGCCGATGGAGTTAACGAGTACTGGAGTGGAGACCACGTCTCGGCAAACGTAGCGTAGGACGCCGGCCAGCCCGGTGGACTGACGACCTGCGTAAGGCCAGTGGTAGGGGCTGCATGACGAAGACCGGGATGTATGGCGCGTACTTGGGAAGGCCTACGTCCAGTAGAGAACTGATATTGGCTGAAGAAGAAGAAGCAAAAGTGTATTACATGGTTACAGGTCGCGGTGTGGGTCCTAAAAAGGACCACATGTATCTCCAGCTCCATCATCTTCCACCTGAGGTTATCAAGGAACGACTACCAGGTATTTCGGAGACAGCCTACACATTCACTGGAGCTGACGTCTATACTCAACCAGTACCCATCATCCCAACCGTCCATTACACTATGGGAGGATTACCTATTAATTATAAGGGAGAGGTTTGTACATTAAACTTTTTTACAAATTTCAACCATATATATAGACTAACAAGTTTCAAAGAAAATCACCGTAACAAACAAAAACCGAAGAACCGAAAAAATTTTATGAGGTTACCTTTTTGGCTTAAATAACCACCAAATTCAAAAAATCAAGTTAATAATATCCTATGCATGTTAAGAAGTTTGAAAGGAGATCTAAAACATTTTGCTTAAATAACTTTTATCCTAAACAAATATTCAGAAAACTGGTAGGTATATTTTATTTAATTTATGATCGTCTTAAAAAGTCGTGGTAGCGTAATGGCTAGTATACGCGTCCAAATTTCAGGGCGTGGGTTCGAATCCTAGCCGCAACGCATGCACTACTTAGGCAGTTTTATGACCTACCTATGTGCATATTGTCACAATTACCATGTGCTAACAACAATGAAAAATAATATCGTTATGAAACCTGCACAGATAACCGCTGTCTCATCCTGCCAAGTCACCTTGGACAAGCGTGGTGGATATACTGTCCGTTTCCCTGTAGTGGGAGGCCCGAGCCCAGAAGTGGGACCTTTATGGGCTGCTATTGTTATATAATCGCTTTATATCTCTTATCAAGGTAATTACCCACGAGAATGGTCAGGACTGTCCGCTGCGAGGTCTTCATGCAGCAGGGGAGGCTGTTAGCAACTGTCATGGAGCCAACCGACTTGGAGCCAACTCAATCCTAGATGTAGTAGTATTTGGCAAGGCCGTTGCTAAAAATATTGGCAAAATTGCCAAGCCCGGTGATAAGCAACCAGATTTGAAAGATGTAAGTATTATAACTTAAGACCCGCAGACCACGAGATCATTTAGAGAAACTTTTTCCATTCATCCATAATAGATCTTTCTTAGATATCATAACTGTTACAGAAATACATAGATAGGTACCTATTTCATTTAACATTACTCAATACGTCTTATGAAACTAAGATGGTAGGAACTCGTAGTTGGAATTATTATATAACTGCAGACTATCGTTAACAAAGAAGATCAGACTAATTGATTGATTGGATAAAATTCAGTTCAAGACACATCCTTCTCCAAATAGGTAATATGAGCATTAATATAAAGTCAGATTCACCAATCAATCACCAAGGATTCATAGCTACGAGTATAATAATAGTGTGTAAATTTACATAAATCGAAAGGACAAAAGATTACGAAATCTTGTATAAGGTAACTTTTTTGAACAATTCTCTATAATGCATTCATATTTAGCGTTGTAGTAGGCGACAATTGTAAATGTTGATTACTCGAGTACCGGGGTAAGGATTTATTGGAATTTAAATATTAGATTATAGATAGTAAAAAAGGTTATATGGTGTACCCAATCATCGGTAGGAGAAGCGCAACAGTTACGTGGAAATGCTCCAATAAGTCAGATTATTTAAATGCACAATTTTTAGCATATTGAATCTTAAGTATTTCTAGCTATCATTTCGTTTACTAATTTGATCGGCTGCCCTAGGCGCGAGCGTGTATAACTGAGTGGACAGCATCTATCCCGTATGTTAATCTGCTGCACTTAAGTAATACTAGTAAAATCCCTTATTGGGCTCCACTACATTGTTAGATATCATACTAGCTGATCATTGGACTATTTTATTTACCTGAGTTGTCAATCCGCCATGCAATACTATAAGATTGTTGATTTCTGTTAAACGTAATTAATCTTCCCAATGAAGACGATTTTCTTAGAATTCTTTAAATCGATTTTCAGAACCTGGTCGACGCAAGCTTAGACAATTTAGAAAAGGTTCGCTGTGCCAACGGATGTATGCCTACTCATGAACTAAGAGAGCTGATGAGACACACAATGCAGAACAAGTGCGGTGTCTTCAGAGAAGCTAAACTTTTGGAAGAAGGTACGATGATATGAAAAAATAGCAACAATATTTGATCATCGTGAACATTCCAAGCTATTTAATATTGTTGGTAAAATTAAAATATGGCAAGGCTCTGTGACTATAACTCCTCATACGTTGGTCGTAAATGAAACAAACAAAAATTGTATCTGTTTCAGCTGACCAAGAGATTCAGAAGTGGTACAAAGGATTCGCAGAGATAAAGACTTCTGACAGGAGATTGAACTGGAACAGTGACCTCATTGAAACACTAGAACTCCAGAACATGCTCCAAACTGCTGTGCAGGTGGTCGCATGTGCAAAGAATAGGGTTGAAAGCCGTGGTGCTCATTTTAGAGATGATTTCCCCAAGAGAATGGATGAATATGATTATAGTAAACCTACTGAGGGACAGGTAATACTTAATTAATTCTTCTATATACTTTAAAAGTTATAAAGTATAATTTAATATAATCCACGAGAACGCTGCCGACAAACTGCGCTGCAGTTTGGCAATATAATTGATTTTATAATCTTGTAACATTTTTTTATTTTTTTACAAAAATCTAGGTCTACTAACTGTTGTTCCCAATATAAAATACAAATGTGAATGTCTTGAATAATTTAATTGGATCGACAACACTATAACACAGCAAAATAAAGTATTATAATACTGCTAAGTTACAATACTTTCTTGATAAAACAATACGTCTCTTTATCGCGACGGCAAATTACAGGTATCATAAAGGATATTTGTTGATTCCTTCTACTCTTCTTCGTAATTAGTAAACGAGTCATGGAATGGAAAATGGTTCTTAACAAACTTAGTATAACGACGTATCCGTCATTCTTGATTTCGATGATCCGACGACCTGCGATTGGTCCTTGTAGATTTTGAATGAAAATAGTAGAAATTTGAAATTTGATTTTGTATTTACCGAACATTTATCGAAAGTTCGTTTGAAAAAGATAGCTTAGGACTTATTTAAATTGCTGATTGAGATATTTTTGATAAAATACTTTTTTAACAGATTTCAGAAAAAGGAGGAGGTTCTTAAGAAGCCATCAACAAATAACGTGATACGAATTTAATGATTTTTGACCCATCCCCCGTCCTTGTTACAGCTGGCCACATTCGTGACGCTTTTCCCTCCCTAGTGTGACATCACATATTGTGTAATTTCACATCAAGAAGTTATTAAATTAAACCCCCCCCCCCCCCCCCCTTGACGTAATTTATGGATGGCTTCTGATTAGTTTTCTAATTTCTTATACTTATAATATGTTCAGCCGTAACTTTTTTGTATTTAAAGCGGTTTTGAGAATTCTTTATGCATTGATTTCAGTTAATCTTCAAAATGGTTCCATTTTATTGTTGTTGGACTTTATGTTTGGCTTGGGTTCCAAAATACATACATACATACATAACTTCACACCAGTTCCCTTGCGGGGTAGGCAAAATACATCAGAAAAAATATTAAAATCACACAGAAAATGAGTACTTTTTGTGGTTTTTCAGTCATAACCTTTTTAGTTTCTGGAATTTGAACATTCTTTTTTGCGTTAGATTGAGTACAGTTTCATGATAGTTTCATACAATTTCATAGTTTTGAATACCATACATATATATATATATATATACACACACACACACACTCATATATATATATATATATATTCTATATATTCCCTAAAATCTAACTCTAATCTATACATATATAGTGAACAATAAAAAATCGAGCAAAAAAATAAGCGACTTTTAAAGTAACTAAAAAGCAAAATTATACCTAGGTGAATCGAAAATCAAAAAGTTCTTAGAAGTGCATAATAACACTTTTTTGGAAGAAGGTCGATATTGAAATTACAGAGTGTCAATCACGCAATATTTATGCCAGCTGTCAATGGTTTCTGTAAGTTCGTGTTCGCACATGATAAATTGTTTTGTGTAACGAGTTGCTAAAAACGCAAAATTGTGGACAAAAGTGAGTTATGTGCGGTGATAAAATATATTAGCTTGAAAAAATTGTCTGCGAAAGACATTTTTTCGGACATTCAGCAGATATTAGGGGATGATGCTGTACCTTATTCTACGGTTGCGTAGGTACTGGGTGGTTGAATTTAAAAGATCAAGCTGTAAAGATGACCCGCGTTCTGGGCGGCTTTCAACCGCCGATCCTGAAACTAAGAGACAAAGCATATCTTGGAAACGACCATCCTCTCCATTCATTAAGAAATTTCGAGTTGCTGGCAAAGTTATGTTTAGTGACAGTTAAGCAATCCTTTCTATTAATCACTTGGAAGTGATCTTCACTTATTCCCAAAATTAAAAGAGGAAATTCGTGGGACACTAAAAATTCATGATAATGACGCGGTTATGGCTGCCGTGGAGCAGGTTTTCGAAACTCAAGAAAAACATTTTTTTTTACAAGCAATGAGGGATTTAGAAACGCGTTGTTTTAAATACATTGCATTGCAGGGAGATTATGTAGAAAAATAAATATATTTTTGTTTACATTTTTGCATTTTATTATTTTCTATAACATCTTGAAGTCGGTCGCAAGTAAAACCTAAAGATACAGCAACATATTTCAAAAGATGTTTAACTTCGCAGTTCGCACCGACTTCAAGATGTTGTAGAAAAACATTATCTCTGCTTTTTAATTACTCCTGGAGTCAGTTTCTTTTTTGCTAGAAATGTTTTATTCAGGATTCTGTAGCTAATGTCAATTAGCTAATTCATTGTAGCTGTCGAACTACAATGAATGTTGGTTACGTATTTGCAATCGTTAAACTTGCGTGGTTTGTGGCACTCGGTCAAATTTTTATTATTAAATAAGGAATATTAGACAAATTAGAGATGATCTTGTTTCAGACAAAGAAACCTATAGAAGAGCATTGGAGAAAGCATAGTTTGACCACCGTCGACTTGCCAACCGGGAAGGTTAATATCACCTACAGGCCAGTAATAGACTGCACACTTGATCCAAATGAGGTCAAATTCATCCCACCTGTCCCTAGAGTTTATTAATTTCATCAGATTAATGTTATTATGTTATTCGTTTCTTATTATGTTCTAGATTTATTAACAAGCTTTAGTTATTATATTTCTGTTATTGTTGTTGTTGTGTTGTTTTATTTATTTAGGGTAAATGGGGGTAAGATGGAATTATTTTGACTAGATGTACAGTGTTAATTTCAAAATATTGCCAATAATATAAATTTGTGTCAAATTCAGAGAACGATAATTTGGGTAAAATAGTAAAAGGCCAATATATTTTATTGATGCTAAGAGAGGTTTTTTAAATAGTTTTTCATATTAAGAAATAACTAATTCACGCGACATAGCCGCGACGAAAACGCTAAGTAGTGGCTCTATTATTAACATAAAAACTTAAGGTTTACAATCCCTATTAATATTATAAATGCGAAAGTAACTCTGTCTGTCTGTCTGTCTGTTCCGTTTTCACGGAAAAACTACTCGACCAATTTGGCTGAAAATCGGTATATATGTAATTTTCATACCGAGGGCGGACAAGGGATATTTTTCATCCCGGATAACGGGATAAATTTTGGGATAGATTTATGTAAAGGTTATCCCAAAAGTGGGTCAGGCTTTGGTTTGTTTTGTGATTTACCATTTTCATCATTTTGGTTATTTTGTCCTTTTTGCTCTTTTTGATCTTTTTGTCCAGTTGGCTCTTTTGCTCTTTTTGCTCTTTTGCTCTTTTTGAACTTTTTGTCCTTTTTTGTCAATTTTGCTCTTTTGCTCTTTTGCTCTTTTTGATTTTTTGTCCTTTTTGCTGATTTTGCCCTTTTTGTCATATTTGTAGTTTCCATTGACGGGGGATAGATAAATAAAACTAGGACTGTTTGTAATAGAGGATGAAAGTTTGGATGAGACCAATCATTTCTCAAGTTCATAGATATAAAAATTCATCGTCTATAAAAATGCGATAGTAACTCGACATGTCTTTCTGTTAAGTTTTTCGAAAACACTGGGTATACCGGATCGTTTTTATTGTAATTTTGTTTAAATGTAGTTTTAATGCCGAAAATGGACATATATATATACTCATGCCAGGAGATAGGATAGTTTGCGATATAAAATTAGTGAATTTTTCGGGTGCAAATGGCACTAACATAAAAATGTAGTATATAATGTAATCTGTATTAACGCCTGCTCTTTAAACAAAAAGCAGGAATTAGAGGTTAACCCGCGGCGCAGCCGCGGGGTAAACTCTAATATAGATATAAACTATAAAGCTTCAAAAAATTATCTAACCGATGGTTCTCTTCTTCCGTTCTGGTTAAAAATCATAACTACATTATTGTATTTAAGGTCATTAACAATTAATAACAATATCAAATCACAAATGACACATTAAACTCGTCGTTACATCTCTGTGAAACGATCAATAACTAACATTATCTCAGATGAAAAAGTGGCAAAAGCTAAGAGCCCGTGAACTGAACTGACATTTTTATCTTTTAAAGAAGGTATAATAACAGGAAAAATGGAATTGCAGTGCCATCTATTATTCTAGTCCGTTTATTTTAAGGAAAAGACGTCCTTTATCAGGATAAAACGTGTCCTGAGTATTAACTCGGGTTATATAGGTTTCATTAATATAGGTTCAGTAGTTGCCAAAAATGATGAAATCGCAGCGCCATCTGTTTAATTATTTTCGTTAAAAAAATAAGCATAAAAAGAGGGCATGGGATAGGGAAAGTGGCCATGGACTATCGGAACTCTCACTCATCATACGAAACACGTTTAATCTCAACTAATCTTTGCAGGCCGATATTCTGTGTAAGCGTGGTATACCACCGATCGAGCCAGCCCTAGCAGCTGTAATCAAGATAATAATTCTAGCATAGTTCTACCACGTCAAAACTACCCTTCATATTATGGTATTTAAAGCTAGTATCTGTGCTGAAATCGTTATCTTGATTAAAGCCCTTAGGGCCCATTCTATCGGTGTGATCAAATCAAATGATTAACATTATGTACCGTACGGTGAGCAACAATTCCGTGGCCAATTTTCCCTTCCCTCTATACTGTCTTCCTTAGTATTCCGAATCCCTTCTCGCCCCAAAACGTGCCATAAACTCTCTTAGTAATGGCCATTACTTAAAAAGTATTTTCTAAAGTAGCTCTCCTGTACTATTTTATATTTAGCGCCATCTAGTTTTTTTATTTGATATTACAAAACAGTGTCATACCCATCTTAGTGTTTATGTAATTTTACGATAGAGGGTGTTATAACGTTACCATTGAAACTAAAAAATATCTGAGATAGTATTTTTCCCGTGCAGGAAAGGAGAAAGAATACAATTTCCTGTGGCCGGGTGGCCTGTCGTAAGAGGCGACAAAACAACCCACAACCAGGTAGTAGACATTTGGCGGACTAAATGGCCACCCCTCCTGGTCTAAAGTATGTCGCCATAACAACCTTGAGTTGTGCTTCGGCATTAGTGACCAGGTTCCAGTCTCCCTTAAAGCAGCAGCGAGTTTGTAACACCTTTGGAGCTGCAAATGTCCATAGGCGATGGTAACGGCTTTCCATCAAGTGGGCCGGCTGCCTGTCTGCTAAACTCCTGGCTGTGGGTTCTTTTGTCGCCTCTTACGACAGGCCGCCCGGCCGCAGGAAATTGTATTCTTTCTCCATTCCTGCACGGATGCACTGCACGGTGGTGAGATGCGGCATAATGTTAGAATAGACTACAGACATTGACTTACTAACCCACAATGACTACAGATGTTTTTTTTTTACTGTGGATCGAATTCAGTTTTTTTTTGATAAAATAAAATATGTTTAAATAAAAAAGGCATTTATTAAAATGTACCTAACTAATTTGCAGTAAACCTGTGAAAAATCGAAATGTGTGCTGAGACACATAGTAGAAGTGAAACTTCAACGGACAAGTGGCAAAATGGATCGCAACAAAATTTTAACTTGAAGTTTTACGGGCAAATTGTTAATGTACTTGTCCAATTTGAAAACCTGTCCGTAAATGGTTCGTGGCGATTCGTTTTGCCACTTGTCCGTTGAAGTTTCACTTCACTTCTAACCCAACCCTCCATCTGTTCTCTATTTGGAATTGCAGCAATGCGAATCAATCAGTCATCAATGAAGATAAAAAAAAGAACGAAGCATTTTTCCAACGTAGGATAGATAGTGTGCTGGGGATTAAAGTAGTTTCCATAAGTTTGTAACCCAACCCTCCATCTGTTCTCTATTTGGAATTGCAGCAATGCGAATCAATCAGTCATCAATGAAGATAAAAAAAGAACGAAGCATTTTTCCGACTTAGGATAGGTGGTGTATTGGGGATTAAAGTAGTTTCCATAACTTTATCACCTAAACCAACACCTATTCTCGATTTGGAATCGCAGCAATACGAATCAATCAGTCATCAATGAAGATAAAAAGAAGAACGAAGCATTTTTCCAATCTGGAATAGGCGGTGTACTAGAGATCAAAGTAGTTTTCATAACTTTGATATCTACTTTACTGTTTATTGTGGATTTCGAACTGCAGCATCAACAAGCCATCGCACTGAGAGTCATCAATGAAAACATTGTCAATCCAATATAGATTAGGTGCTCTTCTGGGGATGAAAGTACGTAGTTTCTATACCTTGGGCCTCCGATCACCATTTATATCTGAACTGAATAACGATATCTACAGAAGTAATGAAACTGCCTAGTAAATCATAGCCTTTATTTAATTGTGCCAACGAGTGTCTTGATTTTATTAGAAAACGTATTAAAATAAATAATTTGTCATCGTATAATTTTTATCCGATATCTCGTGTTAATTATGTATGTAATAATGAATTATGTAAATAAATTTCATTTCAAATAAATTTCATTTCATTTCAATTGATTAACTTGATTAACTATAGATAGATAACACTTTATTATACACCATTACAGAAAAAACTTACGAACTAGTATTAGTCGAGTTGGGTACAAAGGGCGGTCTTATCGCTAAAAAGCGATCTCTTCCAGACAACCTGTGGCAAGAATATTCTGATTAAGAGTGGCGACGGTGGTATACATAATTATTGTACGATTGCTTACATTTTAATCATAAATATATAACTATACTATATATACAAATATTCACATAAGTTATATACATATACAAGATATGGTGATAAAATGCGACTATTTAAACATAATAAATTGTTACGGCTGCAGCCAGCAACTGGACCGGTTGGCGCGGCGCGGCAGCTGCGGCGGTGGCGACGCAGCGCATCGGCCGGTGTCACACATCTTAGAGCACTTTTAGCTAACGATCCTCTCACATCAACGCGCGCGCACCATACACATATAATTAATTGTAATTAATACCAGCAAAGCAATAAAATTATATATATAAAACGTTCATTATTCATCATAATAATACAGTCCACAAATTCATAACCGGAGTCTCAGCAGGCTCAGGCCTTTACAAGGTCCTTCGTCGCCGTTACAAGGTTCTTCGTCGCCGTTAAATTATCGCCGTTACAAGGTACTTCGTCACGGTTAAGTCATCGCCGCTACACGGTCTTTCTTCACCGTTACGTTATTGCCGCTTCGCCTCTAAGATCCGACACGGTCAAGATTCTAGAAGCATTCATCGTCGATCAAGATTCGCAAGAAAGTCGCCGAGGTCTTTTACACGTCATTGATCGCCGAGCGAACGCCAAGGTCATCTCAAGGTGTTTCTAACGGGGCTTCAACAAACCGGGCCCTTCGCCAAGGACGGTCGTCAAGGTCAACTCAAGGTGCAGCAAGCGCGACTTCAAGAAGAGGACGATTAGAGCAAACACTGAGTGAGTCCGTTCCAATATCCTTTCTAACCTTCTTTCTTTTTGGGATACTTCTATGAGAGCCGAGCATTTCGACTCCTCTTCATAGGCTCAGCAAATTCTTCTATTGCCATAAAACTATATTTCATACTGCCTCTTTTATTACTTTCATATAAATATTGCTATATATTTTGCAATGAAATAATTTTTACATACTTCACGCATTCCATTCATTGCTTTCAAACATTAAACACATTGTTGCTACAAATCTTGTACTGCAGTTAAATCATTTAATCATTTCTACCTACTTCACGCATTTATTATCACTTAGTTTGTGCATAGCATTGCTTTAGCCCGAGCGTTCTTTGTTCTCAAACCGGTTGGTTACAAGCGGTTCGGTCGGCCGGCTCCGGCTGGTCTGGGAAGAACGCCTTAGACACCTCAGCGCGGGCCTCGCCACCATTGAAGCGGTGAGGCCCGTTCTGCAAGACTGGACAACACGTAGACATGGCACCCTGACGTTTCGTCTGACACAGGTCCTCTCGGGGCATGGCTGCTTCGGGAGGTACCTGTGTCGCATAGGCCGTGAGCCGACGTCAGGGTGCCATCATTGCGACATCGGCGACGAGGATACGGCGCTGCACACACTCCAGGAGTGTCCAGCCTGGACAGAGCAGCGCCGAGACCTCGTCGCCTTCACCGGATTTGACCTCTCGCTCCCGGCCGTGGTACGCACCATGGTCGGGAGCCCAACCGGATGGGACGCCGTCTCCTCCTTTTGCGAGCACGTTATGCTTGCGAAGGAGGAGGCGGAGCGGGAGCGTGAGCGGACGTCCTTGCTCCGCTCCAGCCAAAGGAGGACGCACCGACGCCGGAGGGCGGATTTCGATCTTCGGCCACCGTAAGCGGGTGGCGCGGGTGGGGTCCCTTGGGGTATAGGGGTTCTCACTCACCCGCACATGCCGTCAAGATGAGAGCGCGAGTGTTCCGCGTGCGCTCTACTCTCCTCCCGTGGGGCGCGTTACAGACCGCCCCACGCCTAGAGAGCATGATGATGCCGGGGGACTCATCCCCCGGCATCATGATGACCTCGTGATGGGGCCCGCGCCTGCCAGGGCTGCGGAGAAGCTAGGTCATATACCCGTAGCCCTGGCATAAGGCGAAGGACGGAACACCCAGGGGTTTTAGTGGGTATCTCTAACCGGGGGTGGCAACAGCATGGCACCAATTCTGACTGGGCATGCTGGTACCACCCTCGATCTGGCGAATCTTACACACGGGTCGCGAATTGTCCCCCCAAGGTTCTGCCCTTGTCGCGGCTTATGGTCCTCAAGGAGATTTCCCCTGGCTCTGAAAAAAAAAAAAAAAAAAAGTCCGGCTCCGGCGCATCAATCGAACGCCTATTTATTCTTTATAGCTTTGAACTCATTTTGGCATTATTTTACATTTCATTATTTCGTTTCCCCTTCTATACAAATTACTTCGTTCTAATTTCTTACTTATTTCTTTAACTTTATAGCTTAACTATCTTCTTTCCTTTCACGCTTTAATGGCTGACGCTAAGATCAGAAATCTTATTAAAAAACGTACCAGTATAAAGGGAAAATTAACGTTCTTTATTAATTTTCTAGACAGCCTTAAGCCCAGTAGTAGTTTGCACTTAAGTGAGTTGCAATTGACGGAGTTGGAGTATCGTATGAACCGAATAGACAGTATATCAGTTGATTATGATGCTTTACAGACTGAAATCGAGTCATTATCGGATAACCCTGACGAGCAGCTTACGGAACGCGGACACTTCGAGTCGCAGTTTTACAGCGCGATGTCGTTGGCCCGCACAATGCTAGCTCCGGGTCACGCGCAGCTTCGAGCGGGATCCGTGGCGTCCGGGGACGACACCATGACAAACCGTCATCAAGACTTCATGTGGTTGCCTAAAATCGACCTTCCGCATTTCGATGGAGATTATCAGCACTGGCTTGGATTTCGAGATACGTACCTTTCATTAATACACAATAACAACTCATTAAGTGACATTCATAAATTCCATTATTTGCGTGCTGCCCTTCAGGGCAGTGCAGAATTATTAATTCAAAGTTTAGATTTGAGAATAGAAAATTACGCGATTGCTTGGCAACTGTTATCTGAAAGATATGATAATCAAAAACTTTTAGTCAACAACCATTTACAAGCACTGTTTAACTTACAAAATATTCAACGTGAAAATGGTTCATTGTTGTGTAACATGGTAGACACAATTAATACAAATTTAAGGGCACCTGCCACACTAGGGGAGCCTACTGACCACTGGGATACCATAATAATTTTTTCAACACACTTGCTCATAAAGTGGCTCTATGGTCACCGCAATTAGGCACAGAATGACACCCATAATCAAAATGTGACTAAAAAACATTATAACTCACTAGTGAGTTATAGATTTTTTTTTAATTTTAATGGTTGAGTTGCTTTGTTCTTAAAAAAGTTTTTATTCGAAAAAAAAAATTGTGTTCTATAGAACAAATAAATTAATGTTCCTATTGCTTGCTCATTTCATGCAACTTCTTATTTAAATAGATAATTTTAACTCGTACGTGTTTAATAAATAAAACTTTCACTCATATATAACTTTTTTTATCTACTAAATAAAATGAGTTTTTGTTGTTATTTTATTCACAAGTGTGTTGAAAAACGTCGTATGATACACGTGTGTATTGATGATTACCGTCCTCGGCTCTCTTAAGACCCTCGCCTACGGCTCGAGTCTCAATAGCGCCTCGGCGGTAATCACCAATGTTATACACTAGTACCATAATGTACTATTATTATGTCCAAAAAATTAGACAATGCTTCAAGTCGTCAGTGGGAAGAATATCGAAATACATTGGCAGGTAACAATTCACCTTCATAACAACAATATTTTTAAAAATTTTAAACAATAGGGCTGATTTGCTTGACACAGTGCAGGAGCAAAACGTGCAAGCATCTCAATCAAACAATACTAAAGGTTTTATTGTTATATCTAATAATATTACTTCAACTTATAAAAATAAACCAAATTACACAAAAAATCCTATATTCCCTATGTGTTCGGATAGTCACTTTTTATTTGCGTGCCCAACTTTCAAAACATTAAGCGTAGATTTACGTATTAAAAAGGTCACCGAAGCCTGAGTTTGTAAAAACTGTTTACGACCAGGACACATAGATAAAAATTGCATACTATCCCATCGCAAATACTGCCAACTTAAACACAACACACTTTTGCATAAAGAAGTAGGCTCTGAAACTCGCCCACCACCTTCACTTGAAAACAATGTTGCCTTATCTTCTAACATTGCCTTGCCTTCTTCTAACCGCGGCCTTGTTTTATTATCCACAGCGTTGGTGAACGTGCGCGACATCCATGGCCATCCGCATGCCGTACGACTACTGCTCGACAATGGCAGTACTTCTAATTTCGTCATGCAACATCTTTGCGAGAAACTTGGTCTGGTAAGACGTAACACGAGCTCCACAGTCTCGGGCATCACTAATTCACTCTCTTACACTACAGAGTCTTGTAACCTTTCAATCGAGTCATACTACGGTGACTACAGGTTAAACATCAATTGCCACGTTTTACCAGAGTTAACCAAATCTTTAGCATCTACATATTTTGATACTTCTATTCTGCATCTACCTGTAGGAATCCATCTTGCAGATCCATCATGTAATGTGCCCTCTCCCATCGATATCTTAGTCGGTGCGGAAGTCTTGTGGGACGTTCTTACATCTAATCACATTGATCTAGGAAAAAAATTGCCCAAATTACATGAATCCAAGCTAGGTTGGCTTATTTCAGGCTGCATCCATCAGCTTCACAAGAAACGTCAATTATGTAATTTTACTGCCACACAAGATGCTCTTCTATCCCGCTTCTGGGAGCTTGATTTCGTTTTCTCTAAGCACTGTTTATCCTATGAAGAACGAGCTTGTGAACAGAACTTTATAGATACTATGAAGCGCGCCGACAACGGCCAGTTTGTAGTCACCATGCCGATGAAGGACTCATCAGAAGTTCTAGGCGACTCTTATACTCGTGCTAAGCTACGTTTTTTATCTTTAGAACGGCGTTTCGAACGGGACATTAACTTTAAACATAAGTATTCAGACTTCATTAGGGAATATATTGATCTTGGTCACATGACCGTCAATCAACATAAAAATACAACCAACCAGCCTCAATACTACTTGCCTCATCATGGTGTTCTTCGCGAGTTGAGCTTCACCACCAAGTTGCGTGTGGTCTTCGATGCCTCAGCTGCTAGCACCTCCGGTAAGTCCTTCAATTCCATAAAAATGGTTGGCCCCACAGTTCAGGACGACTTACTGTCCATCTTATTACGTTTCCGGCAACACAAGTTTGTTGTCACTAGCGATATCGAAAAAAATGTATCGTGCTGTCTTAATTGAGCCTTCTCAACAGTCTCTGCAGCAAATAATCTTCAGGTTTGATCAATCAGACCCTCTAAAAACGTATACTTTAAACACAGTTACATATGGCTGTGCATCAGCACCTTACTTGGCAACTAAATGTTTAGTTTCCCTTGCTGATGAGTCATCCGATCCCAGCGTAAAAAACGCGATTAAAAACAACTTTTATGTTGACGATTTTTTATACAGTGGTCCATCAATAGAATCAGTTGTAAATATATGTAAAGATGTTATTCACACGTTGCAATCCGCCAAATTCAATCTGCGTAAATGGCAATCAAATTCACAAGAAATTTTATCATCTATTTCTAACATCAAAGGTGACTCAGAAAAGGCTCTTAATTTAGACAATACAATGTGCAAAACTTTATAAATCTCAATGATACCAAGTAAAAAAACGCGCCTGCAGATTCTACCTAATAGGTGGTAGGAAAAAGAGTCGATAATAAATTAAATACAACATAGGAATATTAAGAAAATAATAAATTATATGAATAAAAATATATATAATAGAAAACTAAGCCTAATGGTTCTTCTTCATCGTATTCTGATGAGTATTCAATAACCCAGTCAATTTCGAAGCGCTGTAAAATCCAGATAAATTAATGAAACTAATCAAATTTGTAGTGGAAATTATTTGTTAAAAAACCCTCTAGAAAATTGCTCTGATGTAATTTTATTGTAAAATGACCAGAAAAATGTTATAAAGCCCAAAATAAAATTTGTTCAAAAATTTTCAGTTATTTTTGTTTATAACTTGTTATTTTCCATTTAACGATAAAAAGTAATAAGAACAAAGTTGTACACAATTTAATTTGGTACAAATAATCTATAAAATTATAATATATAAAAATCGTATCAAATTTATCGTATACTAGCAGAAGGTGATGTCAGGAGCCTTAAGAACAGACGAGCGTGCATGACAAGAGCTATGAATGTCAAAGAAGCGAGTGAGGTGTGTAAGAACAAGCCTGAATGGCGCTCTGTGGTTTGTGCCTACCCCGCAAGGGAACTGGCGTGAGGCTATGTATGTATGTATATAAAAATCATTTGCTGTTCATTAGTCTCGCTAAAACTCGAGAACGGCTGGACTGAGTCGGCTAACTTTGGTTTTGAATTATTTGTGGAAGTCCAGGGAAGGTTTAGAAGGTGAGTAAATATGAAAAAATGCTTGAAATATAATAAAAACAACAATTTCGTTTCCCCTTAGAAACTATTTCTACCTGTCAAACATTTGATGTTCGTCCCGTCGTTTAGAAATCAATTAAACTTAAAAGTCGTTCAGAAATCAACTTAAATTTAAAAGTAAAGTTCTTTTTCATTTTTTTGGTATTGAATTTCAAACGCTTGGTGTTCGTTCTGTTATACCCATGTACTGCAAGGGTTAATGCTAACCTGCAAGACTGCCGAGATACCTCAGCAGCCTTACTTATGATATACCCTGTTCTCAATGCGTTTAGCTCAGTCTGTCGTTAATTTCTATTGTGAGCGGTTGCTTCTCTAAAAATAATTACTTATATTGTTTAATTAAAATATTCCTTTTTTAAAAAGGGTAAATTTATTTCCCTTATAACATTTTTGGTGGCAGCGGTGGGATCCGGAAATCCCCAGTGCCTAGCAACCGCATCGCAGACTCACCCCGGATCTCGCAAAACCAGAATCCTAATTTCTAAAAACTATACGTGATTTTAATGAAAAGTGTCAAGACTTACCAAATATCCTCGTGTATCCAGTTGTGTTTGAGCTAAACACACCGCCGATTCCCGATAGTGGTCTAAATACTTACCACATTATCCTGCTATACCCGGCTGTATTATTACAACGACGCTGTCAGCCCCTGGAGTAGATCTGCATATCCTGTGAAGAGGTATCCTGAGCCGCAGTTACCTACCTTCGATCAACCAAGGAGTTCCAATTCTAAACCTGAAAACATAATAAATATCCGCATCAATTTGAAGAACCAAGTTTCGAGTGAGGCAACCCGATACGCAGCCTTATCGCATCGGAATGTTCCTGTCCGTCTCATCTATATCCGTCGCCTACGCACTGCTAATACTGTAAGTGTTAGTCTTTGGTCATCGCTTTATATATAAATTAGGGTTCCATAACTTAATAATTAATGTTGTCGTAATCACATTAACTTGCTATCTGTTCCGATATTTTTCATTCATAAATTAAATTATGCCAAAAGTGCCTAAACAGGAAGAAACAAAACTCACAGTACTTATTCCAGAACCGGAACAGATTGTAAGCGATTCGGAAGCGAAATCACCTGTTATTTCACCTCGGCTCACCAGGAAAACAGCTGCAATCCTTGCGATGTCTGAGTTGGACCTAAACACATTATTTAAATTCATTAAAGCATATGACGGCAGCCGCGAAACCTTAAATTCATTTTTAGTTAATTGCGAAAATGCATACGAACTCGCATCCGAAACTCAAAGAACTATTCTATTTAAATATATCCTCAGCCAATTAAATGGTAAAGCGGAGATAGCCTGCTCCATCAAAGAGTTCTCGTCCTGGGAACAACTAAAGGAATTTCTTAAAAATCAGTTCAGCGAAAGAAAACATTATTCCCACCTCCTAACGGAGCTTCAAGAAAGCAGACAAGGTCCGCAGGAGAATGTTAGCCAATACGCCCTTAAGGTGGAAACTCACCTTTCACAACTATTGACGGAAATTTCTCTAGCCAATACGAAGAGTAAGGAGTTGCCCGGCCGCACTGCGGCCATGGAAGACCTTGCGCTCCATCATTTCCTTATGGGATTACATCCCCGTATTTCAAACATTGTCAGATGTAGATCTCCCAGGACGCTTAACGAAGCCATTAACTTAGCCGTGTCTGAAGAACGCATTCAACAGACACTTTATAGACGCCCACAGATCGAACATAAACCTAGTAATTTTAATAGAAATAAACCAAGCACAAGCACACCCAGACCAGAATATAATACGAATCCACAAAGGACGTTCACCCCTTCAACTCAAGGACCACCCAGGGTCTTTTGCCGCTATTGTAAGACGGCCGGCCATGATATTTCTTCGTGTAAAAAACGAGAATATAACAATAACCGTTATAGGTTTTATCCTAACTCATCTAACACCCTAAATTCACCAAGATCACCACCGCGGGTGAACTTCGTTGATCAACCGGACGAACAAATCGGGCAGGATGAAGTTGATGTTTCGCTAGCCCCTTTAAACGAATAAGCGTCTCGCCTCGGTGTCGCACGAGACGAGTTCAGGAAGCCGACACCATATCCAATCCTTGCCAACGACCTTATCTTGATACATTCAGGTCCAACCGACAGGGTAACCAGCCCCAAACCGACGGTCCTAACCTTATCCTAGAGTCCAACCGACAGGGTAAACAGCCCCAAACCGACGGACCTTACTCAGCCATAAAATCCAATCGACAGGGTAACCAGCCCCAAACCGACGGACCTTACCTTATCCTAGAGTCCAACCGACAGGGTAAACAGCCCCAAACCGACGGACCTTACTCTTCTACAAAGTCCAACCGACAGGGTAACCAGCCCCGAACTGACGGACCTATTCCAGAAGTATCCAGTTTCCCGCAATCAGCATCTGAAACAAAAGAAACAAAATTAAAATCATATAATATAAAACCTAATCTAAGAAAAGATCACTCACCTGTTGCAATAAATAAAAACCCGAGAGTTATCCCAAGCCACAACATAACTGACAACAAGGTTTACGAAATTAATTTAGACACTACAAAAAAGCTCCTGCCTCACGTACTATTAGACTCGGCAGCCTCAGATATTCCATTATCTCTTTTAGTTGATTCCGGTTCTGCTATATGTCTAATAAAAGAATCCAGTATTCACAAAAATCAGAAACTAACGAAAGAACCGATTAAGCTTAAAGGTATAGACCCGGGCGATGAGCCAACACTGACCGAAGGACATTTTCAACTAAAATTAAAATTAAACAAATCCAAATCAGCATCCTTCAAATTCCATGTCATCAAGAACATTAACTTACCTTACGATGGTATTATAGGGACTGACTTTTTAACCGCGTTCGGCTGTAAAATTGATTATACTCACGATACTTTGAAAATAGAAAACATGGAGATAAAACTACTCTTCTCCGATCCCTTCTACGTCATTCCCCCTCGTAGCGAGGTCGTTATAGAATGTTCAATCCGAAATACCAACCTAAAAGAAGGCATTATCATAGATCAACATGTCTCTAAAGACATATTAATATCCAATTGCATAGTCAAGATAAAAGACAACAATCGTGTTAACCTAACAATCGCTAATATCTCAGAATCCAGTATCAGCATTAATCCGAACCTAAACCTTAAGGTTGAACCACTTCATCCCATTGCCTTTTGCACCAATGCTAATCCTCGAGAAACAACTCACCGTACCGATGAAGTAATTAATTCCTTAAGAATAGACCATCTCAATCAAGAAGAATCCAGTGCTCTTATAGAAGTTTGTTCTCAGTATTCAGATATTTTCCATTTAGCAAATGATCTGCTGTCCCACACATCTGCTCTCGCCCATGAAATAAAAACAAGCAGCGATGTTCCCATTCATACTAAGTCGTACAGATTCCCAGAATGTCACAAGAAAGAAGTTGAAACTCAAATCGACAAAATGCTCAATCAAGGCATCATAGAGCCCTCATCCTCTCCTTGGAGTTCACCAATATGGATAGTGCCTAAAAAAGCAGACTCCCAGGGCCAACGTAAATGGCGGATAGTAATTGACTATCGCAAGTTGAATGATATCACCATTGGTGAAATTTACCCCATTCCGCAGATATCCGAGATCCTTGACCAATTAGGAAATAGTAAATATTTCTCGACACTAGATCTTACCTCAGGCTTTCATCAAATCCTTATTTCTCCCGAAGACGCTCCTAAAACAGCCTTCTCTGTGCCCCAGGGCCACTACCAATTCAACAGAATGCCATTTGGGCTTAAAAATGCCCCGTCCACTTTTCAGAAATTGATGAATACCTGCCTTTCCGGTCTCCAAGGAACACGTTGTTTCGTATATCTAGATGACATCGTGATATATTCTGCCGACTTAAATTCACACATTAACAATCTAAAAGCTGTATTCAATAGACTTCGTAGTTTTAATTTAAAACTACAACCAGAAAAGTGCGAGTTCCTACGAAAGGAAGTAGCATATCTAGGACATATTATCGGTGAAGACGGCGTTAAACCAAACCCTGATAAAATTAAAGCTGTAACAAACTACCCGATTCCTCAGTCACCGAAGGACATCAAATCCTTCCTCGGCTTAGTGTCTTATTATAGAAGATTTATACCCGATTTCGCCAAATTGGCTAAACCACTGACTTCCTTGTTAAAGAAAGACGTCCTATTCATATGGCAAAATGAGCAACAGCTCGCATTTGAATCCTTAAAAAACAAACTTGTCACAGCCCCAATATTAGCCTATCCAGATTTTACACAACCATTCATCCTAACCTGTGACGCATCCAATCATGCTATATCAGCTATATTATCCCAAGGCACAGTAGGGCAAGACCGTCCAATAGCCTATGCGTCGCGTACTCTTAACAAAGCTGAGAGCAATTACACAGTTACTGAAAAAGAATGCCTTGCCATAATTTTTGGTACTAAAATATTCAGACCCTACCTTTATGGTCACCGATTTAAAATACTTACCGACCACAAACCACTCCAATGGCTATTTAGTTGCAAAGACCCCGGGTCACGACTCGTCCGCTGGCGACTGAAACTTGAAGAATTCGAATACGAAATTCAGTACAAGAAAGGAAAAATAAATTCTAACGCGGATGCCTTGTCTCGCTTTCCCGTTAATCCAATCCAACC
This sequence comes from Dendrolimus kikuchii, assembly GCA_019925095.2. Classification (NCBI taxonomy): domain Eukaryota; kingdom Metazoa; phylum Arthropoda; class Insecta; order Lepidoptera; family Lasiocampidae; genus Dendrolimus; species Dendrolimus kikuchii. The sequence continues at coordinate 4,322,017 of CM034387.1, forward strand.
CGGAAACCCAGATTCCAACCTTGCAGTAGATGGAGATCTAATGGACTTATTGATATCACCACCGTCTTTTAACCCCGACGAAATCATTACTACCTCGCCACATACCCTCGACCAAAACGATGACCTTATGTCACTTTCGGATATTATTGAAAACTACAGAGGTGAACCTGGAAACGAAGTTGTTGACTTACCTGAACAAGTATTAGAACCTCTATTACTTCCCAATGACCAACTTGACGCTAATAGAATTGACTTACCTGAACATACATCAGAATTACCAATCTCTCCCAATACTGCATCCAATGTCGATAGACCTAACTTACCTGAATGCGTGCCGAGCTCACAGTCAATTCCCGATGTTCATACAGATATCGATCCAATTCCATCTACCAGTTCATGCCCTGACTTACCTGTTGACGACTACCCCACTTTCCTGAAAGCTATGGCAGATAAAAACAATTCCTTTAATACAAATATCGAAGAACATAACGAGAGTCTAATGAAGTCTTCCACAAAAATTACACTGGTCCCTACATCTATGGACTTAGATGAATCTAATCCCTATATCCAAGAGATTCTAAGTGATCCCGAAACGCTCTCCAACGTTTATAACGCCGAAAAAGAACTTTTCTCTTTCCGAAGGATTGAATACAATAATAAAATCTATTACTTACTTTTCATGAAAGTACATCATTTCGACGAATCATCGTATCCTGAAATCTTCCAAACGCTGAAAACAATTCGAAACGAATTGATAGTCTTTGAAGATATAAATGAAATAAGTATATCCGACCTGAAAAATCCGTTTGAAAAGCACTCCTTTGTGAAAATCTATAATATATTAACATACCTTTTCCATGACACACGTATTAAAATCAAAATATATCATAATAATATTATATATCCAGCCCCTACGGAAATTAAGAAGATCCTTGTCGATAACCACGATATTCCTATAGCAGGCCATTTGGGGTCTGTCCGAATGTATAATAGAATAAAACAAACATACTACTGGAAAGGGATGCGCAGTGATATAGAATCATATGTGAAACAATGTAAATCTTGCCAAGAGAACAAAGCCCTTAGGAAAATAAATCGCGCTCCAATGCAAATTACCAGTACTTCAACAGAACCCTCTCAAAGAATATCCCTCGATATTGTAGGTCCACTTCCTGAAGCTGGACCTGCAAAATTAAAATATATATTGACAATCCAAGATGATCTCACCAAATTCTCTTCCGCATACCCAATCCGCAGTACTACTGCCGAAGAAACAAGCGAATGCTTGCTCCATTATATATCAATCTTTGGTATCCCCAAAATGATCCTTACAGACCAGGGCCCCAATTTTACGTCAGACCTTTTTAAGAAAACATGCGAATTCTTAAAAATCAAGAACCTTTGGTCCTCTCCATACCATCCACAAACCCAAGGCGCTCTCGAGAGGAGTCACTCAACCCTGAAGGAATATTTAAAATCCTATATTAACGAGGAACAAACAAATTGGCCTCGTTATGTATATACAGCCATGCTTGCTTATAACACCTCTGTCCATTCCACAACCCATTTTACTCCTTACGAGTTGATGTTTGGAAATAAACCATTCATTCCAAATTCCATCTACAACGAGTCTCCAGGAGCGACATACCCCGACTACGTCCGTATGCTCCAAAATAGATTAAAATATTCCCGTGAAAAAGCTCTAGATTTTATAAGAAAATCCAAAGAATCATCCAAAACATATTACGACACACATACTCGCTCAGTCAAATATAAAATCGGCGATTATGTGTACCTGAAAAACCATCTTAGATTACGTAAAGCATTATCGCCTATTTGGAAAGGACCTTACAAGGTGATTAAAATAAACGGTAATAATACTCTTACCTTGCTTATTAACCGGCGTCATGTTACTCACCATTATGACCAGGTGAAACCAGCTGAAGTTGGAAACCTGTGAACAAAACCTACTAATTATTAAAATAAAAACAGAAACTCTTAATTAGAAATAGAAAATCTAGACCAGGAAAATAATATATATAACTTACACAGATATAGATATAGGTTAGTAATAGAATTATACTATATTATAATAGTTAGGTTAGATATTACAAAATAGAATACTTACGTTAGTTAGACTTACATTAATCATTATTTGCAGCGCAACTCGGGTCCAATCCGATCAAGACTACATCCAATCAATTACTTCAAGTCCAGGCCTCTACTATGATTACTTAGGAAAACTTAAAATTAAAAATGTTCAGTTAAATATCCTAATACCGGTAGATATTTCACACTTTACCTCGCATATACAGAACATTGAAAATGCTTTTGAGATCACAGGAAAATTGTGTAATCAAACCAGAATCATAGAAGTCGACACAGAATGCCGAAATATGTTACAACCTCTAAAAGCACGTTATCAAGATATGAATAAAGAATTTTCCTCCATCTCACACTTAATAGATAACCGCATAAAACGCAGTGCCTGGATAGGAGGGATAGGTACAATTCTGAAACAAGTTTTCGGCACCTTAGACGAAAACGATGCTCTCAAATACGATGAAGCGATAACAGCATTACAAAATAACGAAAAACAGTTGATTTCGCTCATGAAGGAAAATATACTGGTTACCACATCTGTAATAGAACGTTATAATGAAACTTTACAAAAAATAAAAGATAATGAAATTTATCTCAGTAACGCTATTAACAACCTCTCTGTCAGTGTTAAAAACATCACCGAATTAACAAATGGATTACAAATATTAGTAAAAGTTAATGAAATCCTAACCACCTTAGAAGCATCGATACTTACGTTATCATTTCAATTAGAAGACATTACCAACGCAATATTATTTAGTAGTCAGAATATCCTGCATCCTGCCATTATAACCCCAAACCAATTATACAGAGAGCTTGCTAATAACCATCGTCATTTGCCCGGTGACCTCGAGTTGCCCGTAGTTTTAGATTTAAGTAATATGCACCTTATTCTAAGTATTTCAAAACTAGTATGTTATTATTTAAATAATAAAATCATGTTTGTTGCGCAAGTACCGTTAGTAAGCACCAAGGAATACATGCTATTCCACAACATCGCTCTGCCTACTCCGCATAACCCTGAACAACCAAACTCATTTAGTTTGATACTTCCAACTAATAAATATATAGCAATGACCAAAGACAAAGCACAGTATTGTATCTTTAATGACCTCGGAAACTGCAAGAATGTAAGTCCGGGTAACTTCATTTGTAATGTAGAAACGGTCTATTCCACTGACGCGAAACAGTGCTGTGAGAGTGAATTACTAGCAAAGGTAATTAGTGAAAAACCACCGCAGTGTGAAACGAAAACAGTGTTCGGGAAAATAGATATTTGGAAATCAATCTCTAACAATAAATGGATTTATATACAATCAGAATCGACCAAACTTTCGATTGATTGTTCCAATTCCAAATTGTACGAAACTGTAATAATTGGAACAGGTATCATTAATATCCCCGAAAATTGTGTTGGTTATTGTAAAAGTACAACACTTATACCCAATTCTAATATCTTAAATATAACTTCACCTGTCAATAGCTTTCCAGAATTTAACCTTATTGATGATACTTGTTGCGACCATGTAAAACTAAATGAAATAGATAATGTGTCTCCTGTCAAGTTACATGATGTAGATTTGGACGATTTTAATAAGAAAAGCAAAATGCTTTTGGAAAACATGTTAAGTGATCTAAATTCCATAAAAGAAAACCCGCACATTGTAAGATATGGGACACACTATTCTATCCTAACGATTTTACTTTTCATTTGTATGCTTTGTTATTTTAGTTATGTCTTATATTATAAAATTTGTAAACCTAGAGGCAACCGACCACAACCATCCAGATTTAAATTAAAATTACTTTCTCCGCAGAATTCGGATTCAAAAGATTCTTCCGATAAAGATTCTGATATAGAAATAGTCACCCCTAAGGCTCCGACTAGAGTAAAAGTTTAATCACAGAGACTTTGAAACATCCCCAAAGTCTCTTCTTAAAGGGGGAGGTGTTATACCCATGTACTGCAAGGGTTAATGCTAACCTGCAAGACTGCCGAGATACCTCAGCAGCCTTACTTATGATATACCCTGTTCTCAATGCGTTTAGCTCAGTCTGTCGTTAATTTCTATTGTGAGCGGTTGCTTCTCTAAAAATAATTACTTATATTGTTTAATTAAAATATTCCTTTTTTAAAAAGGGTAAATTTATTTCCCTTATAACAGTTCCTGTTAAGTTTTGACCACATTCTTTACTAAAGTTGAAATATTCTGCAATTATTTTTCAGCTTTTTTATTTATTGATTCTGAGGTGGTACGGAGTTTGCCGTGTCAGCTAGTTTATAATATAAAAAATCCTGAACCACAGAAAGATGTGGCCAGGTCGGTAGAGCTAGTGTCTTATAAAATTTTCTGTAAGATTATTAGTTTACAAGATACAGCGCGAAAACTGTTTGTACCCCGTTTTCCAAGATGGCGGCCGTAGGACAAGGGTGGTGACTTCACAAACTTGAACTTAAGCTTATAATAACACATCAAAAAAATAAAAATGTAACATTTCAATGGCAAATGTAATGTAGAAAATATAATATGTTGTTGTTATGATATCTTAATATAAAATACCATTAAAGTAAAAATTAATAACAATATAGATCACAAGTAACGCATTAAACCCATATGTTGATATTGGAAATTTCAAATGCAGAGAGAGATTAACCTGTATCTACCAGGGCCTAAAACAAAATTTGGTGAGTAAATAAATTATTTTTTTCCCCATCAACTTAATTTTAACACATACTGTTTCCAATTTCATTTACCTACACCAAAAAATGGAGTTTTTGGCTGGAACTGAAAGGGGACGGACGTTGTGCTGTGCAGTTTTATTTTCTAAAAATGTGAAAAATTACTCTAAAATGAACAATAGTTGTAGGATATTGATAGTTTTTGAGTAGTAATTATGTGTTTTTGCGAAAAATGTGAACTAAATAGCGAAATGTGGCCTTTCGAGTTTTCACAAGAACTCCGTTGAATGACGTCGATTGTAGCCTACAATACAACGGCGTTTGGCTTAAAGGTCTAGTTGCCAAGCCTTAAACTTAAAAAAAAAAACAAAAAAACACCAAAAAATCGATAAAATATCGTCGATCACAATATTTTCCAATATGAAATCGCTTAGGATTAGTAATTTAAATTTTGAAGTAGTAGTAGTAGTATCTGTTTCAAAAAGAGGTTAGTAAAACCAAAAAAAATCTGACACTCTTAGCCTACAAGCAGGGCGTTCCTTTAGTAGCTCACAACGCACAAAATGCTCCGTTAGCCGTTCCACAAGGCGACCACGGTCGTTGTGGTCGTGGCGAAAACGTCACTAATGACGTCATCGTTTTCGATCACACAACGCTCACAACGACCCATGTCAAAAGGTGGGTCGAATAGCCATTCCACTTGGGTTTACGATTGTAACGCCAGCATGCAAGTGGAACGGGCAAAATCGTGGTCGTGAAGGTGGTCGTTGTGAGTCCCTAATGGAACGTAGCCAAGAACTTGTTGTGGCGAGACTACATCGAATTTATATGACAGAGTTTTTCAATACTATTTTTTACTTATGTAAAATGAAAATCCTACATTGACATGACATGAGCTATAAAATTTTTCGAAGATAAAAATTACTAAAGTAAAATATCATAGTTAAATGGTATAATTAATGTACTTACGACAAAATGTTATTTACTACATTTGTTATTTCCACCATCATCATCATCCGAGCGTTAAATCCCGGTTGGGTTCGGAGCGATCACTTCGGTGCCCAGGGTCCGCTTTCCTACTTTTTCTTCTCCACTTCACGAGATCTTCGGCATCCCTTGTATTGAGACCATTGGTACGCATGTCATCCCTCATCAAGCCAGCATTTCTTGGGCCTACCTCTTCGATCGAGACCTGTCGGAGGCGCCATGGCTAGACATTTGTTGCCCACGTAACTAGCCGGTTTCCGTAAAACGTGGCCGCACCAGCGTAAGCGACTCTCCTGCAGTTTGTCTGCTATGTCACGAACGTGAAGGCCGCCGCGGATGCAGGAGTTCCTGACACGATCCTTTCGCGTGACTCCACACATCCACCGGAGCATATTAGCTTCACTGCTATATAAAAGAACAGGTCTAATAATGGATTTGTAGACCTGTCCTTTTAACTTAACCGGCATTTTGGGGTCGCAAATGACACGTGTCACCTCACGCCACTTTGCCCAAGCTGCTGATATTCGGGCTGGGCGTAACTATGTTCTAAATCTCAGCCTTTCCAACACAAACAAAAGCGCAGGGTGTCAGGGAGGAGGGGGTTTTTAGTGGGTATTGGGGTTGCTCGCTCGTGCAGCAACGCTCGGAGTCTTCCACACTATTCTGTGACGTCGATCGCGGAAGGGGCACTACCAAGAGCATACTATTGCTGCAGTGTTATCGCCCCCGACCGACGCGTGTCGTTCCCCTAGCAACGACCCAGTTTGTGCGTAAATCGGTTAAGCATTTTCCCTCGCCTCAAAAAAAAAACTGCTGATATTCGGGCCTTGACGTCATAGTCGATGTCGATTTGTTATTTCCACTGTCTATCTGTATATGCTACAAGCTCGTCTAAAAGGATTTATATGGTCTACAGTATCGAAAAAGATTGATATTAAGAGTTGGATTAGACATTGGATCTAAATCTAAATGTTTGGCCGATAAAAAGTGCCACATTTATCAATAATTATTTTTTCTTTAATATCAAAACGTCCCCTGCCTTTTTTTTTTTTTTTTTTTGGTTTTGAGGCGAGGGAAAATGCTTAACCGATTTACACACAAACTGGGTCGTTGCTAGGGGAACGACACGCGTCGGTCGGGGGCGATAACACTGCAGCAATAGTATGCTCTTGGCAGCGCTCCGTCCGCGATCGACGTCACAGAATAGTGTGGAAGACTCCGAGCGTTGCTGCACGGGCGAGCAACTCCAATACCCACTAAAAACCCCCTCCTCCCTGACGACCCTGCACTTTGAATGTGTTGGAAAGGCTGAGATTTAGAACATAGTTACGCCCAGCCGATCCAGCGCAAAAGCAAACGTCCCCTGCCTTTATTTAACCCCTGGTGAATCGATTTCATATAAAACAACAACCAAATTAATTTGGCCTTTAAGGCTTAGGACACACAGATTGTTACTGGCTGATATAATGCCGTCAAAAATCTTTGACGGCAGCTGTACCTGTGGATTGTCAAATGTCTGCGTCTGTATCGTTCAGAATTGAAAAATATCAGATAGATTTATATGTAATGGAGAAAATTACCGATTACCAGCGTACGGTGTAATATGAAAAATAAATCGGCCAAGAATATGTTGGTTATATTTTTTATTTATTGCAGGAGTTCAGCACACAGGCAGACCGTCCACCTATGGACATTTGAAACACCAAAGGTGCCACAAATGCGCTGCTGCTCTCTTAAGGGAGACTGGAACCTGGTCACTAATGCCGGAACATAACTCAAGGTTGTTATGGCGACATAATTTAGACCAGGGCTGGTAGCCATCCAGTTAGGCAAATGCCCTACCACCTGGCCGTGGGTTGTTTTGTTGCCTCTTATAACAGTCCGCCCGGCCGTAGGAAATTGTATTCTTTCTCCGTCCCTGCACGGATAAAAATAATATTCTCATCTAATTACCAATACGAATAGGTTGGTTAGGTATATATTATATAAAACGGACGGACGGATATAATGATTTTATAAGTAATTCCGTTTTGCCAAAATTGTTATGCAACCAAGAACTTTTTATCTATTAATATCATATAATAAGACAGGCATATAAATAGATAACTTTGATAATTTTACGAGGGTTCCGTTTTGCCAAAATGCTTACGGAACCAAGATTATTTTGCCTTTTAACATTATTATAATAGATGTGCATATAAATGGATGACCTTGATGATTTTACGAGGGTTCCGTTTTGCCAAAATGCTTGTGGAACCAAGAACTTTTTGCCTTTTAACATTATAATAACAAACGTAATATAAATGGACGGGCATGATGATTTTATAAATGTCAATAGAGCATACTAAGAACCTAAAATCTCTTTTGGCATGGTAATATATGTCTTCAATATTGCCAAAATGTCTACGGAACTCCAAAATCAAAAACTTTTATCCTTTATTACAACAAAGGACAGAAAGGCGAACATGATGATTTCATAAAGCAAAACTGATTACCATATTGTTTTACATGTATCTGTACTCTGCCTTAAATGATAGAGGAGATATGGCTCAGTTAAAGCTGGTTGTATAAGCACGCATGTCTGAAATAACGCACGCCGCAGCGCCGCGCCTCACCAGGTGTGAAACACTGTGAAATCACTGCTATGAACCCTAATATTATATTCGTCATTTGATACCCTTATCGTCAGTCGATCAATTGAAATTGAAGATTCTTGACGGTCGTATAAAAATTAAATTATATCTAATTCCTAATTTATAATTACAGTAACAAAAGTAACGAATGTTTCACATAAATTTGCATTTCATTTCACATACAATCTATATAAATATAAATAAATTTTTGTATTGTTACAACCTACGCCTCGACAAAGACAAATTCCACGTACAAATCTGTAAAAGCACATTTTATTACCTGTCGGCATTTGAACTAATTGTAATCCTTTTATGATCGTCTTCTTTTGTTCACTTATTTATTGGCATACGTTTCTAGTTATTGTAGAGAACATCCGATTGTTCTATTGTACTCGCTCATTAGCATCATTAGCCAGGTGTCGCGGATTACAATTACAAGCTATTTCTAGGAAACTGTGTCGATCTTGTCGGGCGGGCACATTTTGTATTTGTAAAGTATAAAACGACGGCCTGATGGAGAGAGGAGTCAGTTCAGCGAGAACCACGATCAAGGCGTGACGTGTGTACATTCGGGAATCTAATATTGACGGACTTTGCGCGTTTGATTGAATTACGACCTTCTGCATTACGTTTCGATTTGTTGTGTTCGGTTATATTTGTACATGTGTTATACGTATTTGTATACATACATACATACATACATACATACATAACTTCACGCCAGTTCCCTTGCGGGGTAGGCACGAACAACAGAGTGCCATTTAGGCTTATTCTTACACACCTCACTTGCCTCTTTGACATTCATAACTCTTGTCATGCAAGCACGTCTGTTCTTAAGGCTCCTGACATCACCTTCTGCTAGTACACGATCAATTTGATCATGGAAGGTGTGTCGTGGCCTTCCACGACTTCTGCATCCATCCACTTTTGCATTGTATATCTGTTTAGTCATTCTTTCATCATGCATTCTTTCCACATGCCCGAACCACTGGAGCATTCCTTTCCTTACCTTCACCCCGACACTCTCTTTCAGACCAACTATCTTTCTTACTTCGGTATTACGAACGCGGTCCGCGATCCGCATGTATAGTTTAAATTCGAGTGCTGCAACTTGTAACAGTATGTTTGTCCTCTATGCTTTCTTAAATCATGGATCAGATTGTGATGAACGCACGCCAGTTGGCGCTAGTATATAATAAAACATTCTTTGTGTTTTTTGTTGTATGAAACCATTTCTGCATTTTATATTAATTTTTGTTAAATAACACTGGCCTATAAACAATAAAAAGTTGTTGTGTACTTTTGGCCAGACCAATCTATTCTAATGTAAGTCGATGGGCTTTGGTGTTTTGGTTTATAAACCCTCAAAATTTTGAGGGTGAATGGAGCTAGTGGATTCGGATTCGGCGCATCTACTTACATAAGAATTAAGGGTCTGGTCAAAAGTACAGACCCATTTTTTTTTGTACAAAACGGTAAATTTATTTGAAATTTAATACATTATTGCACACCTACCCGCGCTGAACAAGTTGCATAATCGTATAAAAACGTGAAACTTGAAGTACGTATGATTATTTACACTAACCTGATGTGCATATTGTGACAATTAACACGTGCTAACAACGATGCAGGAAAACATCGTGATGAAATCTGAATATCAAGACAATCGATGTATCACGATAGCCGCCTTGGACAAGCGTGGCGGGTATAATGTCCGTCCCCTGTAGTGGAAGGCTCAAGCCCAGCAGTGGGACCTTTATGGGCTGGCTGTTATTATTATGTATGCACCCTAATAAGGCGGCTTTATCGTCCCCGCCTTTTCATTTACTGCGTTTTCATTGAGCATTGATAATTACCTACCAAGACTCAGCTAACGTGCTTTGACGGCTTATCGCTTGGAGACGGCTTATCGTTTTTTGTGATGCAATATTGCTATTTTACATGTTTATCTAATTTTCAATTTTTTTTACATTTTTCTTTCTTCGTGGCCGATTATTCAGTATTCGCTATTCGTGCCATGGCTAGTATGTATGTATATATATATATATATATATATATATATACACACTAATATAAATAGGTTTAAGACATACTAAATAATTTCATGACGTAAGTATGTCTTAATTAATAATATATAAATGATAATTAATAAATTTAGTTTTTGAAGTATAAATAAGAAGAAATTGGTATGACTTTATTAGGTGACAACAGTTATGAATGTCAAAGAAACAAGTGAGGTGTGTAAGAATAAGCCTGAATGGCGCTCTGTTGTTCGTGCCTACCCCGCAAGGAACTAGCGTGAAGTTATGTATGTATGTATGTTTATTAGGTGAAACATGTACCATGCCGAATCTCTGAACATCGTATATCGATATCTCCTACAAATACATTAATTTGATTTGATACAATGTAGTCCACCCCACCTAGTGGGCTATCAAGTGGGGTTTTCTGGAAGAGATCGCTTTTTAGCGATAAGACCGCCCTTTGTACATAACTAGATATAATTTTAGTCTTTAAGTTCATGTTTGTATTGGTGTACAATAAAGAGTTATCTATCTATCTACCAACCAATTTATTCAGGACCGATGTTTTAACCATTTTCTATTTTGTAGACATACAATAACGTTGTAATTATTATTGCGTGTCATCGTCATCTTCAGCCAATCGTTGTCCACTACTGGTCGCAGGCCTCCGCCAAGCTACGCCATCTATCACAGTCCTTCGCTTCCTTGTTCTCATCCAGTCTCTACCAGCGATCTTTGACAAATGGCTGGTCCATCGCGCTGGCGGGCGTCCTATGATATATTTAGCGAGACGCGGTCTCCACTCCAGGATTCATCTACTCCATCGGCCATCGGTCCTGCGATAATTGGGGCCGGCTCACAGCCACTTCAGCTTGCTAATTACGCAAGGTATGTCGATAACCTTACGGATATCTTCATTTCTGATTTTATCCATAAGAGATATTCTCAACATAGTTCGCTGAGCGACCTTCAGTTTGTGAGCTAACCTCGCTGTCAATGTGTGGCTACAAAATAATAAAAAATATTAGGATTTATTGATGTTTTGAATAAAATAATATGGTGTCAATCATTGTAATGGGGTGGAATAGTTTCCCCTATAAGACCTTCAAAATATTTTTTTCCAGTAGAACTTAGTTTAAATAAAATCTTTTGAATTTGAATTTCGTGGGTCTCCTTAGTGTATTGGTTCTCTTAGTCCACCTAGTTCACTGCAACGCAGAGGTCCCAGTTTCGATTATTGGTAATTTTAGTAAATGAACTTTCATTTATTTCCTAGTCGCCATTCGCGACTGCGTGATTGAAAATTTGCAATATGGACACGGGCGTCAACGAAGTATCATCCATCATGTGCCTGACTTCGGGTCGTGCACCCAGCGATGACTCATATTGCGAAGACAAGTCCGTTACAGAAAATACACGGTACAGATTTTACTTTTTGGTTTTTTTTTTTTATTGCAGGAGTTCAGCAGATAGGCAGACGGCCCCCTTGATCGAAAGAGGTTACCATCGCCTATGGACATTTGCAACACCAAAGGTGCTACAAATACACTGCTGCTGTCTTAAGGGAGACTGGAACCTGGTCACTAATGCCGAAACACAACTCAAGGTTGTTATGGCGACACACTTTAGACCAGGGGTGGTAGCTATCCAGTCGGGCAAATGCCCTACCACCTGGATGTGGGTTGTTAAGTCGCCTCTTACGACAGGCCGCCCGGCCGCAGGAAATTATATTCTTTCTCCGTTCCTGCACGGATAAATACATAGGTATAGACAGGCTCCATACCATATATACCATAGCATCATACGACCAGTCATGCTATATGGATCGGAATGTTGGGCCACCAAAGTGATAGACCACAAATGTCTCCACTCAGCTGAGATGAGAATGTTGAGATGGATGTGTGGTGTAACAAGAATGGTTAAGGTGAGAAATGACTACATAAGGGGATCTTTGAAAGTTGCACCAGTGACTGAAAAATGAGAGGAAGAAGATTAAGTTGCTATGGACATATAATGAGGAGAGAGTCACGAGACAAAAAGAATATTAAACTACAAGATAGATGGGTACAAATGTAAAAGTAGACCAAAAAATGATGGATGAATTGTGTGAAGGATGATATAATGATATGTGGTGTAATACAAGATGTATGTCATCGTAGAGGAATCTGGAAGGAAAAGACATATTGTGCTGACCCCTTATAATTGGGATACGGCGATTGAAAAGACAGAGGCAGGCTCTATACTGATATATACTTAATCCCGGAAAACTAGAAAGATTTTTCGCGGGACAAAAAGCGGCTAGATAAAAAATTTAAAATGCAATTTATTTTGAGAACAAGCATTACAAAGCTTGTTTTTTAAAATAAACTATGGCTAAAACTAGAAAATCCTAGCATATAAGAAACGGTATTTATACCTAGGTATAACACAATATCAGACAATATTCCCTACTGCTGGCCTTGAGGCTCCCTATTTTAGGGGAACAGACGATATACTCGCCACGATTGTCCAATTACTCCATGAATTTTTAGATTTTCAAAAAATTTACATTTTTTTTTTAAATACAAATGTTATTATAATATTTTCTTAAGTTTTCGCGACTTGTAGACATTATTACAAATGTTATTATTATAACATAGTCACAAGTAGGTATATAAAGAGAGTGTCACACAAAGAGTACAAATTGTAATAATACTCAGTCCGATATCACAATAGCACCTGTCTCCACGAAAATAACACACAAACATAAAAAAAGTGTTTCAACACAACCAAGAGCGTAACCTGTTCTGTCAGGCATTGTAATATTAAAACGCCATTTACAGACACCGAGCATCCCTATGGGGATGATCTCGCGCACGCGACCCCAAGCCCCGCCCATGGGCGTGGCCACCATCCGGGTCCTTCCACCCCGCACCCCTCCCCCCGGACCCCTCCGACGAAACCGGACGGGCACCTCTCCATTATAGCAGCTTCCTGTCCGCGAACACTCGCCTTGCCGTCAATCGATCTGTTTGGTTTTTTCCCGCGAAAACAAGACAAATAGGAAGGTGACCGGCTGTTGGCGTGCCGAGCGGGCGTCGCCGCGTCCCTTCCGAGTGTCGTACTGCCTTACGATGAACTGTGTCCGGGGTGTGCCGGACGCCGTGTCCGGGGCCGCAGACTGAAGGTGAGTTCGCTTCGTTACCAACTAATAAGCCGTACAATAGGGTAGTCGACAGTCATATTCATTAATGACCTGTTTCTTTATCGTACCGACCTTACATTTGCCTTGATATTAGTTAAAATTTAACATAAGTTCCATACAAATAATGTCAAAACTCAACCAATGGTAAGTAATATAGGAATTTATATAGACTCTTTATCATCTTATAAGACGCCTATATTTTGTATGAGAATTATATATGGTTTGCTAGAAGAAAACTCATCTGAGGTAAAGCTCGCCTTTGTACAGAATAGGAACAAATTATTGCTAAAAATGTATCTACAATATAAAGTCTTTGGTTTTTAAAATTTCAATTAATTTATAAATTATAATAGAAATTACAATAACAATTCAAGTTTTATTTAGTTTTACAACATAAGATTTTATTTGTCATTTATATAATTATTCCTTTATTAATTTTTAGTGCTGAATAATGTATTTAACGACTTTTTAAATGGTAATAGTGCTCTTAGTATTTCTGAAAGTTTATTAATTATTAGAGGTAGCATTCAGTGAATATCTTGTTCATCATAGGTGTCTTTACTATGATAGACGGCTTTGTGTCCTAGCTCATAGATTGCGCTCCGGTCACATTCCACTAAATAAATTTTATCATCCTGTGGGAAAGAGCAATACTCCAAATTGTCTGTATTATCATATAGTGGAAGACGTACAGCATTTGTTAGTGGAATGTGTACGGACCAGAGTCGGCAGGAAGGGGCTGGTGGATGCTCTGGGAATTAATCTGATGGACGTGGGTGTTTTCCAGAGCATTATGTCGCGGCCACAGTCTGCTGCGGCTCTTTTAATTTATAAAATAGTGAAACCATTTATATAATTTTGTGGAATTGTATGATTAGGGTAAGATGGGGCTGACATGGTGACATTATCACTAAAAGCCCCTAAATAAATTAGATAATAAAAAAAGGTGTATTTAAGGAGTTACTGCACACCTTGTATTGATGACGTTTATTTCGAACAATGACATGGGAGAGCTGGTAAAATAAATCAGGAGCACCACTTTAGTTTTGTATGTAACTTTTTTGTATAACAAAGAGTGCATGCTATGACTTTATTTAATGTTTTATTTAAATTATTATTTAATAATTATAAAATAAATTTAATAATAAATTATTTAAATTAATAAAATTTATTTATGTTTAATGAATCAACTGTCATATAAAATTATTTATTGTTGAAACAATATTTAAAATTGGCTATTCGACACATTTTACAATATATTCTATAACAATGTACATAAAACAGAGCGTCAGTTTTTAATGTCTTGCTCCATCAAGTCAATTTCGAAATTTCATACATACATACATACATAACCTCACGCCAGTTCCCTTGCGGGGTAGGCACGAAAAACAGAGCGCCATTTAGGCTTATTCTTACACACCTCACTTGCTTCTTTGACATTCATAACTCTTGTCATGCACGCTCGTCTGTTCTTAAGTCTCCTGACATCACCCTCCGCTAGTACACGATCGATTTGATCATGGAAGGTGTGTCGTGGCCTTCCACGACTTCTGCATCCATCCACTTTTGCATTGTATATCTGTTTAGTCATTCTTTCATCATGCATTCTTTCCACATGCCCGAACCACCGGAGCATTCCATTCGAAATTTCATGATATGAATATATGATATAATTTTTTTTAGAATTATAATCAATAAGCTATTCGATTCTTAGTTGATTGGGCTACTCCATTATATCTGTCATGATATTGAAGGGAGGTAGATGTAAAGAATACTTATATGGAAGGGAGATTGAAAAGATCTCCAGCAGTATGCTGAAAATAGAGAATCAAATACCTACCACAATAGAACTATGCGTACGAAAACTACGATATGAATTAAAAATTGTTGAAGGCAATTAAAAGGCACTTACGGTTTACTGTACTTTATTCCGGCACCAAACTTGTACATATACACAACACAAAATTATTTTAAAACTACTTTTTCAACGGAGGAGGCGAGCACAGTCTAATGTTTTACAGCGAGCAGGCAAAGTAAGTAACTCACTTCACACTCAACGAAATCGCCCAGCCTACCTCCTTTACAAACATCTAAGATTAATTCGTCGAGTACACCCGGTGACACAAGTTTGATTTTCTGCATACATGAATTTCACCCGGGTGCACTCGCGCATTAAAAATATTTATTTATTATAAAAAGTGAAGTGCCTACACTGTCATAAAACCGAATAAAATGCCACTGTAGAGAACTTCTATTTACATAATCTAAAATAATTTAGTAAATAGAATGCTATGAGAAAATGTGTAAAGTGATTTATAATAATAACTAGCTTCTAAGAACCTCAGCCAGAAGGCCCAGCTCGCCATTCACAACGCGGTGCTGGTACCTACGCTCACGTATGGATGCGAGAGTTGGGTATGGAAGAGAGAGCATGAAAGTAGAGTAAACGCGGTCGAGATGCGAGCACTGCGCAAAATCTGCGGAGTGACGCTCGCGGACCGCGTTCGTAATACCGAAGTAAGAAAGAGAGTTGGTCTGAAAGAGAGTGTCGGGGTGAAGGTGAAGGTAAGGAAAGGAATGCTCCGGTGGTTCGGGCATGTAGAAAGAATGCATGATGAAAGAATGACTAAACAGATATACAATGCAAAAGTGAATGGATGCAGAAGTCGTGGAAGGCCACGACACACCTTCCATGATCAAATTAATCGTGTACTAGCAGAAGGTGATGTCAGGAGCCTTAAGAACAGACGAGCTTGCATGACAAGAGTTATGAATGTCAAAGAGGCAAGTGAGGTGTGTAAGAATAAGCCTAAATGGCACTCTGTTGTTCGTGCCTACCCCGCAAGGGAACTGGCGTGAAGTTATGTATGTATGTATGTATGTAACTAGCTTCTAGCCGAGACTTCGTCCGCGCGGAATAGTTACTTTGGGGTAACGCTAACTTCTGTCATACGTGATTTTTGCGAAACTTTTAACCGTTTACCCAGCGCTCGGAGCGGAAGCTCTCAAAAGAAAAAAAAGCCCAATTTTCATACATTCTTCATTGGTGCTCCTCTCCTATTGGTATTAGCGTGATGATATGTAACCTATAGCCTTCCTCGATAAATGGGCTACCTAACACTGAAAGAATTGTTCAAATCAGACTAGCTCACAAACATCCCATTGCTGGGCTCGGGCCTCCCACTATAGGGGAATGGACTGTCCAACGTGACTTGGCAGGTTTGACACATTGGTTATCTCGATGTGCACGTTTCATCACGATGTTTTCCTTCACCGTTGCTAGCACGTGGTAATTGTACCAATATGCACATTAGGTCGAAAAACTGCCTAAGAGGTGTATACGTTCCCGCTAGGACTCTAACCTGCGTCCTTTGTGTTCGGGATACGTGCGCTATCCATAACGCTACCATGTCTTTGAGAATGATTTAATTGTGGTAATTTTTATCCGTGCAGAAATGGAGAAAGAATACAATTTCCTGCGGCCGGGCGGCCTGTCGTAAGAGGCGACTAAACAACCCACAGCCAGGTGGTAGGGCATTTTCCCGACTGGATGTCTACCACCCCTGGTCTAGAGCATGCCGCCATAATAACTTTGAGTTGTGTTCCGGCATTAGTGACCAGGTTTCAGACTCACTTAAGAGAGCAGCAGCGCATTTGTAGCACCTTTGGTGTTGCAAATGTCTATAGGCGATGGTAACCGCTTTCCATCCAGTGGGCCGTCTGCCTGTCTGCTGATCTTCTGCAATAAAAATAAAAAAATACATACATACATACATAACTTCACGCCAGTTCCCTTGCGGGGTAGGCACGAACAACAGAGTGCCATTTTGGCTTATTCTTACACACCTCACTTGCCTCTTTGACATTCATAACTCTTGTCATGCAAGCTCGTCTGTTCTTAAGGCTCCTGAGATCACCTTCAGCTAGTACACGATCAATTTGATCATGGAAGGTGTGTCGTGGCCTTCCACGACTTCTGCATCCATCCACTTTTGCATTGTATATCTGTTTAGTCATTCTTTCATCATGCATTCTTTCCACATGCCCGAACCACCGGAGCATTCCTTTCCTTACCTTCACCCCGACACTCTCTTTCAGACCAACTCTCTTTCTTACTTCGGTATTACGAACACGGTCCGCGAGCGTCACTCCGCAGATTTTGCGCAGTGCTCGCATCTCGACCGCGTTTACTCTACTTTCATGCTCTTTCTTCCATACCCAACTCTCGCTTCCATACGTGAGCGTAGGTACCAGCACCGCGTTGTGTATGGCGAGCTGGGCCTTCTGGCTGAGGTTCTTAGCGCCTAGAAGTTTAGAACGCTCCATTTAAACTATTCCCCAAATTCACTCTTCTTTCTATATCAGCGGTGTACCTTCCATCCTTCAAAAAAAAAAAAAATAATAGTAAAAAACAAAGCCAATATCTTTTGGTCCTTTTTTTCAATCTCATCCTAATTACTTTTAGCGCTTCCTTAAAAATTGATTATCCTAGTTTTTGGGGACACTTTTTCAACACAGAGGTGGTACTCTTTACTTCTACCCTACATGCATAAATGTTACAGTTATTTAGTACCATAGTTGTTCTTTTCATGTTTCCGTTTAAATTTAATAATTAATTTTGTTATGTACCCTCTTATTTCTAAAGGATACAATCGACCATTTCTATAATTGAATAATATTGTTGTTTGTATAAAATGGTTGTCTATAATTTACAATAATTTTGATAGAATATTTATAATGTAGTGATTTTGTACATATTATAATTTAAAATCTCTCAATGATATATAGACAGTATTCACTACATTTTGTTTTCATGTTGGTAGGCGCGATAGATGTATACTGTGTTCGGTTTGTTTTATTACATGTAAAACTTTAAGGATAGTATTTTGTATAATGTCTTATTTAAAATATTATCTAAATATTCCAAACAATAATGTATTAGATTCTTTTCATTTATAACACTGTAATTAAAATCTTAATATATATAAATTACGTGTCACGTTGTTTGTCCGCGCTGGACTCCTACTTGACCGATTTTAATCAAATTTGCACACCGTGTGCAGTTTGATCCGACTTGAAAGATAGGATAGCTTACATTTGGACCCGGTAGGTGACGCTGGAATCGGGTTCTAAATTTTATATGTTCAGGGCAGAACAACGTCTACCGGGACAACTAATAGTTTATAAATTACTTCAATCCGCTATCAGTTGTGCCAATATGCTAAGTTTCTTAAACTGTTAAATTGTTGGAGGGATGGCGAGGTGTTCTAAAAATGCTTGTAAACTGTGAAGTGTTAGTGTAATAAATGTATTAAAATCATAAAGTTCTCTGATTATTACTATGTGACTAGTTGCTGTTCTTTTACTATCATAAATCCTTCTGTCTTCTGTCAGAAGCCTTAAGAACAGACGAGCGTGCATGTCAAGGGCTATGAGTGTCAAAGAAGCAAGTGAGGTGTGTAAGAATAAGCCTGAATGGCGCTCTGTTGTACGTGCCTACTCCGCAAGGGAACTGGCGTGAAGTTATCTATGTATGTAAATCCTTCTGAGTTGTTACAAGTATTACATAATATTTTAAAAATAAGCCAATAGTATGGTAGTTCTGTTCTCGCTTTTTATATAAAAATCATTTTACAATTTATTATAACATATATCAATATACATACCAATTAAATGTATCATTCTAATTCAACTACACTATAGTTTGAGAAACTTATACTCATATTAACTTCATAATATCGTGAAACAATGCCTAAGTACAATAACGTGTTCCGAGATCAATCCTTAGGAGTAAATTTTGCCAGGTGGTAGGGTATTTGCCCGACTGGATGGCTACCACCCCTGGTCTAAAGTATGTCGCCATAACAACCTTGAGTTGTGTTCCGGCATTAGTGACCAGGTTCCAGTCTCCCTTAAGAGGGCAGCAGCGCATTTGTAGCACGTTCGGTGTTGCAAATGCCCATAGGCGATGGTAACCGCTTTCCATCAAGTGGACCGTCTGCCTGTCTGCTGATCTCCTGCAATAAAAAAATAGAAAAAAATTTAGCAGGAGAGCTATACATAACTGGCGAATCTCACATCACTGCTGGGCCAGCTTTGCTTGTTCTCAAAATTTAGACGTAATTTTATATATCACACCTATCAATCTTTTTGTGTTAATAATTGATGTGAAGAAATTAATGTTTCTCTTTCAAAGAAATTGTAACAGCAGTTACTTTTAATTAAAGGCTGTTTTGCAATAGATCCGATTAAACGCTTTTATGTTAAGACCTAACGAGAACCTACATTTTGGCCGTCTGATCACATTGTCTTTGCATAACTTTTACTAAAGTATGTCGCCATAACAACCTTGATTTGAGTTCCGGCATTAGTGGCCAGGTTCCAGTCTCCCTTTAGAGAGCAGCAGCGCATTTGTAGCACCTTTGGTGTTGCGAATGTCCATAGGCGATGGTAACCGCTTTCCATCAAGTGGGCCGTCTGCCTGTCTGCTGATCTCCTGCGATAAAAAAAATACTATATATATTTTTTATAGCCTGAAGCAGGCAAACAGGCAGACGGCCCACCTGATGGAAAGTGGTTACCGTCGCCTATGAACGTTTGCAACAGCAAGGGTGTCACCAACGCGTTGCCGACCTCGAATAAATTTATAACGCCCTTCTTAAAGAACCCCATGTCATAGCGCAAAGGGAAAACCGCGGCGGGAAGTTCCCTCCAGATCATTGTTGTACATAAATTTTCTAGAGAACCGTTGCGTAGTTGAGCGTGGGAGCTCATGTAAATGGGGGTGAATATCCTGGCGAGGGATGCGGTTGTAAAAGTGAGGCGTTGGTACCAGATCAAACAGTTCCTCGGAACACTTCCCGTTATACAGGCGGTAAAATACCCAGAGGGACGCAAAGTCTCTCCGAAGGCTAAGCTATTCTAAACCGCCTGTAAGTATGGGATCGTCGACGATACGAACGGCGCGACGCTGGATGGAGTCGAGAGGGTCAGTCTGGGAAGCGGGTGCTTCGGCGCATAGATGTGATCAGTACTCCATATGCGGTCTGATTTGCGCTTTGTACAGCGCAAGTCGTTGCCGCGGAGTGAAGTACTGTTTGGACCGGTTTAGCACACCAAGCAAGCTATAAGCAACTAACTATATATACCAAACGTACCATCAACTAATCACCATTTTCTAAAGTTCCGCCTGCTTTTTCTTTGATCTCCGAGTCAACACAATATGGCTTTATCATCTATTCTGGCATACATCCTATCTTTCTTTTCTTTCACCATATCTCAGTTATTTGGGGTCGGCACAATTTGGGGTGGGTTCTGTCACACCACAAATCATCATATCATCCTTCACACAATCCATCCGTCTGTTTTTTTCGTCTACCTTTACATTTATACCCATCTATTTTGTAGTTTAACATTCTTTTTGTCCCGTGATTTTTATTCCTCCTCATTATATGCCCATACCAACTTAGTCTTCTTCCTCTCAATTTTTCAGTCAAGGGTGCAACTTTCAACGATTCTCTTATATCTGGCATATATATGATCCTCTGACATACGTCCTATGTCATACCATACATCGTCATTATCATACTTCATACAATTCATACATATCTTTTTTGGTCTATCTTTACATTTTTTTTATTATTATATATATCTCTACGGACTCGAGTTCCGTACCCTTTTTTAATACTTAATTTCTATGAAAAATTTGAGACTCCATACACGCTTATTGTTTATTTTTGTTAGTGTATGTGACATTATATGTAGTAATTTTTCTGTTTTGGTGTACCTTAAGAATAACTTATTATATTAATTTATTCTAATTTTAAAACTAAATGTATACTAATGTAGAGTGTATCTGTTACATGCTGGTGTTGTGAGGAAGTGCATGTGCAGTGTTGGCCTTTACATTTATACCCATCAAGCTTCCAGTTGAACATTATTCTTTTACATGATGTGAATCTCACATTACATGCCCATAAAACTATGGGCATGTAATGTGAGATTCTTAGTCTTCTTGCGCATAATCAGAGAAAAGCTTTATAATGAAACTAAGTAAAACTACTTTTAAAATTATGTAAATTTTAAATCGATAATTCATAATAGTTATGGGATGACAGGAGTGAAACGGTTAAGGTAGAATTTTTATTAAAATATTTGATTTATTTACATGGAAGGAGTAAGATATCTATGCAATATACTATAATAAATTTGTAAATGATTCGGGTTTGTACATTGCGTTTAAAATTGCGAAAAAATTCAGGGGTCAATTCGGGATCAGAAAACCCCAAAAATGCAATTTATACAATTTTGTCTCTCTGTTTGTCGGTTTGAACATTACATGAAAACTGCTGAAATAATTTAAATGACACTCGTCACAGAGCTAACTCATATCCCAGGCCATAACTTAGGATACTTTTTATCCCGATAAATGGCGTTGTCTCCGCGGGATAGATAACAATATCGCAAAAGATGGCACTGCGAGCGCATCCTTTTTGAAATTACAGAACGTATATGAACGAAACTCGATACAAAGACGGCCTATGTCCCGAATCAATACTTAGGATATTTTATATCCCGATAAATGATGCTCTTTCCATAGAATAGACGGATTAGCTAAATAGATGGCGGTGCAATCGAGTTTTTTCAATACTTACTAACAACTACCTACGTCGTCATAGGAAACAAGTAATTCATTGTATTACTTCTCAAATCAGGTTGGCTTCGACTCATCTGTATGTTTTGCTGGGCAGTTGTTTAGACTATATTACTATAGACTATATTAGTAAGTAATATAAAGCTATTGCTTGGGTTTTGATACGCGGTGGAAACTCTAGTATAATAATATAATATTTAAATATAAAATTATACTAATAATTTAATTAAACTAAGTAGTTTAAACTAAGGTACATTATGTCCCAGATTATTGCGAGCGCGAAGTGCGCCCAGAAGGCTGGCTGCATTGCCACGCTTTATGGCAATGCTTATTTGTTTGACGAAATATGAGCTAGACTCTTAGATCATACTAGACTTCTGATCACGGGTAGAAATTAATAGATACATAAGGGGATATTTGAAAGTTGTGTGAATTAGTTGCGAGGAAGAAGACTAAGGTAGTACAGTAAAATAAAAAGTATATTGAATTGGAAGATTGATAGTTATCTGAAGGTGATAAAAATAAAAGGTAGATAAGCAAATAGTTAAACCTCGATTGCATTCGAAGCGTTCGATTCAAAGCTACGGGTCCGTTTTCCTACTTTTGGTACTCCGCTTTGGGTAATCTTCAGTATCCCTTGTTTTGAGACTCTGGGTACGTATGTCATCCTTTACGGTTTCAAGGCAGTATTTTCTAGGCTATTTTTTACGAGGAGATATCCACTTACGGACTTCTTACCGTGTGGGGGTCACGGTGACTGTGTGTGGAGACTTACCAGCCTGTTCCTCCTCTGATGGAAGAAGGTTAACACCGTCAGAATACGCATTAAAATTCCCTAAGTTCCTTTTTTTTTTTTATTGCTGGAGTTCAGCAGACGGCCCACTTAGTGGAAAGCCGTTACCATCGCCTATGGACATTTGCAACACCAAAGGTGCTACAAATGCGCTGCTGCTCTCTTAAAGGAGACTGGAACCTGGTCACTAATGCCGGAACACAATACAAGATTGTTATGGCGGCATACTCTGGTCGCCATCCAGTCGAGCAAATACTCTACCACCTGGCTGTGGGTTGTTAAGTCGCCTCTTACGACAGGCCGCCGGGCCGCAGGAAATTGTATTCTTTCTCCGTTCCTGCACGGATAGAAATCCTTCCATTCGTTTATACCTAAAGCCGCGGGAAATGGCTGTCGCCTACTCCACATGGGCCCTGGCAAAGCATTTCCTATAGCGAAGCCTTCTACAGAAACTTGATGGAAGTGGCATGGCTAGACATTTGTAATTCATGTCCTATATCACCGAGGTGAAGTGCATCGGATGCGGGATTACCTGATGTGGTCTTTGCGTTCACAAGACATCATCAAGGCCTCCGTGAATCGCAGTTCTTGCTTATATCGCTCAAGTACAGGGCACGCTTCACTGCCCTCCTTTAGTATGGGTGTAGAGAGAAAGATCTAATGATAGGCTTATAGACTTAGTATATTGTAGAACAGCGTTAGTAGCCGTCCAGACAAACACCAACCTTGGTCCACCACCACCTGGCTACAGGTTGTTTTGTCGCCTCTTAGGGCAAGCTATCCGACCGCATAAATTCATTCTCCGTTCCTACACGAATATAAGAAATGTTGTAAGTAATTATGATAATATGTAAGGTTGGAAAATATAAATATGAAAGAGAGAAGAACAGGAT
Source organism: Dendrolimus kikuchii (assembly GCA_019925095.2). NCBI lineage: Eukaryota > Metazoa > Arthropoda > Insecta > Lepidoptera > Lasiocampidae > Dendrolimus > Dendrolimus kikuchii. The sequence goes on from CM034387.1 coordinate 4,345,967, forward strand.
TAATATGAAAGAAAAGATAAAAGATTCATATGGAATCTAAAATAACAATATATGTAATTTATATAGGTACAAGCATCAAAGAAAACTTAGAGCATCTAAGTACCAGCTAATTAAAATATTTGGAATGAACGGCGTAGCTTAGCTGTTCTCTGAGTACTACGATATGGGTTTGAAGAAAATTGTCTTAAATATCATACGGGAACGGCAGGAGAACCGCTTAATTAAATTGACATATATAAGTATTTAGTTGTAGATATACTGCTAGTTGTAAGGTATCGCAAAAAAGCATTTTGATATAAAATGAATTATTTTGATACTTGTCATGTTCGGCATACGAATCTACGAATGCGGCAGCCTTAGACCGTCAGTTCCCCATGTGTGCTGTTAGCGTATCTACTGTACACATACATACATACATACAAAACTTCACGCCAGTTCCCTTGCGGGGTAGGCACGAACAACAGAGCGCCATTTAGGCTTATTCTTATACACCTCACTTGCTTCTTTAACATTCATAACTCTTGTCATGCACGCTCGTCTGTTCTTAAGGCTCCTGACATCACCTTCTGCTAGTACACGATCAATTTGATCATGGAAGGTGTGTCGTGGCCTTCCACGACTTCTGCATCTATCCACTTTTGCATTGTATATCTGTTTAGTCATTCTTTCAACATGCATTCTTTCGACATGCCTGAACCACCGGAGCATTCCTTTCCTTACCTTCACCCTGACACTCTCTTTCAGACCAACTCTCTTTCTTACTTCGGTATTACGAAGTAAGAAAGAGTACTGTACACCTGCAACAAATAATATTTTGCTTTTTAATTGCAGTTTGCATACTCAAAAACTTGAATAAATTATTAATCCTTGACATTGGTTAGACAGGATATATATCATAAAAGAGCTTATTAATTTGTTACCAAAAAACTTTGTCTGAGACATCACAAGAATCATGTACACTGTACAGTCGTGCAATAATTAATTCCATAGTGATTTATGCGAAAATTATTCAGGTAGCTGGCAGTGGGGTGGGGTAACTTGCGCCGTGCACTGTACACGGATTTATGCCTCTATGCAAATGTAATGTATGCTGATTTTACATGAATTTATTTGACTATCTAATAAAGGAATTTTAAAAATCCATTTTTACCGCCACCGTCATTAAACGTGGGGAATCTAGACATTCTTGTCTTCTACAGCAATTTGGTCAATTCACTCGTTCCGTCTGTGTGTATCCTAGTATGTATAACGATACGTTTACAGAATGTGTTAGACAAATAATCAGGCCGTCTTCATCAGATACCGGTAGAAGAGATACGGCCAAGAACTGTTGAGCTGGCTTGTCATCGTTTAATAATAAGAGATATCGAAGACCGCGTAAAGTAGAATGAAAGAGGAATTTGGTCTCCGAAGCGAAAATTCCGGCCGCAAGCAATTAACATGAAACTTTGGAAAAATAATGCTAGCACTAAAAAGCAGCTGTTCTCGAACCAAATTGTATATATCACTGAGATGGCAAGAGACCAGAAGGAATATCTCTCTTGTCGTGGAATGTCGTGGAAGGGATTGCCCTTAGTATGTAATGTAACAGTTAGCAGGGCTATCTTAAACCTAAACTAAACTACTGTAAACATGCATCCATTGTCTTGTGTCTTTGAAGGTCGAGACCCTGGTGCCATGGCGGTCAGAGGCTCCTCACCAAAGTAGAGACCTCTTAAAGCGTCTGATAAAAGCTACGTGTGATCAAAAGGTTGCCAAGTACTTCGGGCAGCATAATCTACTGTCTGTTCAAAGTATTCTGTTGTTCTATTAGAATTTATCCTACGTCATTATTCTACCGCCGCAACTCGCCGACGATTCATCTAAACTTCCTCAAGAAGTTCTGTACTGTATGACGCTCGTTTCTTCAAGCCTTAAGCAAACTGTGAAATGAATTCCTATCCCCGGTTTTTAAAGTATAGAGTTCTTAAAATATATAAGGTCTCGATAATGAAGGTAACTCATTGACTCGCTTAGTGCTGCAGATATCTATCTGTAAGCGACTAAGGCCACTTATCGTTAGGTGGAGGACTTTCTGCCAGTTTGCGTAGAAGCATAGATAAAAAACCTTGATCATATGAATGTATATTGCATCATATTTTACTGGTGACCATTATTATTACTCATACAGGGCTGTTACTATAATGTTACCTATTTACAATAGATGTATGTTTGGCCTAGTCCGACCACTGTCCTATATTCGTATTATGAATATGAAAAGTGTCAAAATATAGTGGAACTTTATGTAAAGTTTAACAATTACCAGTATATCTAGACATATATCATTCAGCGATTCTCCGAAAGCGGCTTCTTTAGGCCACCAGGGAACGTAAACATTGCGTGCCAGGGTCAAACCCGTATCGTTAGAATAAGACGCAGAATACTACGGCTTTTAAATCGGAGTAATATCAATCAATTCCCCTTTAAGGAGTAGACAGACCGTATAAGAGTAAAGACGATATAAGCTTTCGTTTCGGGACAACGGACAGCAACTTGTCTGGTGGTTAATCGAGCGAAAAATCGGAATCGCAATGTAGTTATATGGTTATGTTGAAGTCTACATGCGTCTTTTTTAGAGGCCCGTAACTATTTTGTCCTCTGTGGGTAGGCCAAACTTTTGCCGGCTTATCTAGCGCAAAGGCTCCAGACTCAATTACTGGCATTGTAAAATTCATAAGGAGTTTTTGGCTAGTCAGTATGGTCTGGGTATTTGGGATCGGCTCCAGAGCGGTTCGTTGCATGTTAGCCATAACACAAGCGTAACTTTCTTAGCTTGGAAATATAGAATGTATCTGTTTGTCTGCCGAATTATTTCTTATTTATGTATTTGTTTTTATGAAATCTTCATGTTTGTCCAACTGTCTATATGTACAGTACATAAGTTGAAGGAATTTTTGTCAAAAACTAATCGGTCTACATGGATTCAATTTAATAGGAATTTTAGATCTTGGAATAAGTAAAAACTAGGGGTTCTTCAAGCCAAGCATAAACTGATATATATATATCTATAACAGATATACAATGCAAAAGTGGATGGATGCAGAAGTCGTGGAAGGCCACGACACACCTTCCATGATCAAATTGATCGTGTACTAGCGGAGGGTGATGTCAGGAGCCTTAAGAACAGACGAGCTTGCATGACAAGAGTTATGAATGTCAAAGAGGCAAGTGAGGTGTGTAAGAATAAGCCTAAATGGCACTCTGTTGTTCGTGCCTACCCCGCAAGGGAACTGGCGTGAAGTTATGTATGTATGTATGTATATGTATATATATATATATATATATATATATATATATATATATATATATGTATATGTATACATATATATATATATGTATATGTATGTATATATATATATATATATATATATATTTGTGTGTGTGTATGTATAAATATATCTCTTAATATATATAAATTACGTGTCACGTTGTTTGTCCGCGATGGATTCCTAAACTACTTGACCGATTTTAATCAAATTTGCAGCCCGTGTGCAGTTTGATCCGACTTGAAAGATAGGATAGCTTACATTTGGACCCGGTAAGTGGCGCTGGAATCGGGTTCTAAATTTTATTTCTTCAGGGCAGAACAACGTCCGCCGGGACAGCTAGTATATATATACATATATATCTTATTAAGCTAGATATCACATTGGCTCTGTTTTCTTATTAACAAAATATCCGTGACAGGAATGGAGAATGAATAGAGATTTCTGTTGCTAGGTGGCCTGTCGTTATAGGCAACAGAATGACACATAGGCAAGTGATAGTATTTATCTATCTGGGTAGGTACTATCACTTATCATTTACCAGGGGAATTCTGCTTGAGGACAAACAACCACGGCGAAGCGTGATGGGACGTGCGGGGCTCACCGCGTCGGGGTGGCACTGGCATATTCGCGGAAGTCCTGTTTGCCACCTGCGGTCGAGAATACTCAATACTCTCATCTTCAATGCCAGGAGCAAATGGTGTTGCAAATGATTATAGGCGACGGTACCCACTTTCCATCGAATTTCCACAGCCTGTCTGCTGTACTCCAGCATTAAAGGAATATATATATATAGCTGTTGCACGTGGCTTCGCTTGTTTAGATTAAAAGTAGTCAATCGAATTTCCAAAAATCCTTTTTTTCGTACCTGCAGTAAAGAAAGAACAGATATCCAAATTTTTACGGTCCTAGTACCCATTACTTTGGGATGTGCGTTGATATGTCAGTCAGTCAGTCAGTGATATATATGTATAGATATATATATATATATATATCTAGAGTATATAGATATAGAGAGTTGATCTGAAAGAGAGTGTCGGGGTGAAGGTAAGGAAAGGAATGCTCCGGTGGTTCGGGCATGTGGAAAGAATGCATGATGAAAGAATGACTAAACAGATATACAATGCAAAAGTGGATGGATGCAGAAGTCGTGGAAGGCCACGACACACCTTCCATGATCAAATTGATCGTGTACTAGCGGAGGGTGATGTCAGGAGCCTTAAGAACAGACGAGTGTGCATGACAAGAGTTATGAATGTCAAAGAAGCAAGTGAGGTGTGTAAGAATGGGCCTAAATGGCGCTCTGTTGTTCGTGCCTACCCCGCAAGGGAACTGGCGTGAAGTTATGTATGTATGTATGTATGTATATATATATATGTATATATGCCAGGTGGTAGGGCATTTGCCCGACTGGATGGCTACCACCCCTGGTCTAAAGTATGTCGCCATAACAACTTTGAGTTGTGTTCCGGCGTTAGTGACCAGGTGCCAGTCTCCCTTAAGAGAGCAGCAGCGCATTTGTAGCATTTTTGGTGTTGCAAATATCAATAGGCGATGGTAACCGCCTCCCATCAAATGGGCCGTCTGCCTGACTGCTGAACTCCTGCAATACAAAAAATGTATTAATATATATAAAACTCCAGCAATTTAAAAATATTATTTTATGTTTATACCATTGGTCGACCCCTCACCTGTGCGACAATCGGCCAACAAGAGGATGTCACTTTTCGCGGGATTTAATAAGGTAATACGCAGACTTCCTGTAGATAAGTGGCGCGCGCGCCGGTGGCTCAAGCGCCCACGTACTAATAAGGGTGATTTATACCTAACGTGACCAGACGTCCCGATTTGATCGGGACTGTTCCTTTTTAGAGTTACGAGTCCCGGTGTCCCCGAAATGAAGTCTGGGATGCAAACTTGTCGCGTTTTCTGAAATTATGATAATTAAGGTGAATATAAAAAAAACATGCCAAGACTTTCATTCTTACTTAAAGTGATCACCAGCTGTATTAAAGCAAATTTGTTCCTCTGATAAATATAAATATAACTAAACGTTTCGGGTATACATCATTTTTAATTCGTAACTTTTAAGCTAACGGACTTTTCTGAATAAATAACTTTAAAAAAGTGTTTTTTTTTTTTATTGACTACCTGTTAATGAACCTAAACAAACCAATGTCCCGTTTTGAGTCAAAAAATAAATGATCACATTATTTATACCCAACGTGCGGGCGCGATCAGTACCCTTACTCTCAGACGCCTTTCGTCTGCTACTTTGGAAGACTGATCCATTAACTACAACAGCCTAGCTTTTCGGCTATATTTGTCCATCCTACAAATTCGATGTAATTTTTACGTGAATCCCGAACCAACATACAAGATATCCAGAAAAAATGCATCGTGTTCTCCATCACTCATATAGTCTATTCCAGGCGGCGTTTTAGAATTTTATAATATTATAAATATATAAATCGTCCTTTAAAAACAATCTGACTGATGATGAAAACCGCGTTACGTGGTATATGATTAGCGGATATACAGACAGACAGGCAGACAGACGCGGAAAGCGACTTTGTTGTATACTATGTAAAGACATTAGCATGAACCTATCTATTCTCGTCCCTGCCCGGAGATTTAAGCCGCTATTAGACTGTTCAATTTTGATGAATCAACCAAAGTGATCTAATATAGACATAAACTTGAATCTTTCAGTCGGTTCTTTTTTATTGCATGAGTTTAACAGACAAGCAGACGACAGACCTGGTAGAAAGCGGTTGCCGTCGCCTATGGACATTTATAAAACCATTTGCTATCAATGTGCTCCTGGGAGGGAATATGAGAGTAGTGAATATCCCCGACCGCGGGGGGCAAACAGGACTTCCGCGGATGTGTTAGTGCCACCACGACGCTGTCACACGGTCCACCACGCTTCGCCGTGGTTGTTTGTCCTCAAGCAGAATTCCCTAGTAAAAGTAATGTGACAATACCTACTCAGATGGATAAATACCCTATAACTTGGTTATGAGTTATTTTGTCACCTACATCGACAGGTCACCCAGCAACAGGAATCTAATTCTTTCTCCATTCCTGCATTGATATTCTGTTAATAGGAAAACGGATTAAAACCTGATGGTTAGTGGGATCTCATCCATGGACAACAGAGGCAATTTGTTATCTAGCTTAATAAGATATATATCAATTTACCCCTCGTCTTGAAGAACTCCTGGTTTTTATTTATTCCAAGATATAAAATTCCTATTAAATTGAATCCATGTAAACCGATTAGTAGAAAGGTGATACCAGTATACTGCCGCTCTCTAAAGGGGGACTGGAACCTGGTCACTAATTCCGTAACACAACTCAAGGTTGTTATGGTGGCGTACTCTAGACCAGGATTTTTTTTGTATTCTTTCTCCGTTCCGGCACGAATATCACTGTACTGGTTCAACTTAGTTGATCCTTGATATACATAATCGCACGGCTCGTGCCCGTCACGGCTTCGCATAAATCTTTCATTAGGTGCGGTCTCGGATACCCACATATTAAATTATACACCGTAGAATATTCAGTTGGCCGTTTATATTATCCATGCATCCTAGATTCGATTCTGTTTAGGTAAAATAACATGAAATATATATGTTTTCTAGGATTAATGTACCTATTATAGGGATCATTTCTGTACTTGTCAATTAGCATAATTATATCGAAATTATAAAATGAAGTAAACGATTACGTGGAGGTCATCATCATCATCCAACTGTTAAATCTCGGTTGCGTTCGGGGCGTTTATTCCGACGCCCGGGGTCCGGTTTCCTACTTTTTCTACTCCACTTCGCGCGGTCTTCAGCATCCCCTGTTTTGAGACCATTGGTACGCATGTCATCCTTCACAACGTCAAGCCAACATTTCTTGGGCCTTCCCCTTCGACCGGGACCTGGCGGCATGGCTACACATTTGTTCCCCACATAATTAGCCGGTCTCCGTAAAACGTGGCCGTACCAGCGTAAGCGGCACTCTTGCAGTTTGTCTGCTATGTCACGGACATGAAGACTGCCGCGGATGCAGGAGTTCCTGACGTAGAGGAGACCACTCTATAGTTTTTTCAAAAAACATTTCCTGAAAGTATTTTCAAAACTCAAACAGGTTAATTTTTATTTTTCGAAATGTACTTACTACCTTCAAAGTCAAATGTGACAAACATTTCTTACTTCTTTGAAAACTAATGTCTCTTAACGTACTGGTTAAAATAAAAAAGTCAATAAGGAACATGATTGCTTTTTTTTACAAGCTTTTATTCAACTTGCAATGGATGTATGTATGTATGTAAGTTCGGGTGGAATCTTGCGAGTTAAATTTTACCAACTTGCCGGTTTCTGATTGAGCTGAAATATTGCACGCGCATATGTATATCGCGTGACAATGTAATAATATGGTACCATGGAGCTGATCTGATGATGGAGTCGCAAGGTGACCATAGGAACTCCTGTACAAAACAAGATAGACCCGTCGTGTTTGGGCTCGTTTTACTTGTCTTGGCTAGCACTCTGCTGCTACATGATATCCAGGATCTCAAAAGCTTGTATTTAAAAACCTTTTTTAATCTGAGTAACCGTGTCCCAAACGTCTATCTACACTGATTTATTTTTATCTCTCAGTCACACATATGACAGACTAATGTTTACTTATTTAAGAAAACTTAAGAATACAAAATAATTTTAAAATTTTCACCCACTTAACGCTAAAATATGATCACCGTGTCATTTACAGAAAACGCAGGATATCATAACAAAAGCAACCCATTGCCCTTGTTATCTACCCATTATACGGCATTATTGTATCAATTAATAATATAAAACACAATACGCTAACGTGACCAGACCGCCGCGTTCGTGGTCAAACCGTGCGCTCGAAATGTTTATAAATTGGTTGTACGACATATTTCCCTCGTGCCGGATGCTTTCAATTTGAGATGCGAGGCGCACAGATCAGTCCCCGTCAGTACTCAATAGAAGGACACAGCGAAATGGTCATTTTTTATTAAAAACCTCGATAAATTGCTAATCAATCTCACATCACTTAAGTTAGCATACAATGTTGCTATTCGTTGAAAATTTTAAGTAAAGAATCGTATCGTTCGAATTTTAAATTTACATTGGAATTGATAATGGTTCTCGCGTATTGATGATTAAAAATGTCGATTATCGATAGACTAATATGATATATTTCTACTATTAGTTCAGTTTAGTGTTTATAAAATTAATATTTGTGACATGTGGTGTGGTATCACTGAAATGTGATACCACGGGTAAACTATCACGACGGAGAAGGATAAGAAAGAGACCAAGCGACCTAAAAGGAAACGAATATCCGATATGAGGTGAGAATTCATAAACATATCAATAACATTATTCATATTACCTACATATATGCTAAATCACTTGCCATATTTAAAAAATCTGTCAAAAACCATTACCTTAGTTTATAATCTATCTATCTATCTATCATTTAAGAGCTATGCTCTTGTCGGTGGAGCCTCCTCCAATCTCCTCTATTATGGGCCAGTTGTTTTACTTCTATGTAAGACACGACACCCACTTTTTCTTTTATTTGATCCATGTATGCTCGCCGTGGTCTTCCCTTCGCTCTCGTTGCTTCCAATTTACCTTCGATTAACGTGCATAAGAAGGTGTCGTGTCGTAACAAATGGCCAAACATCTTCCCCCTTCTTTCCTCCAGATTTTTTAAAGTTTATAATAAAATATATATTTTTCTATGCATCTTTCTTAACTTAGCTGTTTACTGTCCACATTGTAACTTTGTTCTTCCTTTTTTATTTTACATATTTTTAATTTAATTATACCTAGACATAAGTTGTTAAAAGTATCCTCTCAGTCAGGTTGCCTGGAAGAGATCGCTTTAAGCGATAAGGCCGCTTTTTGTTTTGCCGTTAAATTATTGTAATTATTTATTCTGTAATTGTTTATTTTGGTGAACAATAAAGTGTTTTTTATTCTATTGTATTCTATTCTATATGCAATTCACTCAAAGCTAAGCGTCCACCTTGCTTACCGGTAAGGTATCCAAAGTTACAAAACACTTAGTAAAGTAGTCCTATTTTTATACAACAGTCCATTGTTTCATTTTTTTTTTTTTATATTTTAATGCATGAGTTAAGCAGATCCAACTCTCGCTTCGTATGGAAGCGAGAGTTGGGTATGGAAGAGAGAGCATGAAAGTAGAGTAAACGCGGTTGAGATGCGAGCACTGCGCAAAATCTGCGGAGTGACGCTCGCGGACTGCGTTCGTAATACCGAAGTAAGAAAGAGAGTTGGTCTGAAAGAGAGTGTCGGGGTGAAGGTAAGGAATGGAATGCTCCGGTGGTTCGGGCATGTGGAAAGAATGCATGATGAAAGAATGACTAAACAGATATACAATGCAAAAGTGGATGGATGCAGAAGTCGTGGAAGGCCACGACACACCTTCCATGATCAAATTGATCGTGTACTAGCGGAGGGTGATGTCAGGAGCCTTAAGAACAGACGAGCGTGCATGACAAGAGTTATGAATGTCAAAGAAGCAAGTGAGGTGTGTAAGAATGGGCCTAAATGGCGCTCTGTTGTTCGTGCCTACCCCGCAAGGGAACTGGCGTGAAGTTATGTATGTATGTAGTTAAGCAGATAGGCAGACGGCCCACCTGATGGAAAGCGGATACCATGCTACAAATGCGCTGCTGCTCTCTTAAAGGAGTATGAAATCTGGTCACTAATGCCGGACCACAACTCAAGGTTGTTATGGCGGCATACTCTAAACCAGAGGTGGAAGCCATCCATCTGACTGTGGGTTGTTTTGTCGCCTCTTACGACAGGTTGCCCGGCCGCAGGAAATTGTGTTCTTTCTCCGTCCCTGCACGGATAAAAATTACATCATTGCAGCCCTAATATTCTGCTTTATGTTATCAGGTCAAAGCTAATATACTATGATTGTCATCTTATCAGTTATCAGACTGTTTCTCAAATTACATATATAGCCGTGTATGAAGAGAAAAAAGTATTAGACTTTTGTTTGTACCCTTTTCATGTTCTATATCTATATTCTATAACTATAAAAATGAATCGTAGAAATGTATGTGCATGCATAACTTGAGAACGACTTTACCGATTATGATGAATTTTTTAAGTGTGTTGAGTGAGTCCCTAGATTATTTTGATTAACAATGAGAACCGATAGGTAGGATCCTCCTAATCTCCTGAACCGATTTTGATGCTTTTGTGTTTGAGTGGGTACCCGGATGGTTTAGATTCACAAATGGAACCGATAAGTAGTGCTGGGATTGGGTCCTAGATTTTTATTTTTTCAGGGCAGGACAACGTCTGCCGGGACCTCTAGTTTAACATAAAGATACATTAATCAATGGAGATGAATATAGTTTTTATTTAGAAATAAATGTGTGGGTAAGGCTCGCACATGGAGACCAGTTCTTATAAATATATAATGAATATATAAACCAAAAATTCATTAACAAATACTAGATAATAAAAATAAAAGCCTATGAATGGTATAACCCCGCCGGACCGCTTTGATTAGGAAAAATAACTTGATTTAAATGTTGTTGATATTATATAATGCGAATTAGAATGAAGATAGTTTTTCCTTATACCTCTACACCACCTGGGATAATGTTAGTGTTAGCGACTGCGTTGCGAACAAATGCGTTTTATTTAAAGCGTTAAAAATGTTAATTATTATAGCGCCCGTAGAATTTCCCGCGTGGCACTCAACGACATCATCCGCGAGGTTCTTGTCATCGCCGGGGTACCTGCCGTTTTGGAACCAAACGGTTTGTGCCGCGACGGTGAGAGGAGACTGGATGGGATGACGCTGATTCCCTGGAAGATGTGCCACCCCTTAGTGTGGATTGTTACTTGCGTTGATACTCTGGCGGCGTCCCATCTTTCAAGTACATGCACTACCGCCGGTTCTGCTGCAGCCGAACAGGAGGCCTTCGAGCGCTGCAAATATGCTGCCATTAGAAATGGTTACACATTTGCGGTATTTGGGGTGGAAACTCTGGGTTCGTGAGACCCTAATGCTCTAAAGGTCTACCGTGACATCGCTAAACGTTTGGAAGACGTCACTTGCGACCAGAAGGCTGGCATCTATTTTGATCAAACATTAAGAGTTGCTATATAACGTGGCAACGTCGCCAGCCTTTTGGGAACATTCCCGGAAAGTGACAGTGGTTTGGGACCATTATTCTATCTTTATCTATTTTTTACAAGCTTTTATTTAACTTGCACTGGATGTATGTAAGTTCGGGTGGAATCTTGAAAGTTAAATTTGACCAACTTTCCGATTTACGATTGAGATGAAATTTTGCACGCATATGTATATCGCGTGACAATGCAATAATATGGTACCATGGAGCTGATCTGATGATAGAGTCGGAATGTGGCCATAGGAACTCCTGTACAAAACAAGATAGACCCGTCGTGTTTGGGCTCGTTTTACTTGTCTGGGCTAGCACTCTGCTGCTACATGATATTCAGGAACTCAAATGCTTGTATTTAAACCTTTTTAAAAAGCTCAACCCTTTTTTTATTTAGTTTTAGTTTTTAATATAGTTATATAGTTTAGTTATTTTTAAGTTTCTATTGTATTTTTCATCAATAAAGAAACATGCGTTTAATAAAAAAAATATCTACATTAATGTATATACATACTTATGTATCTGCCAATGATTAACGTTATTAACAATTAACTGAACACGTTTATAAATTGTATATGACACAGATTCCTGGTATAATTCAGTTAAACTGTCAAATGTACACAGTTAGAGCTGCCAAAGCGGCTGCCTAATCCGAAGATAAAAAGTAAGCAAAACACAATCTTCTGAATTAAACTTCTTTGCCCACAGAGTCGACTTCCGCGGACTAAAGTGTGCATCAGCACTCCGAGCTGGGCTCAAAGCTGCGATGTACGAAAGTAGCTGCTCCTACGGTGGAGCCTTGGAACTGAAACGAGGCGCATTAAAAGAAGAACCCTGGGCTGCGACTGAGTGGCCTCCTTACCGACTCCACCAATCAACCTTCGAGCAACTGAAGCAGAGTGTTGAGAAGGCTAAGGCAGCGTTACAGGACAGGTCAGGATTGCTGAGTACTGCAACGGCTTTTGGTGATTTCTACGGCGGGCAGTTAGGCCAAGATGCTAGTGCCACCGCACTCGGCTTCGGACGGACGGGAAGGGCTGATGATTCGATGCTTGGATCCATGGACAAGAGTAAGACTATTGGTGAGTACTTCTTTCTATTTTGAATTCGCAACTGAACTATACAGAATACTAAAGCGGCTCAAATGTGCAACCCTCAGTGAGAGTTATATGTTTATACAGTATGCTGTTGAAATGCTTGGACCGTGGGGTCCTGAGGCCATGAGCCCCTGTATAGATCTTTCAAAACTACTCATTGACTTTTCGGGTGATCAGAGGGATTGTTTCCTCCTCGGATAATGGTTAGTATGGCAATCCAGCGAAATAACGTAGCCAGCCTTCAGCCATAAGGTTCCCAGACGGGAACCTTACTCATTGGCATCGATGCCCTAGGCTTAGTATTCTACTTATAGTCTTAAGGGATTATGGGTAGAATCTCTATATCTCTATAAATAATATAAACGCGAAATTTTGTAAGAATGTATGGATATGTGTATGTTACTCTTTCACGCAAAAACTTCTGAATGGATTTTGATGAAACTATACAATAATACTAGCGGCCCCGGCAGACGTCGTCCTGCCTTTAAAAAATAAAATTCTAGAACCCGATCCCAGAGCCACGTACCGGTTCTAATTGCGAATCTAAACCATCCGGGTACCCACTCAAACACACAAAAACAAAATCACCAAAATCGCTCCAGGTGATTAGGAGGATTCCAGAACCCGATATCAGCGCCACCTAACGGTTCTAATTGTGAATCTAAAAGAGTAATATATCTTTTTTTATTCTAAGTCATGACAAAATAAGATTAAAAATCTTTCCAAAAAATTAAAGTTTATAATTAACAAATAAAAAATAGGGGTTGATCGTAGAGGGTTGAAAATTTAGGGTTGTATGTATTTTTTAATGCCGTATCCTAAAAAAATAAAAATAAAGAAATTAATCTAAAATTAAAAAAAAAATAGGGGTGGACTACCCTTAACATTTAGGGGGATGAAAAATAGATGTTGTCCGATTCTCAGACCTACCCCATATGCACACAAAATTTCATGAGAATCGGTCAAGCCGTTTCGGAGGAGTATGGTAACTAACACTGTGACACGAGAATTTTATATATTAGATAGCTTACACATCAGAATAACACAAAGGCTATAATTTATAAAGATATAGTGTGAATTATCCAAAATATAACGATTTTCCATCACCACGCGGGGGAAACCTCGGGCGCAGCTAGTACAACATAAGTTAAGTTCCCTTATTGCACTAGATTATGTTTTAGTTAAGTTAGCATGTATGTATTATAAATAACTGTTTTACTCATACTCATACACAAACTTAGATACTGCAAATTTTTAAGTATATATATTAAAACGTACATACAGACAAACTCTACGAAGACATATCCAAGTAATAAGCAAAAATAAAGTTGAAATTAAGTAACAATTCATGTAAAGTACGACAAACAAACAAATAAAAAATAATTTATGTTCATAAAAGAGGTAAAAAAATATTTAAGGAACGCAAAACTTTCGGGATAATAGCATTGAGGGTTGTTAATATCATTTACGAGCGTAATGGCTTTACCACATTTTCAACTGCCGGCGCCTTGAACCAAGCACTCGTTGTTAGGGTTCCGTTACACAAAGGTAAAACGAGATTGTTATAGTTCCTATTCCGATTTCTGGTCATCTGTTTTCAAGTACAGTGTCAAAGCGACACTATATTTTACCTAAGTATAATCTATCTATAAGCTTAGTGACAAATCTACGGAAAATACCGCGCGGAAAGTTCGGCGACTGAAGGATCGGCGTTAATCTTTAACGGTTTTAAGCGCTGTAATTTATTTGATTCTTCCGACATTTTGGCCACTTTAACAATACTCATTGATACTCGACAATTTTGTCTTCCGTGATCACGGCTACTGAAAAGTGGCCGAAACGTCGGCATAATAAAAATCAAATTCCCGTGCTTAAAACCGTTACAATGTAGTTTTATTATGTATACTAGTCGCGAAAACTTAATCAATTATGTTCTATTTGTTTGGGAGTGACAATTAATGGATATGTAGCATTTTGAGAACGTTCCAAAAGAAGCGCGGTTACGTTAGCCACTAATGACATCGCTCCCCTCCCGCCAGAGCCGGCGGCGGCGTCGGAGGGTCGTCCATGACGACCTCCAGCCGCCGTAGGCTACGGCCGTGCGGGCGACCGGCGGGGAAACCGGACCCGCCCGCACATAAAGGCCGGAGAAGAGGGATGCGCGCCGATCCGCGCGCCCCCTCTCACCTCGTGGTGAGGTAGAGGAGCCGGAGAGACCCAGATCTCCGGCTACCAAATGGTGAGGCCAGCCCGCAAAGGGGCCGGCCGCCGTCCGTCCGGGCTGGTGGTGAATGCGCGAGCGAGCCCACAGCCCGGACAAAGGACGCTCGGGATCGGACAGGGGTTTTAGTGGGTATCCCTAACCGCGGCGTGGCAATACCATCTCACATCTCAACGTGGGGTGCTAGTGCCACCCCGACCTGGCGAATCCCACTCACGGTCCGCGACCTTTCCCCCTCGCGCGCCCTACGGTCCTCAAACGGATTTCCCCTGTATAAAAAATAAGCCACTAATGACATGTTCCTACATGTTACTGACCATTCATTTGTCGATAAAAATTTGACATAAGCCCCATACAAGTAGTGTCAAAATGCAACCGATAGTAAGGCAAGTGAATGTATAGGAGATACGAACCGGTCATAAGGCATCATAGCTCAATCTCAATACTTACTTACTATTAATGCTAAGATCATGATTTATATTTTTAACGAACAGTAACCCCGTAAATCAATGAAACTGCTTAAACGAGACCGTGTCTCGTTAAACCGTCTCCCTTTAGAAATAATGAACTGCGCTTAATTCTTATAATAAAATTTTATTCAGCGCCTACAACTATTTATCGTCGCGATGATCTTTTGGGAGGGGCTTGGGGCGGGAACGTTGCCTGGCAACGGGGTTCATCCCACCCCGCGATTGTTATCTCCCAGACGCAGGACCAGGGCTGTCAAACGCACCCTTTATTACAAAAAGAGACATTGTTAAGTTTAAATTATCTGAAAATGAAAGATCAATCATGCATATTGATATCATAAATGAGAAAGTAATTCTGATACGTATGTTTGTTACGTTTTAAATGACATGCCACGGTACTAATTTTTCTGAAATTTGTTAGATATCTGGTCACAATAACAAGAACGGACATAAGAGACTTGTCATTCATATGAATGAATGAATGACAAGTCTCCTATGTCCATTCCATCTTTGGAAGTTAAGCAAAAATGTTTTTATATCGATTATTTCTGTCATAATTGGTCACTAAAGATTAGATATCGTATAAGTATGAGTTTCAATTAAATTTTGGCATGTTTTGAAATCATTGTGTGGGGACACTGCCTACTCAGCGAATTGTGGCAGCTGTCTTCCGTCGTCCATACCCCCGACCGTAACTCATTCTAATAATATCATGTACATATGTGAGTGAATAAACAATCTTGGTTTTCTAGAACACGCATTTATTTATACCCACCCCAAAATACACATAAACATATGTAATTACATAACAAATAAAAAAAATATGATTTATTATTATTATTTATTACATTAGGTGAGAAAGGAAAGAAAGGGCATGTGGAAATGATGAAAGAATGACTAAACAGATATACAATGCAAAAGTGGATGGATGCAGAAGTCATGGAAGGCCACGACACACCTTCCATGATCAAATTGATCGTGGACTAGCAGAAGGTGATGTCAGGAGCCTTAAGAACAGACGAGCGTGCATGACAACAGTTATGAATGTCAAAGAAGCAAGTGAGGTGTGTAAGAATAAGACTAAATGGCGCTCTGTTGTTCGTGCCTACCCCGCAAGGGAACTGGCGTGAAATTATGTATGTATGTATGTGAGAAAGGAGTTCATAAGGAGGATGACCATAAGGGGATCTTTGAAAGTTGCACCTATGAGTGAAAAATTGAGAGGAAAAAGACAAGGGTGATTTGGCCTTATAAGAAGGAGGGGTCAAGGGACAAATTGAATATTAAACTAGACAATTAATGGGTACAAATGTAAAATACATCAAAAAAAGATGGATGGATCATAGGATATTTTGCAGGGATGATAGAGGATATATATTAGAATGGAGGAGTATGAAATAAAATTATTAGGAAAATGTGAAAGAAGAGAAGAAGAAGAAGAAAAGAAGCTTTATTTTATTTTCTCACATAACAATTTACAAGTGATACAGGACCTGTTGTGTAAGACTGGCACCCATTGTAGATCTGTGCAGATCTGCATTACAGGTCACCAGTGCTCCATTCCAAAACAAACTACATAATAATTATAAGAAAACGTGAAAAAGTGTGAGTCAGTGAGAGTTTGCGTGCATACATGTATGTGTATGTAAGAGAGAGAGAGAGAGAGAGAGAGAGAGAGAGAGAGAGAGAGAGATATATATATATATATATATATATATATAAAACTTATTATATACGTTACATTACCATTCTAAAGCTTGATCTGCAAAGTTTTTAAATGTAGCCAATACCTGGTTTAATTAGTACATACATACATACATACATAACTTCACGCCAGTTCCCTTGCGGGGTAGGCACGAAGAACAGAGCGCCATTTAGGCTTATTCTTAAACACCTCACTTGCTTCATTGTACAACTCCTGTCATGCACGCTCGTCTGTTCTTAAGGCTCCTAACATCACCTTCTGCTAGTACACGATCAATTTGATCATGGAAAGTGTGTCGTGTCCTTCCACGACTTCTGCATCCATCCGCTTTTGCATTGTATATCTGTTTATTCATTCTTTCATCATGCATTCTTTCTACATGTCCGAACCACCGGAACATTCCTTTCCTTACCTTCACCCCGACACTCTCTTTCAGACCAACTGTCTTTCTTACTTCGGTATTACGAACGCGGTCCGCAAGCGTCACTTCGCAGATTTTGCCCAGTGCTCGCATCTTGACCGCGTTTACTCTACTTTAATTAGTGATATTCTCTATTCAAGATCCTCAATTTTGCAACCTCGCAGCCCTATACGCCCTCTGCCTCCGTCTATATTATCTCAAAGGGTTTCCACGTCGCTATATAGAATAGGGTTTCGTATCTTTATATCTTTTATGCAGCAGCCTTATCGATTTTTCTTTGTGCCACATACGTGCAAAAGGGTGTTTACAGCAACACAAGCCTTATCTAAGGTTTATTGTGTTGTTCACTGATGTTCTCTTAGTTTCTGTTATCAGGTATCAGATTAAAGCATAAAAATGTGAATTCTGCAAATATATTTACTATATTTTCTTAGAACTTCAATCATTTATGTGAGGGTTCCAGTAGATATGAAAGAGAACCCTAATTATCTTACTTCGACATCTTAATGACGTTTTGAATATTTGATTTAAAATATCTAAAATGTAGAAGTTAAACGCTTAATTTAAGTTGCAATATATAATGGTTGCAACTTAATTTTCTAAGAGAACTAGCTGTACTCGACAGACGTCCTGCCTTTAAAAAATAAAAATCTAGATCCCGCTTACAGCGTCATCTACCGGGAGCAAATGTTAATCTAAACTTGAATCAACTTGAACAAACAGAGTAGAAAATTATTATATCGCAATTAAAAAATAGGGGTTGGTGCTAGAAGGATAAAATGTAGGGCTGTATGTATTTTTTAATGCTAAATCATAATAAAATATAAATAATAAATTTTGTCAAAAAATAAAAAATACATTTAGGGGTAGGTCAGGTCATCCATAAGGGTGTGTGATATGTATAAATGATAACATGTAGGCGTATGAAAAATAGATGTTGGCCCATTCTCAGACTTACTCGATATGCACACAAAATTTCATAAAAATCGGTTCAGCCGGAGGAGTTTGGTAACAAACACCGCGAGACGAGAATTTTATATATTGGATAAAATAATTTTGCGAAGTGTCTAGTTGTCCATTAAACGGACGACTATGTAATCTATTAGGCCCTTTCTAGTCGTCCGGTTAGCGGAAGGCTAGATTTTTTGAAACAAAAACCTATATACCTATTGTGCCGAATTTATAAAACATATATATATATAGCCTATTCAGTTGTTTTTTTTTTTAATTAGGTTCAATGTATAGACACATGTTTAGAATTTTTCAATATTACTACGATATACCCGCGACTTTGTCCACGCTTGATTGGAAATTCCCGCGGAATTCGCGGGACAGGCCAGGTGGTAGAATATTTGCTCGACTGGGTGGGTTCCACCCCTAGTCTAGAGTATGCCACCATAATAACCTTGAGTTGTGTTCCGGCATCAGTGACCAGGTTCCAGACTCCCTTAAGAGAGCAGCGGCGCATTTGTATCACATTTGGAGTTGCAAATGTCCATAGGCGATGGTAACCGCCTCCCATTAAGTGGGCCATCTGCTTGTCTGCTGAACTCTGAAAGCTAATTTATATGCACCCGAATAAATAAAGCCACTCTCGGGAAATAAAAAATATCATATCATCAAATATCAACATTTAATTATCAGTCAGCGAAAAAATCGCTATGGAATTCGATTTTCTTTAATCTGGACATTTTAAATAATTCCCGCAGGATTCCCAGGATAAAAAGTAGCACAGATTTTAAGTATAAGAATTAGCTGTCGATCAGCGAAAACGGTATTGAAATTGGCCCAGTAGTTTTTACGTGAATACCGAACAAACAGAAACGAAAACTAAGAAAATTGCATCGTGTTTTCCATCGTTTATATAGTGTATTCCAGTTGGTTTTGTTATTAATAGCTTGCATGCACGGACACGGCATTATTAGAATTTTATAATATTAATGTAATAAATAAGACAATTCTAACAATATTTAAATTGGTTTAAAAAAAAGGTTAAGTTTCTTATGCGATATGGAAATTTTAAATAGGAGCTTTTAGTTATTTGTTCGTTATGAAAAAAATGTTTTTATCATTGTTTCCAAGAGAAAAGAACGAAAAACAATTAAAACACAAAGGCTGTTTTCACAATGGGCGTTGTTTCGGCTTTACTTTTTTTTATTTCTCATTTTATACATCTTTGTGAACGCCACCTTGAACACTGGTGAAAAAGGCTGAGCGGACTGTAATTTTATACGTAGACTAGGATATGCTCGCGACTTCGTCCACGCTTCACTTGAAATTCCCGCGGGATTCCTGGGACCCAGTACCTCAGCATTAAAAAAAGAATGTAAGCTATATACCTATATAGTTTTAGTGAAAACTGTTTTGGAACAAGCTAATTTTTATGCAAACTATAAACTGTTCCCGGAAAAATTCCCGCGGGATTCCCGTGACAAAAATAGTCACACATTTTACAACATAAAATTTACTATCGATCAGTGAAATAATCGCATTGGAATCACAGTAACTAATTATTTTCGTGAAATTATTGTTCTCGTCAAATTATTAACTGGTATTATACGTAACAATTTTGACAAAAAATAATTCCTATGAAAATGTAGTCACTTATAAGGCCTTGCACAGACGCCGATGATATTTTGAGGCATAACTTTACCTTGTATTGTGAACGGCGACAAAAACCCAAAAATATCAAATATAAAGCCATAAGGCCGCCATCGTCAACAATTGGAATGTTTTAAATTATTATTATTCTATGTGTATTCTCTTATTTAATTTGATTCTATTAAAAAACTGTATAAACATTATTTTACGAAAAAAAATTCGTCGTCAGCCAATCACAGTTCACTGCTGGACGTGGCCTCCTCAAGTCGGCGCTACTCATCCCCCCCCCTGGCTTACGGCCACTTTAACTTGCTAATTTTGCGAGCTATGTCGGCTACCTTGGTTCTCTTACAGTTATCTTTATTTCTAATTCTATCCATAAGAGAAACACCCAAGATAGTTCGCTCTATAGCCCGTTGCGCGACTTCAAATTTGTGGACCGGTACTGACGTCAGTCGATCGGCCCCGCAGATCAGGACGGAGATGACGCACTGCTTGCTTGACGCATTTTCGTCTTCAAGCATAAAAAATATTTAAAAGTGCAGGAACGCAGAACTAATAGGTACTACTTATTGCGGCCTGGCTGCCAGTCTTAAGAGGTCATAAAACAATCCCCACAGCCAGGCGTCTGGGTGGCTACCTACTACCTCTGATCTAGAATATACCGCCATAAAAACCTTGACTTGCGTTTCGGTATTAATGATCAGCTGCCAGTCTCTTCTTCGAGGTCAGCAGGACATTGTTAGCATCTTTATCATCGTGATAAAACCTACACACCGAGATATGTAAAACGCCCAATCCGTTTTAGACAAGTGAGGCTTGTATACTGTCTAATCTCCTATAAATAAGGTCGACGAAGCCTAGTAGCAGGGCATCCACTGACTGATATTATATTAAGATCACGCCGACGATATAATATTAATACATACATACATACATACATAACTTCACGCCAGTTCCCTTGCGGGGTAGACACGAACAACAGAGCGCCATTTAGGCCCATTCTTACACACCTCACTTGCTTCTTTGACATTCATAACTCTTGTCATGCACACTCCTCTGTTCTTAGGGCTCCTGACATCACCCTCCGCTAGTACACGATCAATTTGATCATGGAAGGTGTTTCGTGGCCTTCCACGACTTTTGCATCCATCCACTTTTGCATTGTATATCTGTTTAGTCATTCTTTCATCATGCATTCTTTCCACATGCCCGAACCACCGGAGCATTCCTTTCCTTACCTTCACCCCGACACTCTCTTTCAGAGCAACTCTCTTTCTTACTTCGGTATAATATTAATAATACCTTATTTTGGCTACTAACCAAAAGTCAAATATCCAGTTACGCTCTAACATTAGCTGAGTAACCCGCTAACCACCCCTCGATTGTCCTAATGAATATAAATTGCAAAAACAAACCCTTCGGGCCTTATAACATTAAAAAATCAATAAGTCCCATATCAGAGTATTTAAGTTTGATTTATACTTGTATATTAACATGATAGCATCATAATTCATGACAATTGTACCGTAATACAGATTTTTGTAGTAGATAAACTTGTAGAGTGCTACCAAACGACCCCCGGAGCTTAGGGGGGGCGTGTTTAGTAATCATTTTTGTGTTAACAACTCTTTATGCTATAAAATCTTGTAATCTTCGATCTCATTCGTTGTGTAAACGTAACATATAGTAACTAGTAGCCGATTTAATTAATAAACCAACTAAGGTTCAGTTTTGGTAATGAAACATCGTTCTGCTATTTTGCTACGGAATCCTATATACATACATACATAACTTCACGCCAGTTCCCTTGCGGGGTAGGCACGAACAACAGAGTGCCATTTAGGCTTATTCTTACACACCTCACTTGCCTCTTTGACATTCATAACTCTTGTCATGCAAGCTCGTCTGTTCTTAAGGCTCCTGACATCACCTTCTGCTAGTACACGATCAATTTGATCATGGAAGGTGTGTCGTGGCCTTCCACAACTTCTGCATCCATCCACTTTTGCATTGTATATCTGTTTAGTCATTCTTTACATACATACATACATACATACATACATAACTTCACGCCAATTCCCTTGCGGGGTAGGCACGAACAACAGAGTGCCATTTAGGCTTATTCTTACACACCTCACTTGCCTCTTTGACATTCATAACTCTTGTCATGCAAGCTCGTCTGTTCTTAAGGCTCCTGACATCACCTTCTGCTAGTACACGATCGATTTGATCATGGAAAGTGTGTCGTGGCCTTCCACGACTTCTGCATCCATCCACTTTTGCATTGTATATCTGTTTAGTCATTCTTTACATACATACATACATAACTTCACGCCAGTTCCCTTGCGGGGTAGGCACGAACAACAGAGTGCCATTTAGGCTTATTCTTACACACCTCACTTGCCTCTTTGACATTCATAACTCTTGTCATGCAAGCTCGTCTGTTCTTAAGGCTCCTGACATCACCTTCTGCTAGTACACGATCAATTTGATCATGGAAGGTGTGTCGTGGCCTTCCACGACTTCTGCATCCATCCACTTTTGCATTGTATATCTGTTTAGTCATTCCTATATAATAGCGGGTAAACGGAAATCTTCCATAATTTAAAAACAACTGTCAATATTCTGAAATTATTAAATCCGTGAAGTAAAAACAGAGCAAAAATTTTGTACCCCTGGTTACGAAAATTGCGCGGACGGAATAGTATGATATTTCGCACACTTATAGTTTATATAGAGAAGGAGTGCAGAACGCTATTTTTTTACATACATACATACATACATAACTTCACGCCAGTTCCCTTGCATTCGTTCTGGTTTCTTCTCTTTCAAACACCATAACCTTTGTTTTCTTCGCATTCAAATGTAAGCCTCTCGCCTGACAGTCATCTTTCATCATTGTGACTAGTGTTTGCAGTTCTGATGGCGATTCGGCTAAAAGCACGGCATCATCCGCATAAAGCAAGGTGCTTACAACTAGATCATCCATCCGCACCCCAACATCCATCAATCTTATTCTCTGGAGACAATCGTCCAGGTATAGGATAAACATATTTTTTTTTTATTATGCAATAAAAATACAATAAATCAATAAAAAAAAAACATTACACGCGCTACCATGTATTTGACACACACACACACACTCATATATACTCTTTAGTTTATTGTTAAAGTCAAATTAACAGCGTAGCATTGACGAAATCTGTGATTATAGAAGTATAGACTTCTTTGACAACAGAACATTAATAATGTTCAAAGTTATAATATAAATTAATTATTATGGTCGAATTTCGACCACGGACGACCACTTATGTATGCTTGCGAGTCATACCTAAACACCTAACATCCGGGAACATGCCCCCCGAACTCTCTCCGTTGTTCTTCATCTGAAATTAACAAACGGCCTCTGTTGACTCTCCTCAACGGAACAGCACCTTGTGGCGCCGTCGTCTTTCCTAATAGAACAGTGTCCAAAAATTCCATACTCTCTGGAACTCCCCTCCCCATTTGACAACTGAATGTAGAGGAAATCGACCCAAGTCTACCCTCTCCGCTACTCCTAGAGGCCTGCACCAGACTTGCCACTAGTCACTCTGATGGCAAAGGAGATGCCTATTTAACGACACCTCACTCTTACGCCAAAAGACGGTCGGTATCCCTACATGAACTAACTACATTGGGGCTAATGAGGGTCCAGTCCCAGACCATAACTGAGCCCCTTTCGCCTCCCAGCCCGTCACTGCCAACATTTTGTATGCCTTTTAAAAGCGAAACATGTAAGTAGTCAAATCTGTATCACTGAGCATAACATTTGGAAAAGAATTCATGTTTAAAATAAAATAAATAATTTTTCATTTTTGTACAAACTCCTCTAGATTTATTATATTTTAGATAGAAAATTCATAAAGAATATACGCTTAACGCTTTCGACAAACATCAATATATTTGAAGACAACAGGGAGTCGCTCGGTGTATGTCATGATGAGTCATGGCTATTATTACACCATAAATCAAAGCAACACTTTACAACCCCAAAAGTTGTGGATATTTTTATGACTAGACGGTGTTGGAAACGCTATTTAATAATTCGACCAAGCCTCTTTTCTCCCGTTTTATTTGTGTAAAAAATAAAATTAAAGACATATAACTCTGGAGCAATCAAGTATCTATTTCTTAATTTATTATCATAATGCTACAAAATATGAATTTTCATATGTGTAAACTCGACCTTAAACGGGAAAATTTTACTCGAGTCTCGAGCCTCAGGCTAAGCGGAAACTACGATTTTACAATACCAGTCTTAGCTACAAAAGGACGAGTGGTTTCTCTAGTTTTGCATTTAAATTAAATAAATCTGGAGATAGTGGCTGGCAAGTAAAACAACAATTTACGAGTTGCAGCGATATGCGTGCGTTTAATATTGTATTATGAGTATCAACACCGTCCAATTTAAATAAAATAAAATGTTCGTATTCATGCGTCGTGCATACGTCGTCCATTCTTCGTCGTCTATGCTCTTCTTTAATTAGTCATCTCTTTCACACTACGGGCTCGTTCAGAAACATCGTCTTACATTCATCACATCATACGTTCAAGATATATCATCCCCACATAAATATGGAGGTGAAATCACATAGTCATAGTTTACTGGTTTACCCACCAAGTATGTTGTTATCAAGTGATTATTGAAATGGTGTCTACAACAAATAAATAAAAAACATCAAAAACGCTGTATTAATTAGACTCCAAAATACGGATAGCTGCAAGCAATATTTCACAGACTATAAGATTTTAACATCTCCTTGTTTATTTTATTTTATATTTATGTAGTTTGTTGATTTGTTAGAAATAATGCTCATTTTTACCAAGCATAGGTCAGATTACAAAACGCAATCATCGCGATAATAACAGGTTTTGCATTCATAAAAATAAAAAAAACTTCGTTTAAAAAAACCGACTTCAAAAACTAAAAAGTATAAAATAACTTATTTCTAAAGCTATTATTATTAATATATATTATCTAAAACATCTTAAAGTCGGTGCTTAGTAATTTTCAAAAAAATATAGTAATTTTTATGTTTTACTTTGCACCGATTTCAAGATGTTTTAGATAATATATATTAATAATAATAGCTTTAGAAAGAAGTTGTTTTATACTGTTTAGTTTTTGAAGTCGGTTTTTTTAAACGAAGCTTTTTTATTTTATTTGTTACTTTTTAGTGTCTAGCTATGTATGGATAGACCTACGAAAGGTGCCGCGCTCCTTAAAAAATATAGGTCCCAAGAAACGGGAACAAAAAAATGTTCTTAAAATGAAAACTACTGGGCCAAACTATGTCAAATTTTTAGGGGATCAAATGGAAGCTATTCCGCCTCGAACTCAAAAAGAATCACGTAAATCGGATAATAAATCTCGGAGTAATCGGTGAACATACATAAAAAAAGCAAAAAAAAAAACGATCCCGACGAATTGAGAACCTCCTCCTTTTTTTGAAGTAGGTTAATTACCAAAACAACACTAATGCAAAAAAGTGTATAATATGTATGACGGCAGTAATACATAAATTAATACAATAAATTACCTGATAGTATAAAGAGGCAAAAATTCATATTATTTAAGAGTCACCTAAAGATCCGTGCAGGAACGGAGAAAGAATATAATTTCCTGCGGTCGGGTGGCTGGTCTTAAGAGGAGACAAAACAACTCACAAAGTTTAGGGTATTTGCTCGACTGGATGGCGACCACCCCTGGTCTAGAGCATGCCGCCATAATAACCTTGTGTTGTGTTTCGGCATTAGTGTCCAGGTTCCAGTCTCCCTTAAGAGAGCAGCAGCGCATTTGAAGCACCTTTGGTGTTGCAAATGTCCATAGGCGATGGTAACCGCTTTCCATCAAGTGGACCGTCTGCCTGTCTGCTGAACTCTTGCAATAAAAAAATTATCATTTTTTTTTCATTATCAACAATTTCTATTATAAAATCGAGGATTATTTGAGTGATAAATTTTGATTTTTATTATTGTATTTATTTATTCACAAAAAATAGGTTTTTTTTTAAATATAGTGTAAAGATTTTTTTTATAAAAAAATAGAAGACATAATTCTTTTATAAAAATACATCAAAAATAGAATACATATTTAATTTAAAAAAATATAAAATCTTGCAGCTCATCGCCGGCGGGCCCTAGGGTCCAAACTATCGGTGGTTAGGGCTCCAAATACAGGAACCTCCTCATAATTCGTGCTGTGTCAAAAATTTTGATTATATACTTATATATAATAAATGCTTTGCTTGACATTTAATATTATTATACAATTTATTTAATTATTATTGTAAATCTATCTCAATACAATTTTGAAATCTGTTATAAGATGTCAAAATTGTATTGAGACAATTTCATAAAAACACATTTCTAGCAATAAATTATTATTTTATTATATTTCATTCTAACAGTCATAGTAAATAAAAGATTTTAAGTCTTTAAAATCTTACATCATCCATGACTCATATTTATTGTATCATCTAATAGTCTTCTACATAACTCTGGAGTCCTCCATCTGATCGTTTCATGTCTTTTCATTAGTACATACATAACTTCACGCCAGTTCCCTTGCGGGGTAGGCACGAACAACAGAGCGCCATTTAGGCTTATTCTTACACACCTCACTTGCTTCTTTGACATTCATAACTCTTGTCATGCACGCTAGTCTGTTCTTAAGGCTCCTGATATCACCTTCTGCTAGTACACGATCAATTTGATCATGGAAGGTGTGTCGTGGCCTTCCCTGACTTCTGCATCCATCCACTTTTGCATTGTATATCTGTTTAGTCATTCTTTCATCGTGCATTCTTTCCACATGCCCGAACCACCGGAGCATTCCTTTCCTTACCTTCACCCCGACACTCTCTTTCAGACCAAGTCTCTTTCTTACTTCGGTATTACGAACGCGGTCCGCGAGCGTCACTCCGCAGATTTTGCGCAGTGCTCGCATCTCGACCGCGTTTACTCTACTTTCATGCTCTCTCTTCCATACCCAACTCATTACCCATTTTCATTATTATAGACTTAAATATCTTCGATTCGAAATTTCCAGTTTCAATAACAGCCCATAAACCTGCCACTGCTGGGCTCGGGCCTCCCATTTTTGTGGAACGGACAGTTTACCCACCACGCTTGTCTAAGGCGGCTTGGCAGGTTTGACACATCGGTTATCTCCATATGCAGGTTTCATCACGATGTTTTCCTTCACCATTGTTAGCACGTGTCAATTGTAACAATATGCACAGTAGGTCAGAAAACTGGATGTGTCTATTGGACAACTATTATGTATGTAACTGTGTCTATCTAACAGCCTGTTTAGACGCAAGTATCACGCCATAATAAAGAGCGAACCATCCTTCCAGGATATCAAGACTTCACACGTCCTGCTACATCACAAGGCATTCCGAATGGTTAGCAACTAGTCAGTGACATAAGATTAACGGATGAAGCCTCTTGTCTTACATTGTATCACAATAAGGACATTGTTATGTTATCTCGCTTTGTGGTTATAAGGACATTTCTATTGGTTTATTGCATTTATTTAACACCAACCACACGGCATTACATAAAACATATGGTATTTCAAACAGCACATAAACTAATAATGTAATAGATTTTACTGTCTACACTAAATTTTAATAAAGAGAATACGTTAAATAGTATTAAATTAAATAGTATTATTATTGTAATTGTATGTCTTAGGAGACCACGGGCCATAAAAATGGCCTGGACATTTGGAGGGCTTGCGTGGGGCCATGTGAAGGCCAACACGTAGAGGCCCCTTGACAAATTTATTGCAAATGTTGCGTGACACTGACCGGCGATTATCCATGTCTACACCATATAGTAATGCACCCAAGGACAAACCCCGGCCAGTGTAGGACTATTGTGGGAAATGAGGACAAAAAGTACCGGGCTATTGTGGTGAACTGCTAGTGGTACTAGGGGTCTGGGAATATGGGGACTATGGCGTCTGCCCGTCGCAATGTTCGGGGAACATGGAAAAATGGGCAGACGGTGACTCGCCACTCCCTGAATGGGCCCCAAAAACGACCATAGAAGACTGGGGCAACATGGGTGTGAGTGGCTAAGGGGTATCGAGAAGTGGACTGCAGGTTCACCGATGCTACTTCTGACGTGATGTCATTTATCACTTCTACCCCTGGAGCTTGAGTCTTAGCTCTAGCGATCTCCACTCCGTGCCGGCCAGCTAAGGCAAGCACGGAGGCGGGGCCTTGCCTTGGGCCCCGGAGTCAGGTACGAGGAGTCGCTACTCAACTAAGGCTTCGCCGCAAAGTCCCCCTGCGGGTGTATTATTATTATCATATTATTTATTTTTCTCGCTAAAAGTATGCTAAAGTGGAAGATATATGGAAGACATGTAAGGCTGGCCGCATACACTCGGTTCCTGATCAGGAATTCAGATTCGTAATTCCGTTAGACTAGCGCAAACGTCGGTTGGTTGTTTTCGGAAGTTTATACGGCCAGTACGTTCCCAGACGCAGTCATAAAAGTACGTTATCATGGACGACGACGAATCGATTTCGATGATTCGACGATTCGAGATTCGAATCGTTATTGAGTGCACCCGTTGAATACTAATAGATTAACAGAGTCAATTCTATCTCAAAAGAGTAAGATTACTCTCACACCCAGAAGAATCTTCAAATAGTACAGGATGGCAATGAAATCCTTGGATGAGCTTCATAATGGAATACGGGAGAAAATAAAAACAAGCGGGTTGAGCTCGATACACGACCACTCGGCACAGCGCTAGCACGGTTCTAAATACGAATTTCCGTTCGTGTGCCTCGGACGAGCCAAAATGTACGCGAGCACTGTGTTCGAGATGATGTCATTAGGTTCTTTCCGTTCTTACGACCCGAACGGACGCCGAAAGTTTGGCCCGAACGTTAGGTGTCTTCCGTTCGGATTTTTTTTAATGTATACCTATATATGTATGAGCAGAGAATTCAAGTTTCCAAATCTAAATTCCTGATCAGGAAACCGAGCGTATGCGGCCAGCCTAAATCTATGTTGGTATATGTAAAGGTATATTTGTAGTTTCACCTGAAAAGTTTTCCCGGAGTTTTGAAATGGGTTTATATAGATGTTGTTGTGCTCTTTTTGAATTTAAACTTTGCCACCTCGTATCTTTGCCACTCGTGCCGCCATAATGGAAAAATGGCACCGGGTTACCTCGTTTCATGATAAAAATATTTATTACAAAATCAAACTACAGAAATTTTTCGACAATTTTTGTAATAACTTTTTATTATTAAATCGTTAGTTTTCACATACGAGCGCATCGAAATCTATAAAATTATCGATTTTCAAAACGCCGGAAATCTTTCTAGGTTATCTCTTTTCCTACCATATGACTGTAGATAAGTTTAAAAACATATAGGCAAAGCCAATAACAGTACTATTATAATATAATTATAATATCAGCCCATAAATGTCCTACTGCCGGGCTCGGGCTTCCCATTTTAGAGGGACCTGACAGTATACCCGCCACGCTTGTCCAATGCGGCTTGGCAGGTTTGACACATCGGTTATCTCGATGTACAGGTTGTATCACGATGTTTTCCTTCACCATTATTAGCACGTGGTAATTGTAACAATATACACATTAGATCAGAAAACTGACTAACTGGTGCATGCGTTCCGGCCAGGATCGAACCCGCGCCCTTTGACTTCGGGACGCATGCGCTAGCCATTATGCTACCACGACTTATACAACAGTATTAATGTGTAGCAAACTATGTCACTGTCAAGAATTTTAAAAAAAGGTGGGACGGCGGTTAAGTTTAGCTCTCGCTAGAAATTCAAAAATATCAGCTGTTCATAATTCTTTTATAAATATTATTGCATACGTTCCAAAATTTTATTAAACTAACAATATGTTCCCGCTGGGGACCAAGGCTATCCTTACTTTGCCTAAGAAAACCTGCCAACATATACCAGACGCGGACAATTATCGATGTAGCTAATATTAGAGCTGTGGAACTACTTGACAGGAAGAGCTTCCAAGGCTTCGACAGGCTAGTATACCCTTTTGTGCATAGAAGTCCACCGGTTGTCACGGAAGAGATTAAATACATATGCTACACAATTATCTTCTATAGTTCATTGACCCACCTAAACCTATTCTGTGGCCAAGGAGGAGGAGCTGGATCTTCCCCCCCACGTCACAAAGTCAAATGAGTTAGTAATTGCAGGTACCTACACATAGCAACTAAATCCCCGAGGACTAATTGAAATCCCCACTCTTAACACCACTTAACAACACTTAACTATTTAACACGGCATAAGTAAACATAACAAACAATAACTGGTAATCCAATAAGCCAATACATTCTCAGCGACATTTCCACCCTACTTTTGGGTCCGTGACATATTACTCTCTCAGTCACTGTCCCCTTGAGATTTAAAAATAAACAATTATTGCACAATCAAAAATCCACTCGTGCGCAAATATTATAAATCAGTGTTTATAGTGTACAGTTACGTCACTATCGCCGCCATTGATGCGGCGTGCGGTGGGGCACGCGCCCGCGCATCCCGTCAACAGCGTGCAGCCACGAAATTGGCAAAAATAATATTTCCATTTACATTCACATCATCATCATCATACGAGTGTTAAATCTCGATTGCATTCGGAGCGTTCGCTCCGACAGTCAGGGTCCGTTTTCCTATTTTTTCTTCTCCACTTCGCACGGTGCATCCCGCATTTTGACACCATTGGTACGCATGATATCCTTCACAACATCAAGCCAGCATTTCTTGGGCTTTTCCCTTCGAACGGGAGGAGGCGACATAGCTAGGCTACATTTATTCCTCATGTAATTAGTCCGTCTCCGCAAAGTATGGTTGTACCAGCGTAAGCGACTCTCTTGCAGTTTGTCTGCTATATGACGGACATGAAGATTGCCGCGGATGCGGGAGTTCCTAACACGGTATTTTCGCGTGACTCCACACATCCATCGCAACATATTAATCTTCATAACATGCAGCTCTTGCTTGTGCCACTCAAGCACAGGCCAGACTTCACTGCCATA
This sequence comes from Dendrolimus kikuchii, assembly GCA_019925095.2. Lineage (NCBI taxonomy): Eukaryota > Metazoa > Arthropoda > Insecta > Lepidoptera > Lasiocampidae > Dendrolimus > Dendrolimus kikuchii. The sequence goes on from CM034387.1 coordinate 4,377,098, forward strand.
GAGATTTCTTATTTATATTTACATTTGTACATGATTTATAATTTATTAAAATAATATTATAAACGAATACAATAAAATAAGACTTAGTTATTTTGTATTCTACCTATAATCCCTCAAGTAAAATATTCAGTCTAGGTCACTGTCTTCTATACGTTCGAGTTCTTCACATTTCCACTTTGAGTTATATAAAAAAAATACTAATGATAATTATCTAATTATGTGTTATGTATAATATCCTTTATTATAACCTGTAGCAAACAAACAGACACATGGCCCACCTGTTTAGATGAATACAAAAATAATCTTACAGACTAAACCATATCTAATAATGCACAAAAAGCAGTCTTATTACTAAAAAGCAATCTTTTCCAAATAACTTTAGTAATAAATTGAAATGATAATGGCGATGGTGGTTACGTGACATGAATGAATGAAAACAATTTATTGTTCACCAAAAATTAAAAGTACATTCTTCAAACTAAGTACAGTAAATGTTGAACAAAAGGCGGCGTAACATAGTAAGATTACTTAAATTTTAATAATAAAGCTTATATATATGCAGAAGTTTTATACATTAAATAGATTATAATAGTTTCTTTAGTAACTAAATACATAAACCAAACATTGCCCCGCGGCTAGGCCGTGGGTCAAGCAGGCCCTGGTGAATAGCTCTGTTTTATTTACATAAACACTTAATTAGGTTTCTATATATCGTGGGCGAAACCGCAGGCAAAAACGATTGTGTAAATCCGGTGCGTGGTTTAGGACGACTTAGCGTATATATAGGTACACGCAGATAAACGCAGAAAGCGACTTGGTTTTTATACTATGTAAAGAAGATTGGAAACTAATTACAGTAAAGAAAACTTAGCGTAATTAATAAAAGCCTATCAGTTATATTAATATTATATTCTACTTGAAATCCCTTGAGATTATAAGCAGAATACTGAACTTTTTTTTTATTGCAGGAGCTCAGCAGACAGGCAGACGGCCCACTTGATGGAAAGCGGTTACCATCGCCTATGGACATTTGCAACACCAAAGTTGCTACAAATGCGCTGCTGCTCTCTTAAGGGAAACTGCAACCTGGTCACTATGCCAGAATACAACTCAAGGTTGTTATGGTGGCATACTTTAGACCAGGGGTGGTAGCCATCCAGTCGGGCAAATGCCCTACCACCTGGCTGTGGGTTGTTAAGTCGCCTCTTACGACAGACCGCCCGGCCGCAGGAAATTGTATTCTTTCTCCGTTCCTGCACGGATAAAGAATAAACGGACTTACATCATTTAGGCGTTTAGTAAAAATATTAAATATTACCGTAATCTGCCCAATTCGCTATCGCAAAGTAACTGCCGCCGCTAATCTCGTAGCCCCAATAAAAACCGCTTGCCATTTCATGGGAACCGTGATCTATACAATATAAAGTTAATTGTGCGATAGATACCCGTAATGACGAGGTCCCGCTAGATTTATGGGGTACCCATGACAACCCGAAAGTGCCCCAACGTATTTTATAACAAATAAAACAGAGAAACATATTGTATGTACGGTAAATTGATAGCTTGCTATTTTTGAGCGTGGGAGACATTTCATTTAAATGTTTTTAATTATATTTTTGAAAACGACATGACTGTGTAATACAAGTTTCTATTTGTATTACACTTTTATTAATTAGTTACTGCTAATTGAAAATAGTCGTGGAAGGCCACGACACACCTTCCATGATCAAATTGATCGTGTACTAGCAGAAGCTGATGTCAGGAGCCTTAAGAATAGACGAGCGTGCATGACAAGAGCTATCAATGTCAAAGAAGCAAGTGAGGTGTGTAAGAATAAGCCTGAATGGCGCTCTGTTATTCTTGCCTACCCCGCAAGGGAACTGGCGTGAAGTTATGTATGTATGTAATTGAAAATAAATTAGAAACTAAACTACCTTCAAAATATATTGTGGCTACCGAGGGTAGAAATTTTTGGAAGAGTAAGCCGCTCTCAAGACTTTTAGAAAAAGGCAGAAGACTCTGGTAAGAAAAGATAATGACAGATATATTGTAGAAAGGGATAGATGATGAATAACATAATAATGAAACGAAGATCGAAATTCTAGAATAGAAGATTCAGGAAGGAAAAAATAGATATAGGTAGATGTTTAGAAAGAAAGAGACAATAAACAAAAGAATTACAAAAAGAAGATCGAAATTATGGATTCCAGAAGATTCTTCCGGGTATATAAGCAGCGTTAGGCGCGTCTACGGGGGAGTTCAGTTAAAGACAGCAAAGCGACAAGTGTGATACGGGAGAGTTGGAAGAAGAGTTTAGTAGAAGAGTGGCGAGATTAGTGAAGAGTGTACTGGTGAGTTTGGTGACAAGTTTAGTGGGCAGTTGAGTGAGGGAGCAGTTTAAGGAGATCCAGAAGCAAGCTACGCACGGTAAATTCAGAGACCACCATAGCAGCAGGAGGTGGTCTACGCAATATCAGCGATGGTATCGTGAGTGAAATATCTTATCGTCGGGACAGTGCGTTGTTAGTTGCAGTGTAAGTTAATAAAAACATTTAGTTAAAAAACTGGTGTTTCCTTCCAATCCCAAATGCGTATCCCCGCTTGCACGTAACAAAATATACATATACTAGCTGTCCCGACTTTTGTCACAACAGAAAATTTTCCCTTCGAAATGTAATGGTGCAATCTTAGTATATTTATTAAATATCTCTCGCAGTGCTATTTTTACCCTTTCCTTAATAGTTTTGATTTAATCATATGGTCCTTCGATTTCGGCAATAAAATAAATACCAGCGCATTGGCAAGTAAAATCTAATACACATAAGGCGAAATAGGTGCAATAAAAGTTGGAGCAATATTACTCTTCAGCATCCACCTATAAAAAGGGTAAACAGCGAGCGCAACATATTTTCCGTTTGCTGCAATAAAAAAAAGCATCGAGAGCAATATCATCACCATCAAGAGGAAAAGTCAAAATTTTCATCAAAGGTTTGGCCGACATTTTGAAATTAAATTACAAGGAAGTCAAGGACAATTTCACTTCATAGAAGATAGCGACGTCTACAGCTATTTCAGGATAACAGTGCATGCTGTTTTACGAACATTTCTTTTTCCAAAGAAGATTTAAACAGGACTTTGACACGGTTTTCTTTTTTAGTGACAGTTTATTTATAATTTCTTTGATAGACTTCAACGTCAGACAATATTTATTTTATTAGTGTTAATTATATATTTTAGTTTAGTTTTACATAATTATAATGGAAGACCTTAAAAAATTAAGAGCGGCTCGAGGCTATGTTAAGTCGGCTCTTAGTAGGATATTTAGTTTTTTGGAGAATACAATTGAAATACAAAATAGTTCAAACTCAATTTTAAAAGCGAAACAAAAACGGTTGGAACAATTATTTAATGAATTAGAAAATTACAATAAAGAAATTTTGTTTTATGACGAAGGTGATAATGGAAATAGCGAAGAGATTGAAGAAAAATACTTTAACGCCCTTGAGATTCTCAATGAGCGCATAAACAATTCTGAAGCCGATACAGGTAATTGTTCAACTTTTAAGGCGAAGCTGCCAACAATTCATATACCTAGCTTCACGGGAAAATATAGTGACTATACACCTTTCATCAATCTTTTCAAAGCAATAGTTCACAATGACAAATCAATAGATAAGAGCCAAAAATTATATTACCTCAGATCATTTTTGCAAAAAGAGCCACTTGATTTGATTAAAAACCTCCCTTTGGCTCCAAATAGTTATGAAGAAGCCCTTCAACTGCTAAATGACCGTTATAATCACACTTTCAAAATTGTTAATGAACACATTAATTCGTTACTCGACATGCCTTCCTTGTATAAATCAACATCAAATAATATTCGTGAGTTTGTGGCACACATAAAACAATGTTTAGGTGCTTTAAAAAAACTTAAACATTCGAACAGACACTTGGGATCCTATTTTATTAGCGGTTTTATATCGAAAATTAGATTCGTATACATTAATGGCCTATCAATTAGATAGGAATGCCACTGTGGATTCAACTGTAGCTGAGTTTTTGTCATACCTGGATAAGAGGGCCTTGGCTTTGGAATACGTTCAGTCTTCATCATCCTCAGACAAAATCCACAATCCTAAGTTAGCTATAAACATGACTACTACCTTTGGATCCAGGCCATGTTTATACTGTAAGTCTGCAGAACACAAATTATACACTTGTTCTGATTTTAAACTTTTGGCAACATCTGATAAATTACACTTTGCTAAAGATAATAGATTATGCAAAGTGTGTCTGAATGCTCACCAAGGTAAGTGCAAATATCACTTTCGGTGCAAATTATGCAGGCAGGCACACAATACTTTGCTTCACGAAGAGGTCTTACCTTCGCAACCAACTGTGTCACTGATATCTAATGCATCTTCTAATAAAGTTTTACTACCGACGGTTAAAGTAAAACTTCATTCAAAAAGTGGCCAGGAGGTGCGCATAAAGGCAATATTGGACTCGGCTTCCCAAATATCGATCGCAACGAGCAAGTTATTAGATGTCTTAGGCATTACTCCTACTAAGAATAATACAAACATAATAGGGGTCAGCAACAAAAACAATGCTGTGCATTATTCTGTGCCCCTTGAAGTATGCTCACTTAATTCACCATACAAGGTGACAATTGACTGCCTTGTCTTGGACAAAATAACATCTAAGATTCCTCAATCCAAGGTAGACGTTTCATCCCTTCACATTCCTCCTGGAATGCAATTGGCAGATGACGATTTTGGTATACCATCCGATATTAGCATGTTAATAGGCGCTGATATATTTTTCCAGGTGATGATTCCAGAGCAACATAATTTGCTTGATCACTTTTTTGCACAACATGAGTTCGATGCTCATGATCAACACCTGCAACCTCGCTTTATTAATACAAAATTCGGGCATGTAGTCGCTGGAGCCTTGCCACAGCGGTCCGATTGTAATTCAAGTAAGGTTTCTTTACTATGTTTGGAAGGTGAATCCAATATAAACGAAACTTTAGAAAATTCTTTGAAAACAGAAGATATAAGTGAAATCTGCAATGAACAGATTTCAGAACCAGAGCTATGCAAAACTATATCCAACACTGCAACTCTGTATCGTGATAACAGATTGCAGGTTGACTTGCCGTTAAAGTTTCCCGTAAGCGAGATAAATAATTTTATTGGGGATTCTTTAGATTTGGTTTTATATAGGTTTTTAAAATTAGAGCAGAAGTTCCACAGAAATACTAAATTTTATTCTTTTCTCAATAAATACTGTAAGAAAATGCCGCGCGTGTGGGCTTTTATATTCTGGTTTTCCAATAATTTAACCTCGCATCAAATAGGATGTTTAAAACCCTACCTTGATAGCAAAAATATTTTTAAGGTGGGTGGCAAGGTTGATACATCAAAAAATGTGCTTTTTTCACAATGGCGTCCTATTCCTTTACTTAAGCTATTTAGTTTAACGAAACTTACTATTCATATTGAACATATTCGTTTACTACAGCCTACATGTAACTCATTATTCTCGGGTATAATAAAAAAGTACTGGTTAATGAACTGGTACAATCATGTAAAAATTTATAGATGGTTAGTGTATTTTAAAATGAAGTAAGTAGAATCTGCTTAACAATTTACGAGCAGCTTAAAAGGCGTTAGCTAAGAATAATCTTTTATTTTAGTTATTGTTTTAATGATATGTATGTTTTTGTCGAAAAGTTATAATTGTAGTAATTAATTTTCTATTTTGTTTCTATACCGTTAAATGTTCATACGTTAAACTATCAAATTATATAAGGTATTGTAATTTATATCTATATTTTATAAGACAATCAGCGTGATACCAGTATGCTGGCTTCAAGGCATAACAATATATTACCCAAGAGGTAACGAAAATTAAAATATTATTCGGTATGGTGCTTAATTTCGCCGCCGCGCCCCAGCATGTTGGCAACACCAACAAACAATTGAAATTTGACTTTTGTCACAACAGAAAATTTTCCCTTCGAAATGTAATGGTGCAATTTTAGTAAATTTATTAATATCTCTCGCAGTGCTATTTTTACCCTTTCCTTAATAGTTTTGACTTAGCCCTAGTGCCACTTTTATACAGGGCTAATGCCTCTAATATGATATGACTCTTAATACATACAGTACATACTTAGTAGTCGGGATCAATTTAAATTAAACTATATTAAGTGAAGTTTTTGTTCAATAGGCGCCGACAAGTTGGGTCCAGGGCTCGGCAAAGGATACGCCACACCGACACTCTCCGACACTTTACGAGCAACCAAGTGCGCAGGTTAGTATTTTTCCATAACCAGACATCTATAGTTGCAATGGTTTTGGTGATATCATAATCATTATTATAAGCAAAGAACAAATGTTGAAAAATATGATCACTTTTGTGTCTTAATAAACATAAGCCGATATCAGAACATCATTAATGTCTATAAGTTTCGATAAATCAACCAAAATTATCTATATAAATTTGAATAATTAATGTCAGAGAAGGGTAGCATGTCTCCTGTCAAAGGCATACTTCACACTGGAGTCAATTGAGAGAAGAGCCAAGAGGTTGATTGGTAGCGACCAGCTTGTCAATACAAGGCTTCAAAGCTTAGAGCATCGACGCCAGGTGGCTAGTCTGTCGGTTTTTTTTATAGGATTCATTTCGGAGAGTGTGCGGTTGAACTCTTTGACCTGATTCCACCTACACCATTCCATCTTCGGACCACAAGACGCTCTGGTTTGCGCCATCGTTTCACAGTGGAAACGCTACCAGTGCGTACTAAACGTTTCGCCTCCACGTTCCTTCTGCGTACGGCAGAATTGTGGAATGCACTACCAGAGTCCGTGTTTCCAGAAAAGTACAATCCGGGAATCTTCAAGTCTCGTGTGAATAGGTATTATCTAGGTAAGCGTGCTCCATCTTTGACCGCATCATCGTCCGGCACTGGACGTGATCGTGGTCAAACGCAAACCTATCTATAATAATTAAAAAAAAACAGCGAAGTATAGCCAGCCAGCCTTACTGGTACGTTTTCCTCTGGACCTCTGGCAGCGACGGCATAGCCTTCTATTGGCTTATAGTTTTATTTTTAGTACATACATACATACATACATAACTTCACGCCAGTTCCCTTGCGGGGTAGGCACGAACAACAGAGTGCCATTTAGGCTTATTCTTACACACCTCACTTGCCTCTTTGACATTCATAACTCTTCTCATGCACACTCGTCTGTTCTTAAGGCTCCTGACATCACCTTCTGCTAGTACACGATCAATTTGATCATGGAAGGTGTGTCGTGGCCTTCCACGACTTCTGCATCCATCCACTTTTGCATTGTATATCTGTTTAGTCATTCTTTCATCATGCATTCTTTCCACATGCCCGAACCACCGGAGCATTCCTTTCCTTACCTTCACCCCGACACTCTCTTTCAGACCAACTCTCTTTCTTACTTCGGTATTACGAAGTATTATTTATATACGGTATTTATTTTTAGTGTAACTATTATATAAATGATTTATGTACATGTATAAAGTGTTCTTTGGGGAGCTAGCGCAGATGTAGATGGAGTTTTCAGGGTTCAAAAGAAGTGTCTACGTGCTATATATGGTTTACATGTGGACTCATGTAAACCTCTCTTCAAAGAACACAAAATTCTTACTGTATCTACCCTCTGTCTACATTAATGATTTAGCAGTTTTCGTGAAACGGAATCCAGATTTCTTCCCTGATTATGGAGAATCAAGTCAGAGACTACTGAGGCCCTCCATAAACAATTGACTTTTTTATACATTGTGCAACCTGTCCTGAGAAAAAAAATCTAATTTTATGGGGGTTGAAATATTTAATAATGTGTCTATTGACATAAAAAGTGCTCATTTAAAATTTATTTAAAATCAGTCTTCACAATTGGTTATTAAAGAAATATTTTTACTCGGTGCATGATTATTTTAATTGAAACAATATATGAGGCTGTGTGATATTTATATTGAAATTAGTTGTTTAACTTTATATATATATATAAATCAATTGCTATTCGTTAATCTCGCTAAAACGAGAACGGCTTGACTGATTTAACTAATTTTGGTTTTGAATTATTTGTGAAAGTCCAGGGAAGGTTTAAAATGCTTGTAATATAATAAAAACAACAATTTCGCTTTCCCTTAGAAACTATTCCTACCTGTCAAACATTTGATGTGCGTCCCGTCCCGTCGTTTAGAAATGAATTAAATTTAAAAGTAAACCTTTTTTTATGGGAAAAACACTCATTAATGTCTTAATATATTATGATTCTAAAATAATATAAAAAAATTAACAATATAAATTACATTTAGTATCTCAATATTTTATTTATGAAATTTTAGGAACATAATATTAAGACCTTAATGAGTGCTTTTCCCTTAAAAGCAGAAAATACCTAAAATTAATTTGGCGTAGTATCCCTTGGCGGTGTCGAAATACTAGCTGTGCCCGCGACGTCGTCCGCGTGGAATTTGCTTTCAAAACCCTCCGATTTTGAAACATTCTTCATTGGTGCTCCGATCCTATTGGTCTTAGCGTAATGATATATAGCCTATAGCCTTCCTCCATAAATGGGCTGTCCAACACTGAAAGAATTTTTCAAATCAGACCAGTAGTTCCGGAGATTAGCGCGATTAAACAAACAAACAAACTGCTCAGTATAAGATATGAATTGAAGACATGAGTGAATGAAAGGGATATGTTACAATAGGTAAATATTGATAAAATGGTCTACAATGCTCTTTTACTATCACTTTGCTATACATATAACTCCTTCATTACTTACTATTTTCAAAATCAAATTCAAAAAGCGTTGTTTTAAGTTCTAATATGGTTTCCTTGCCTGTTTACATTACATATTTTACACATTACATTTTCCTTTAACGTATTTTTTTAATGTCACAAAACTCCTTCATCTACTCATGTCTTCAATTACTAGCTGAGCCAGCAAACTTCGTACCGCCTCAGAATCAATAAGTAAAAAAGCTAAATGCAGAATGTTTCAACTTTAGTAAAAAATGTGGTCAAAATTTAACCGGAACGAACATCAGACGTTTGACATTCCTAACCAAAAAAATGAAAAAATAAACTTTACTTTTAAATTGAACCTTGAGTTGTGTTCCGGCATCAGTGACCAAGTTCCAGTTTCCCTTAAGAGAGCAGCAGCGCATTTGTAGCGACTTTGGTGTTGCAAACGTCTATAAGCGATGGTAACCGCTTTCCATCAAGTGGGCCGTCTGCCTGTCCGTTGATCTCCTTCAATAAAAAAAAAAAAAATCTGAATGTCTTTTAAATCTAAACGAAGGGACGAAGATCAAATATTTGACAGGTAGGAATAGTTTCTAAGGGAAAGCGAAATTGTTGTTTTTACTATATTCCAAGCATTTTTTTCGTATTTACTCACCTTTTAAAGCTTCCCTGGACTTCCACAAATAATCCGATACGAAAATTAACCAAGTCAGTCCAGCCGTTCTCGAGTTTTAGCGAGACTAACGAACAGCAATTGATTTTTAAATATATATATATATAGATTCGTCTCCACAGTCATATGAGGTAGTAATAATGTGGTGGAACTAAAAGGCTAAAGTTTGAAACACAATTTCAAACGGATCACATTAAATTTTCAATTACGTGCTTTTTTGGGGGTTTATAAATATATTATTTACCAAAACTGAACGCTCGATACTTAGATCAAACTTGGCCGATTTTTGAACAACACTTGCTTACACTTATAGTATACTGTTTTAATATGAAACGTATTGAAAAGTACTTGAAAATGTTCAGCACGTGACGCAACGTGTCGCTTTTCCTAATTAAGAGCTCTTAGCCACTATGTTTGAATGAGCTTTTGTAGTTACTAATATTGATTATAAGCAACCATACTTTGTTATGTTCAAACTATGTTTTTTTTATAGCATGAGTTCAGCAGACACGCAGACGGCCTACCTGATGGAAAGCGGTTACCATCGCCTATGAACATTTGTAACACCAAAGGTACTACCTATATGCTGCCGATTTTTAAAGGGAGACTGGAACTTGGCCACTAAAGCCGGATTACAACTTGTAGGGGGTGTTCCTACATAGGATGTTAATGATACTATGTTTGAAGATGTTAATTGTTTATTTCTTAATTTATGCTAATGGAATGATGGTGCTAATGATTGTGCTAAGATCAATGGCTTTTTTGCCGACGGACCGAGTACGGTGCTAAACGAATGTACGGTTGTTAATAGCCAGTGCACAACTTAAAGTAGTTATGGCGGCATACTATAGGCCAGGGGTGGTAGCCATCCAGACGGCCTGGAGGTGGGTTTTTTCGACAGACCGTCGGGCCGCAGGAAATTTGATTAGTTCTCCGTTCCTGCGCGGATGTTTGTTTATTGAAGACTTAGTAGTTTTGTTCTTGAAGTGAAACTTTAGAGTCTTTGTGATTTGAAAGAAAGAAAGAAAGAATTGTTTTATTTAGGACAAATAAACATGTTAATAATACTGAGTAAAATAAAAGATAACTGCATCAATATAAGTCCTAAAATTGGACCCAGACTCAGCGTAATGCTAGCTGCTAAGGCCAGCGCTGTTCTTCCGCCTAGGACCAGCAGGTAGAGTCACGGAGGACAATACAACACAAATAATATATCAAAATGGGTTATTACACATACTTACATCGAAATGATAATAATAAACATATATACATAGATATATAAACATAGTGAGATACGTGAACAAAAAACAAGTATGTAAATAAAATAAACAGATTATTGTTAATGTTATCATAAGTGTTAGTAAAAATGGGCGTAAAGCACTTGTATCATGCCTTAAGTTACTTTGTGCCTTTTGCTGTTCGCAAAGGGATTTCTTTAGTGTGACCCTAAAGAGTGACACTGATGAGGCGTTTCTTATAGGTGGAGGAATGTTATTCCAGCACTTTGTTGCTGCATAACGGAAACTACCTCTGAATACAGCTATTCTATAACGTTCCATTCCGTTCCATTTGAAAATCGATGAAACGAAAAAGTGGCTCTGAAAAGAGGTAAACAAAATTTCATCCTTATTTAATTCGAAATAAAGCACATTTTTCTTTACGCGTTAGTATTAATTTTTAATTTAAATATAACTTAAAATATTTCAAACGAATTTTAGCTCTATTTCTATGTACTTAAGGCTGACTCTTTTATACGTAGATCAAAGGAAATGCGTAACAGTGCATTGAATTTTGAACTTTATAATAGTTATTTGAGGTGTAATTTAGATTGAATTTTTTGAATTATAATATATTGACAGATGTACCCTAAAGGAATTATATATATTAATAAAAGTTAGAGAAGTATTATCTGCGAGTATATTTGGTGAAGTTTCACTTCTATTGCGTTTGAAATGCACAATAGTGTTATATTCTGTCTGTGCAGGAACGGAGAAAGAATATAATTTCCTGCGGCCAAGCGGCTTGTCGTAAAAGGCGACAAAACAACCCACAGCTAGGTGGTAGGGCATTTGCCCGACTGGATGTTTACCACCCCTGGTTTAAAGACGGCCTCTGTGGTCGAGCGGGCTAAGCCTTTGCCGGCCTACCTCACTGCAACGCAGAGGCTCCGGGTTCCATTCCTGGTATAGTAAATTTCGGAAAACGTTTTTTCTCCGTTATTTACTATGGTCTGGGTGTCTGGGATCGGCCCCAGAGTAGCCCGGTTGTATATTACCCATAACACAAGCGTAACTTGCTTAATTTGGGGATATACAATGTGTGTGTTTGTCTACCGATTATTTTTAAAAAAAAAAGTATGCCGCCATAACAACCTTGAGTTGTGTTCCGGCATTAGTGACCAGGTTCCAGTCTTGTTGCAAATGTCTATAGGCGATGGTAACCGCTTTTCATCAAGTGGGCCGTCTGCCTGTCTGCTAAATTCCTGCAATAAAAGAAAAAGGACTTGTCATTTAAGCAATATAAATGACGTAAACTTAAAGCCTTAAAATCTGAAAGTTTACTCTATCAGTCAATAATAGCATATTAAATATTGATGTCATCTGTATTCCCATGACCATTATTGGGTAACATTCGAGTGCCGTAATTAAGGGATAACACACACCGAGCACATCGAATTGCGGCGCGTGCGCGCCATTCGCACAGATTTGCGGCGACAAGCGTGAACTCTTCATTTTTGACCCCTCATTTGATATCTTGTAGGGTTGATTTAATTCACTAATTGTTTTGCTCGAGTTGTTCATTTTGTTCGTCAGATTGTCTGACTGTTGTTCCGATACCAGAATAGAAATTAAAACGGTAAAATAGAAGTTATCATCGCATTATTAATCATCATATTTATAACGTAGTAGAGCCATGCTGCAATCGTTATTTTGATGCTTGATCGGTGTGATACCACACTCTTACGGAATGTCGCCGTGAAACGATTAGCGTTGAGCTAATTACTATCTCATCAAAATCGCCGGACACTCTCTTCTCAATCGTAGTATTGCCTGATTTCGGCACGCCGCTCTATCTTTATCAATATTTAAGCGAAGACTCGCGATATGAGTGTTAAGAATTTTTGGTACTTTTGCAGTATTCATTTAATTATTAGGTAATAATATTTTTTTCTACTATTATTCTGCCTCGAAAATATCAAGAAGATATGGTAGATTTAGTAGAATACGATTTTTTTTAACTATCGCAATGGAACTGTACTTTGAATACCTTCGCAACGCGCAGATAGGTACTGAAAGAGCAGAATCGGGCCCCTGTGCGCTTAGTGCACGCTTTTTTACTACTTGATCACTTTCAAGTTAACGCAATTTTGTATGGGAATAACTTAGCGGCATCTCTTGAGCGTTAAAATAAACATAAATCGTGCCATACAAAATTGCGTTAAGTTGAATGTGATTGAGTAGTAAACAACTCGTATTATATTCTTTATATCGTACTAGCGGCCCCGGCAGACGTTGTCCTGCTCTGAAAGAATAAAATTCTAGGAGCCGACCCCAGCGCCAGCTACCTGTTCCAATTGTGGATTTAAACCATCCGGAGACCCACTCAAACATACAAAAACAAAATCACCAAAATCGGTCCAGGTGATTAGGAGGAGGACTCTAGAACCCGATCTCAGTGCTACCTACCGGTTCCAACGGGATAAAAAAGTATCTTATATCCGTCTCCTAGTTCTAAGCTACCTCTCCACCAATTTTCAGCGAAATCGGTACAGCCGTTCTTGGGTTATAAATAGTGTAACTAACACGACTTTCTTTTATACATATAGATTATAGTCTTTTAATATTTAGTTATTGTTGTTATGGTATTTTTTCTTTCTATTTCCATTAAAATTTTTGTATGTACTCTTCATATACTTTTTTCATTTGCCTCTGTCCGTCTATGTCATTAATAGCCCTAGTGGAAGATCAGCGCTGGTTATCTTAACCGGCAATTTGCTGAGCTAAGACCAATTTAGGGCTATATTTACTTATTGTTTTTTTTATTATGCATGATGAAAGAATGACTAAACAGATATACAATGCAAAAGTGGATGGATGCAGAAGTCGGGGAAGGCCACGACACACCTTCCATGATCAAATTGATCGTGTACTAGCAGAAGGTGATGGCAGGAGCCTTAAGAACAGACAAGCGTACATGACAAGAGCTATGAATGTCAAAGAAGCAAGTGAGGTGTCTAAGAATAAGCCTAAATGGCGCTCTGTTGTTCGTGCCTACCTCGCAAGGGAACTGGCGTGAAGTTATGTATGTATGTTTTTTTATTTAAAAAGTTTAGGTGATTTTTATTGTAGTTCAAAATAAATCTATTTCTTTCTTACTTTTTATTAAATACTTCTTGGTATCATTGTTCCACGATTCTCACGGGTATTCCGTGATTTTGTGATTAGTCGCACTCGGAGTCGCGTTACCGCCCACCCGTTTAAGCGTCAGCGATCAGTCACGGATGTGTTCCGGATACAAATGGCGGAATGATTCACTCGCTAATGCACCCTATACTCAATATAAGGGTGTTTATTTGTTTGTTATTATTTGAATAGTGTACTGTAATAATTGCCAAGCTTCATATCTGAGAAGACAAGGAAGACAATATAAAAATTAAGTAGAAGATATTAAGAAGCTACTAATACTAAGAATCTGGAGTTTGCTATCTCATTCGCACCCACATTTTTAAAGACATAAATTTTGTATAATAAATATAAAAATAAAAATTTACTTACAAATAAACTATACTATAAACAAATTTCTAATAAATATATACACTAAAAGATAAGAAAAAACATTATAAATTACAATCGATCCAGCCCGACCAGACTGCTGTCGCTAGGCAGTGTGCCTAGGTGGCTGGCAGCATTACTCCACTGAATACATACACTAATCCTTTGAGCGAAGTAAGCCTTTCGGTCGCCTGTGGCCGGATATAAATTTTCAGAATTTACTTTCAACAAAACTCTAGTACTCAAATCTCGACAATAACATTACAAATTTTTCAGAAAAAAATTAATCTGATTCAGACAAGGTTTCATATAGTATTTAACAAAAAATCTATTAAAAAAAATGTATGGTTATTATTTACTCTATGAGAGTAAATTAGATTAGGCTGTCATAGAGTAAATAATGTCGGCGATAGGCTAAATAAAACTTTAACAATACTCATTGACACTTAACATCTTTGTCTTCCGTGATCATGGCCACTGAAAAGTGGCCGAAACGTCGGAAAAACCAAAATCAAATAAATTACCGCGCTTAAAACCGTTTAAACGTAGTTTTATTATGTATACAAGTCACGAAAAGTTTATAAAATATTACGTATAACACAGGTACAAATATAGGTATAAACGAACTCAACAAAACCAAACGTAATGCAGAAGGTCGTAATTCAATAAAACGAGCAAAGTCCGTCACTATTAGATTCCCGATTGTACACACGTCACGCCTTGGTCGTAGTTCTGGCTTAACTGCCCCTCTCCCCATCAGGCCGTCGTTTTATAAATACAAATGTGTCCGTATCGTAGTCGACATAATCCGCAACACCTGGCTGGTGATTCAGCCGCAAGCGACCATAAAGTGTACAATAAAACAATAGGCTGTTCTCTAGAAACGTATGCCAATAAAGTAAACAAAAGAAGACGATCATAAAAGAATTACAATTATTTCAAATGCCGACAGGTATAAAATGTGTTTTTTTGTATTTTTACAGATTAAGAGTGAAATTTGTTTTTGTCGCAACGTAAGTTGTAACAATATATATATACTATATACAGAAATGTGGCAAAATCAACTTTATGTGAAACCATCATAATTTTATTGTTGAAGATTTGTGTAATGCAGATTAAAATGTATTTGACAAATTATATTTTTTTAAATGTGTGGACTCACGCTGGGGCCGCATCTGCGACAATGTTATAGGTATTTAACGTCGCCGCATACTTCTTTTTTTGTTTTATTGTATAAGTTCAGCAGACAGGCAGATTTTCCACTTGGTGGAAGGCGAATACCATCGCCTATGGACATTTGCAATACCAAAGGTGATAACAATATGCGCTGCTTTCTAAATGGAGACTAGTACCTGGCCACTCAAGGTTGTTATGGCGACATACTCTAGACCACGGGTGATAACCATTCAGACGGGCAAATACCCTACCACCTGGCTGTTGGTGATTTTCTCGCCTGCTACGACAGGCCGTCCAGCCACAGGAAATTGTATTACTTCCGTCCGCCGTTCCTGCACAGATAAATTAAATTAAAATAATTCAAAACGTTACAAATAAGACCGTTAACGAATAACCACATTAGTGCAAATACATGCGTTGTCTGGCGATATGTAACGTCAATATCGCATCACATTTAACGCATTACACCCATCGCCAGATCTGCGTAAAACGGCCTATAATTGTAACATTATCCCAGAGGAAGGCCGACCTTTACGGCCAAGAGTAGAGAAGGACAGGAATACATGGAAAGAACTAGAAGAGGCCTATATATCAAAATGATTCGCTATTTTCTAATATTAGGAACTTGGTACTCACTAAACTTATTAGCAATAGTTTTGAATTTTAAAATAAAATTAATGTATTTTGTAGTAATTACTAACAAGCAACTTCCCTTTGTAAGTTGATTATTAATAATACTTAACTTCGCACACTTCACAAACAAACCAAGACACACAAAGAGCCTAAAAATTAATAACCCAGGCAGAGAAAAGAAAAAACCAACACACATGGCACTAAATAGGTCTATATATAAGTATAGATATAAGGCCAACACTGCACATGCACTTCCTCACAACACCAGCATGTAACTGATACACTCTACATTAGTATAAGTTTAGTATTAAAAATAGGATAAATTAATATAATAAGTGAATCTTAAGGTACACCATAACATATAAATCACTAAATTAATGTCACACACAGTAACAAAAATAAACAATAAGCGTGTATGGACTCTAAAATTTTTCATAGAAATTAAGTAGTAAAAAAAGGTACGGAACTCGAGTCCGTAGATATGTTAATAATAATAATTTTAAAAAATTAACTTCTATTATTACTTCTGAAAGTTAAAAAATCATGTTTGTGTCTGCTTGCAGTGTAAACGGTTCACCATTAGCATATCTTTTATAAGTACAGGAAGAGAGAATGTATACTAATTCCTGCAGGAGGTCTGTCGCAAGAGGCGACATAATAACCCACAGCCAAGTGGTAGGGCATTTGCCTGTGTGGATGGCTACCACCTCTGGTATAGAATATGTAGTCATAACAACCTTCAGTTGTGTTCCGGCTTTAGTGGCCAGATTTCCATACCCCTTTCAGGACGACAGCACATTTGTAGCAAGCGATGGTAACACTTTCCAACAGTACAGCCTGTCTGCTGAACTCCAGCAATGAAAAACATGAAGAAGACCAAGCCCAGCTCCGGGACGATTCTCTCTTTTCTTTCCAATTTTCCCAATTATTTGGGGTCAGCACCGTTTGTATTTCCTTTTTTTTTATTGCAGGAGTTCAGCAGACATGCAGACGGCCCACTTGATGGAAAGCGGTTACCATCGCCTATGGACATTTGCAACACCAAAGGTGCGACAAATGCGCTAGTGCTCTCTTAAGGGAGACTGGAACCTGGTCACTAATGCCGGAACACAACTCAAGGTTGTTATGGCGGCATACTCTAGACCAGGGGTGGTAGCCATCCAGTCGGGCAAATGCCCTACCACCTGGCTGTGGGTTGTTAAGTCGCCTCTTACGACAGGCCGCCCGGCCGCAGGAAGTTGTATTCTTTCACCGTTCCTTCCACTTTCCTCAATTAATCTATATTAGTCAAGGTGGGGAGGTCCGTCACTGGGGAAACTCCATATACCTTTCGTTATTTCTATGTTTGAATAGCAACAACGACAACAAATCGGGTGGTAAAGAAGACACTATTAAATTCTGTTTTTAAATTCATGTTGAAGTATACGAACTTACCCCACTGACGGGCTTCCCCACCTTCACTAATATTATATATGAGAATGACTAAACAGATATACAATGCAAAAGTGGATGGATGCAGAAGTCGTGGAAGGCCACGACACACCTTCCGTGATCAAATTGATCGTGTACTAGTAGAAGGTGATGTCAGGAGCCTTAAGAACAGACGAGCGTGCATGACAAGAGTTATGAATGTCAAAGAAGCAAGTGAGGTGTGTAAGAATAAGCCTAAATGGCGCTCTGTTGTTCGTGCCTACCCCGCGAGGGAACTGGCGTGAAGTTATGTATGTATGTATATATGAGAAAGTTTGGATGGATTTTTGTTACTCAATCACACCAGAACGGCTGAACGGATCTTGATGAAATTTGACACGGAGATAGATTATATATAGTAGTCTGGAACAGCTGTGCTCCTTTTTATCCCGGAAAAATGTACGGTTTCCGTAGGATAACATTAACTCGAGCGTAGCTTATTCTGAAATATGTCCGCTGTCTCAATACAACTAATTACGAAGACTACAGGACCTT
The DNA here is from genome assembly GCA_019925095.2 of Dendrolimus kikuchii. NCBI lineage: Eukaryota > Metazoa > Arthropoda > Insecta > Lepidoptera > Lasiocampidae > Dendrolimus > Dendrolimus kikuchii. The sequence goes on from CM034387.1 coordinate 4,395,123, forward strand.
ATTACTAAACTTAAAGAACGCATCTACATAGAAGTTTATGTATCATTACGCTCGTTTCCTTTTAGCGTAGGCAGTAGGCAATATCATCGCCGGGAGTTTCAACTTTGACTTCACAAATGGTTTTCAGGCCACTTAACCAGGCAACAATTAGAGTGTACCCAGCCGTAACTTCAAAGCCACATCATGCAATTAAAAGTTTCTTTTATGTCAGTATATCATTACGCTTGGTGACCCGGGGTAATGGCAGACGCAGAGAGCTTTTATCTTCTTTTGTGATATAAGTTTCTAAGGATCTAACAAATAATTTGAGATCGGTTGAGGGTAGGATTGTCGCATGAATTCGAAATTACGCTTATAACCAAATTTCAAAGTGATTTTCATTCCTATTTAATTGTATTATAACCTAATAATCTGTTTAATTTTGTATGGTGGTAGCTTATATCCCTGGTCAACATATAGGATACTTTTGATACCGAAAAATTAAAGAGTTCCCGTGGGATAATTAAAAAACCGCACCACGCGGATGAAGTCGCGGGCATCAGCTAGTACATTGTCATATCCATTTTCATTCGGTAATTATGATGTTAGATTAATGTTGCACCACTAAAGTGATAGACCACAAACGTCTACAATCAGCTGATATGAGAATGTTGAGATGGATGAGTGGTGTGAACAGAATGGATAAGGTGAAAAATGAGTTGCAACCGTGACTGAAAAATTGAGAGCAAGATGATTAAGGCGGTATGGGCACGTAATGAGGGATGAAATTCACGTCACAAAATGAATTTTAAACGACAACATTGCAGGTTCCAAATGTTAAGGTAGACCAAGAAAGATTTTTGTTTGAAGTATGATATGATGATTTATGGTGTGAAAAAGACGTATGTCAGAATAGCAGGGTGTGGAAGGAAAAGACATATTGGGCCGACCAGGCCAGGTGGTAGGGCATTTGCCCGACTGGATGGCTACCACCCCTGGTCTAAAGTATGTCGCCATAACAACCTTGAGTTGTGTTCCGGCATTAGTGACCAGGTTCCAGTCTCCCTTAAGAGAGCAGTAGCGCATTTGTAGCACCTTTGTTTTGCAAATGTCTATAGGCGATGGTAACCGCTTTTCATCAAGTGGGCCGCTTGCCTGTCTGCTGAACTCCTGCAATAAAAAAAAAACCTTTGTGGACCCTTCGTTCCATCATCGGCCAACCAGACGCACTGGCATGCGGCACCGCTATATGGTGGACATGCCACCTATACGAACAAAGTGCTTTGAGTCCACCTTCATTATGCGCACCGCAAAGGAGTGGAACTCACTGCCGGAGTCTGTTCTTCCCGAAACCTACAACCTGGGTGTCTTCAAGTCTCGTGTGAATAGGTACCTTCTACGTAAACGTGCTTGATCTTAGACCATATCTCCGCTCAAATCGACCCAGAGAATGGTCAAACGCGAACCTATACGTAATAAAAAAAAAAACCTAAATAATTGGGAGAAGGTAAAAGAAAGAGAATTATGATGTTAGGTTAAAAGATGAAAGAATATGGGATAAGTAGATTTTCTTTTTTTATTTAATTTTACTAACATCTTCATGTATATATTCATGTCTTGTAATTCTATTTAATTATTAACCACTTTCTTGTAGGGGACAAAGTTATTTTCATCCTTTTATTATTAGAGTTGGTCTGAAAGAGAGTGCTGGGGTGAAGGTAAGGAAAGGAATGCTCCGGTGGTTCGGGCATGTGGAAAGAATGCATGATGAAAGAATGACTAAACAGATATACAATGCAAAAGTGGATGGATGCAGAAGTCGTGGAAGGCCACGACACACCTTCCATGATCAAATTGATCGCGTACTAGCGGAGGGTGATGTCAAGAGCCTTAAGAACAGACGAGTGTGCATGACAAGGGTTATGAATGTCAAAGAAGCAAGTGAGGTGTGTAAGAATGGGCCTAAATGGCGCTCTGTTGTTTGTGCCTACCCCGCAAGGGAACTGGCGTGAAGTTATGTATGTATGTATGTATTACATACGTACGTTGTATGTATTATTAGACATAAGTGTTTTTGATTTTATTTTTTATATTATATTTTCTATGTCTATTTCTACTTTTTAACTACATTACATTCAGCATGGTATAAGAACATTCGAAAATAAAAAAATGCTAGATTGTTGTTGAGTGGGTCATAATTGCGTTCAGCAGTGACGCGTGCGTATCTATTCCTCTGGCTGAAGGGTACGTAACAATGGCGGTGGGCCCCAGAGCTACAATAAAAATGTTTTAAGTGTGCCCCCACACGACCCATTGAACAGCGCGCAGCGGCATCGTCACACGCGCACGCGGCGCACGGCGATTCGCTTCCGGCGCGCGACGCGTGCCGCGACTGTTAACGGTATATCCCATAAGAGCGCGCGATTTGAAAATTCATATATAGTCCAAATGTAATTTATTTGCAGCAAGTGAGGTGTGTAAGAATAAGCCTAAATGGCGCTCTGTTTTTGGTGCCTACCCCGCAAGGGAACTGGCGTGAAGTTATGATGATGATGATGATGATGATGATGAGGATGTAATTTATTTGCGATCAATACCGCGAGGTAACGTAATGCTGAAAATGGGCGGCTCATTTCCGTACTTCAATTTTGAGAGAAATGAGGCTTTGTAAGTTTTAAAAAATAAACGAAATTAAGAGTCAAAAAAGGATTCAAAGGTAACTTTATGAACTACTATTACTACTAATCTTCTTATTTGTTATTTAACGGTGTCGCTCAGATTGCGGAGTATTTTCAAGAACATATTTGTTTTTAAGAATGAATAAGTAATAAATATATAAATAAAAAATTTTTTTTTACCAAAAATAAAAAATAGCACATAATAAATACAGTTACAAATCACTTAGGAAACCTCTTCTCATCGTCTCATTTGTTGAAATTCAGATTGAAAGACAAAAATGAACTCGTCCAATTCGGCTTAATCTTCCTTTTCGTAGACTTACACATAGAAAACGGCGTCCTATACTCAATGTTCTACTTTTTCTTTGTGATCCCCATTCACAGATTAAAAAATGTACTATTAGCAAGAAAATTGCCATTCTACACATTATTTTTATGCCCATCGATCCTGATTCTGAAACTGATCAAAACTTCCATGAGGCCAACCCAGGTTGGAGTACTAAAAAAAGTTAGAAATAATGTTCCAGTTTTGTTAATAGCTTCAATGTACAGACACGGCATGTTTAGAATTTTATAATATTATAGAAAATAAGGGTTTGTTAATATCGTAATATACTTTCTTTAAATATAAATGTGTGAGGATGCTTTCCGCTTGCTTCTCTAACTTAAACACTTCCGAAGACAGTATCGCCCAAACTGCAATGTATCAATGATTTATAACTTACCCCCGTGTATTCATTACTGGTGTAGAAATTTAAGCCATTTATTTTGTTAACTGAACACTAAGCCACTGTAGAGGGAGGGCCACCCAGCAGTTTGTAATCTTAATGTCGCTATTGATAATGTTTGTATGTTAATTTGCGACATGAGACTTGCTAATCGTTGAATTAAAGGCATTTTAACATCTCTATACAGCTTGCCTCGATTATGTTATATAAAAATAAAAATATTAAGAGCCCACAAACGTCCCACTGCTGGACTTGGGCCTGGAATTGGAATTTTATATATATATATATATATATATATATATATATATATATATATATATATATATATATATATATATATATAATCACAATAGTAATTTCATTACTATATATACAAAATATAGATACACAGACACTACTTTATTATACACCAATACAAAAATGAACTTAAAGACTACAATTTTATCTAGTTATATAAAATTTAAAAAAAAACGATGGAGAAGACAATGCCATTGTTTTACATTTCTTGCCTGTTTGTCGGTTTGTCTGTTTGTTCGGGGTTTACGTAAAAACTACTGAGCCGATTTCGACGTAGTTTTCGCTGATCGACAGTAAAAATTTTAGACTTTAAATCCGCGCTAATTTTAGTCACGAAGATGCCGCAATGATGATGCCGCACGAAGATGCGGGAATTTCAAGTCAAGCGTGGACGAAATCGCGGACGTATCCTAATGTATGTGTGTGTATATATATATATATATATATATATATATATATATATATATATGTGTGTGTGTGTGTGTGTGTACATATATAATCGCTACGCTTGTTCAAGGCGGTACGGCAGGTTTGACACACCAGGTATCTCGATGTGCAGGTTTCATCACGATGGTTTCCTTCACCGTTATTAGCACGTGGTAATTGTAACAATATGCACATTAGATCAGAAAACTGCCTAACTGGTACATGCGTCGCGGCGAGAATTCGAACCCGCGCCCACGAGTTTGGGTCGCGTGCGCTAGCCATTACGAGACTTGTTATATAAGTAGTACTCGTATAATGCGTGCATGACAAGAGTTATGAATGTCAAAGAAGCGAGTGAGGTGTGTAAGAATAAGCCTAAATGGCGCTCTGTTGACCGTGCCTACCCCGCAAGGGAACTGGCGTGGAGTTATGTATGTATGTATGTACAATGCTGAATGAAGAATTTAAAAAAAGTATAATTATTACTCATAAAATTAAATGATGTTACTACATTAGTAGAATTATTGTTAAAATAGATTATTTGAGTGAATATTATTATAAAAAACTATTAAATACTTCTTGAGTGCATAAACATACCTTTGCTGTCACCTTTCAGATTGATAGACAAACTTCTTGTCATTTTACAAGAAATAGTAATAACGTATATAAATTAACAGTACACAATAGAAATGGCAAATAAAGAGTACTATGAACGTTGGTTGAAAATTAAAGAAGAGTTAAGAAACGCTGTCGCTGAAGATGAACGTGTTCAAGAACTTGCAGAAGGCTTTATTGGTATCAAACCTCAAGCGACTGCCGTTGAAATAGTTGCTAGGGTTTATTGCAAGTACTGCGACTTGTATAACAAGTTATGTGACTGCTATGATCAAATGGAACAAGTCCAACGTAGACCCTATATTAAGAAAATCATTGATGCAATAACATGTCGATTGTTGGAACTTAAAATGACATTAGAAGAAGTTGAAGTATTCGAATTTACATATCCAGAGAATGCTCTACAGCAAATGCTTATGGTGCCTCAAGATATACAAGTATTGTGCCCTTTTTTTTACCCCTTTGAAATCCGTGAACAAGAAATGCAGTACATCATCGACCAGATATTTGCTGGTAACAGAATTGGTGATCCAACTCCTACCCCTTCAGAAATTGAAAGAAAAGAAGAAGAAAGAATAGAAATGGAAAGAATAGAACAGGAAGAAAAGGATGCTGTAATGAAGAGAAAGTTGGCAATGGGAGAAAATATTGTTGAATCCGAACCATCTGTTGTTTATAGCCCAGAAGAACTAGAGGAGATGCGTTTTCGTGCTGAATATGATGGTCATTTATTCAATATACAAAGAATGGAACGCTCTCGTGTAGTAATACGTGAAAAAGCTTATAAAACTTATAAAGACATGAACTTATATTTAGAGTTAGCTGGTTTGAAAGCCCCTCCAGCACGAGAAGAATTGAGAATAAAAGCAGCCCGACTCATTCAACAAATATATAGAAAGTTCATGGAAATTAAACGCGAGCATGTAAGAGATTATAAGCTAAGGGCTAAACTTGGTATGATAATGCCTTCTTTTAAACCACCTTCGGCTAAAAATCAACTAGAAATCGTGAAGGAAAAGAGAAGACAATTCAGAAAAAAATATTATGAGGAATGGTTGGAGAAGAGTGTTAAAGAGAATGCTAGAGTATTAAGGCTTAGAGAAGGTGATATCATGGAAGATATATCAGCAGAAGTCAGACAGTGGTTCCAAGAATGGTATAATAAAGTGAGACTGTTCGATGAATATCCTTGGCCCGAAGAAGGGGGATCCATACTAGTTGTGCGAGGAGAGACCTTCACTATTGAGGAATTCATAGAATGGCGCACGGCTGAAGAAAAAAGATTAAAAGCAGAAGCAAACAGCCCTAAGAGTAAAGATCAAATTAAAGCCGAAAAATTAGCTGCCCGCGAAGAAAAAAAGAGGCTGGCTATGGAAGCACGTGAACGTGAGAGGAAAAAATTGCTAGACTACAAAAAATCTCGTCTCAATCCAAATGGTGATCCTGGTATTTATTTAACAATTGGGGAGAACATAGATGCCGTAAGGGAAGCTCTAAATATATATGAGAATCAGTGGAAAGCAGTCGATTGTCCAGATGCCCCACTTGATGTTATCAAAGGGCACATACTGGAATTAATTACAGAATCCGCGTATCAAAATGCGCAATTACACTTACGACCAATTGTTGATGAAATGATGCGTTTGGAACTAAACTTGCTTAAGAACTCTTTAAAAGTAGACTATTTAGCGGCTGGTATTAATAAGCCACCTATGAGTAAAAAACGTAAAAAGCCTAAGAAAGTTAAACCACCAAAACCTGATAAAGTTAGTCCTACTGCTATGTTTCAGCAATTGGCTGATGAAGGTATAATAAAAAAGTATCCTAACACTACATTGGATGACTATTGGGGCGACCAGAATTACGCTGCAGCAGACATGAGAGCTATTTTATGGACACCGTCATTTCCTCCACATTGTCTTGGAGACGTGAGAGAGCAAGTAAGAGTTAAATGCATTTTGACATTGGGTTCATCGTGTCTAAACGCGAAACGGACACAACTTCTAGTTGGTCCAAAAGCTGCTGGCAAAAGAACGTTAGTGTATGCTATTGCAACTGAAACTAATTCTTTACTAATCGATTTATCACCAATGAATGTCTATAATAAATTTCCAGGCCCTAAGAACCTAAAGACATTGTTTCAATTTGTAAACAAAATCAGTAAATTGATGCAACCAACTGTCATTTTAGTTGACAATGCTGATAAAATGTTCTACAAAAAAGTTCCCAAGGAAGAAAAGATGTATGATCCGACGCGTTTACAGAAGGATTTCTTTAAAGAGATCATAAAGCCTATTACAATGGATGATAAAATTCTAGTTCTGGGCACAGCTACAGAACCTTGGTTAGCAAAAGGAGGACAAATGTTCAAAGTTTTTCCTTCTACGATAATGATACCGAGGACAGATTATAGCAGTATATCTTTTATTCTATCAAATATTCTAATGCAATCTCATGGTGTAAGTCGAAATTTCAACGTTCATAGCGTAGCGCAGGTTTTGCGGGGTTACGACATTAACACTATTAGAAAGGCAATAGAAGCTCTATTGGCAGGTGATAGAACGCCTCAATTGTATCACAAACCTCTTAAGCCTGTGGAAATTGTTGAAAACGTCCTTGAGTTTGAGGGTGCGACGTACACTGGTACAGAGGAGATGCTGATCTTTAACGAGTGGTATTTAACTTACTCGCCTTGGGGACAGAAATATATTGACTACATGTTGATGCTGGAGTCGCAACTGGTGTATAAAGAGAAAGCGGATAAAAAGAAAGCTGAAAAGAAGGGCTAAAGAGATATCTGCAGTATATTGCTTTTACTTATCTTTACATTATTATAATTAAAATTATCTTTGCAATAATTTATAAATAACTTTATGATAAAATATATTAATCAACATACAAATTGACTTTTATATTTTACTTTCAATTCGCGAAGGAAAAGTGCTTTTATAAAAATAGATAGGTACTCTATGAATGGGAGCGGTGTACTTGTAAAATACAGGGGTAATTTTTACCCTCTCGGCGTAAGTAGTAAAACGTTGAACCAAAAGCCACAAAGCAACGTAGTTCGTAATAAACCTACTAGATGGCGTGATATGGAGCTAAGGTTTTGTATCGCACTTGTAACATTGTTTTATAGATGGTGCTACTATTTTATATTTATTGTCTCACTAATAATTTTTACATTCCTAACTAGAAATAACACATTTGATAACATGATTAACAGTAGTCTATAATCATATAAGTATTCAGGTTCTTATCCATTTCTTTTACATTAAGCTCCTAGAATAAATATTTTATATCTAATAACTAGATAAGAATCTGTGTGAATACATCAAGATAATGCAATAGAAACATCTATTATAATAAGTCCGTAACAATCTTAATGATATCAAGATCATCCGCGTAGCATACGATAAATTGCGTTCAAGATCTAAATTGTTAGCGAGTGTCTGACACCACAATCCGTCACCGACCGGCGACCAACCGGGGTCGAGCAATAACGCAAATTTACCAAAAGTGGGTCGCAGTCGCACCCAGCCAAGGTGGGCAACAATAACCGGGCTAACTGTGAACCGGGCGGCGCTTCACCTCTCAGGAAGCCACTGTCTCCGTTCCCCGCCGCCGCTTCCGCCGCGCGGGGTAAGGTGCGGACTGAGCGGGACAATTGGGGACATAGCGGGTTTGAGCGGGGCAACCGGGGACAAAGCGAGCATGAGCGGGGCTGCTGAGCACAAAGCGGGCGGGGCTCGGAAATGGCCCCCGAACACCACCTCGTCACGACAATAGCACTGTCTTCTAGCTAATCTGTAGTAATATGATTAGCCTTTATTTCATGGCGTAGAAGTCGTAAGCCGTCCAGTGGCTTACGTTTTAATAATTAGAATTCAATTTATTTCTGCCACACTTATAATTACATAATGATATTAGACAATTCATTTCTATCTTTGAATTTGGATGAATCAACCAAAGTGATACATATCGGACAAAAACTTGAATCATTCGATGTCCTACGTGTCCTTGCAGTTATGTACTTTTCAACCAAATTCAATTTGGTTGATTCGTCGCATATCAGCATTTCCTTTCAATTCTGTTTTTTTCAACCTAATTAGTCATGGTACATCGTTCAAATTCAACACCCGCTTATAAATAGACGGCCTCTGTGGTTGAGCGGGCTAAGACTTTGCCGGCCTACCTCATTGCAACGCAGAGGCTCCGGGTTCGATTCCTAGCATAGTAAATTTCGGAAACGTATTTTCTTCGTTATTTACTATGGTCTGGGTGTCTGGGATCGGCCCCAGAGTAGTCCGTTGTATATTACCTTACCACAAGCGTAACTTGTTTAATTTGAGGATATACAATATGTGTGTTTGTCTGCCGATTGTAAAATAAGTTATTAATATAAATGTAATTGTGTTAAATTCAGGAGCCTTAAGAACAGACGAGTGTGCATGACAAGAGTTATGAATGTCAAAGAGGCAAGTGAGGTGTGTAAGAATAAGCCTAAATGGCACTCTGTTGTTCGTGCCTACGTATGAAGTTATGTATGTATGTATGTATGTAATTGTGTTAAATTGAATTATTAATTATTATCATTAATATTAAATCTAATGTTGAATTTGTTGTTGGCGGGAAAAAAATAATCGTAAACGTTATTGACAGTCGTTAAAATTACAATATTTATTTTTTGTATTACAAACATCATTACAAATTTTAATTGCTATTAGCTTTCTGAGTGCGGTAGTTTATGTTTGCCGTGGAACACTAGGAATGACAAAATATATAAATAAAAACAAATGTTTGTATGTTTGTCCTCTATGCGTTCCTATACCATTGACCACATTGTGATGAAATTTTGGTAGGGTGTCATAAAGATACCCGCAAGGGTTTTTGGCCCAAAAAACAGAATATATAATTATAATAGCAGCCCATAAAGGTCCCACTGCTGAGCTCGGGCCTTCCATTTTGGGGGAACAGACAGTATACCCGCCACGCTTGTCCAAGGTGGCTTGGCAGATTTGACACATCGGTTATCTCGATGTGCAGCTTTCATCCTGATGTTTTTCTTCACCGTAACAATACGCACTTCAAAAAAACTGCCTTGGAAAAAATTAACAAAAAAATGAAAGAAGTCGGTGCTTAGAAATTTTCAAAATATAGTAATTTTTATGTTTTACTTTGCACCGACTTCAAGATGTTTTAGATAATATATATTAATAATAATAGCTTCAGAAATAAGTTATTTTATACTTTTTTAGTTTTTGATGTCGGTTTTTTAAACGAAGTTTTTTTTATTTTTTTGTTACTTTTTAGTGTATAGCTATGTATGGGTAGACCTACGAAAGGTGCCGCGCTCCTTAAAAAATATAGGTCCCAAGAAACGGGAACAAAAAAATGTTTGTAAAATGAAAACTACTGGGTCAAACTATGTTAAATTTTTAGGGGACTATATGGCAGCTATTCCGCTTAGAACAAAAAAGAATCACGTAAATCGGATCATAAATCTCGTAGTAATCGGTGAACATACATTAAAAAAAAAGATTCCGACGAATTGAGAACCTCCTGCTTTTGTTGAAGTCGGTTAAAAACAAATAGTGGTGCATGCTTTCCGGCCAGGATTCGAACCCGCGCCCTTTTTGTTTGGGACGCGTGCGGTAACCATTAAGCTACCACGACTTACAGACCCACCAAAAACAGAACAATTGTACAACAAAACAATTGTAGCAGAGTGGTAGATGGTTAAATAATACTTCAGATGACAGAGAGTAGCATTCACTATCTAGTGCTGATGAGAACTGAAGTGAACTTATTTATTTTAGAAATTGTAACCTTAGTATACATAGCACAATGTGTGAGCGGAACGGATGATGTGCGAGCGAGATAGAGCAACTATTAATTAGAGCGCCTCCGCGTTGCGTTAGCCATTCATGACCTATGCGAGTGTGGTCTTCGGCCACGCCAGCGATGCAAGCATCTGGAGACTGCAAAGAATCCAGAACCACTTTCTGCGTGCTGCAGTGGACGCCCCGCGCTATATGCGGCTCGCCGACCTGCATCGCGATCTGGACCTTCCCTCCATCAAAGACTATATAATCATCCTTTCGCGCAGATTCTTTGACCGTGCCCCCCATTACCCGAACCCTCTGGTGACGGAAACGGTCAATTACAAACCCACACCGAACGCTCCCACGAGAAATCGTCGTCCTCGCAATGTACTCATTGACGAGCCCGATGAAATCACCCGTCTCCTCGCGATTATGAACCCCCCGAGGCTCAGAACATCAGCCTGGCATAACAGACGCCGGAGAGCCTCCGGCTCGGATCCTCTTATACAAAGGTAAGACCCACCAATCTCACTCATTCACTACAGACACAAGTAGCCATACAAGATTAGCTTAGGCGTGTTGCTGGAGTGTTTCTTCCGCCGCTTCTTCTCCTCCAGCTATAACACGTTGCGAAGCGGTAGTAATGATAGACTAGAATCGGCTCCGCCGGCGGAGTCGATAATTAGTCCCCAAATAATCACTTCAGCCTGCTGGCTTAGCTCATTCAGCCTTTTAATATAGAGTCAATCCCCCGCAGCGGTCACAGGAGGTGCCTCCTCGAGCGCGCTGCTTCCGGGCTGGACGCCTCCGCTCCCACGGAGTCGGGAAGCCCCCAAAGTCCGGTATCGCTGAAACAGCCATCTGCGGCTATTCAGCTGGGTCCAGCTCCAAGTGCGCTAGCCAGTTCTCCGTTGTCCGCTGTGATGATTCGTTGTATGGAGCTCTCATAATTTTTAACTTTATGTGACATTCAGCGCATGCCGGCCGAGTTCAACTATTTTCCTAAAGAAAGCACTTATAGTTACCCATTAAAAAACTTTTACATTGTATACAAGGACAAGGCGCTACAGACTATTTTTTGGTCTTCTGATTTTATTAAGTCACTTGTGTAACTTAAAAACCTAGCAATTTATTTAAAGGAATGTTTATGCCTTTACTGTCTTAATGACCGCTCTTCTATATAAGCATTGTTTTAGAGTAGCTCTATTTTCTTCTATCTATCTTCTATCTTTAATATTATAAAATTCTAAGCATGCTGTGTCTGTCCATTGAAGCTATTTAAATAAAACTACTGGAATAGACTACATAAACGACGGAGAATACGATGCATTTGTGTTTAGATTTCTTTCTGTTTATCTGTTTGTTCGGGATTCACGTAAAAACTACTAGAGCGATTACGATGTGATTTTCGTTGATCGACAGCTAATTCTTAGACTTAAACTCTGTGCTACTTTTTATCCCGAGATTTTTTTTGGAATGATTAGAATATAGTCAGATTAGTAATAAAATCGAATTCCAATGTGATGTCTCTACTGATCGATAGCAAATTTAATGTAATAAAATGTGTGATACATTTTATCCCGGAAATCCCGTGGAAATTTTCCCGGGAGCGGTTTGAAGTTGTTCGGGTGCATAAAAATTAGTTTATTCCGACACAGTTTCTACTAAAAAAATCTTTTTTAAATGCTGTGATACTTTGTATCCCCGGAATCCCGCGAGAATTGTAAGTCAAGCGTAGACAAAGTCGCGGGCATAACCTAGTAATATTATAAAATTGTAAAAGTGTAATCTTTTGCTTCTATATTTTTTGCGTTCGCCTGTTTGTTCGGGATTCACGTAAAAACTACTGGGCCGAATTCAATGAGTTTTCGTTAATAAATAGTAGGGATGGGCCGAAGCTCGTTTTACATTCGGTTTGACCGAAGAAAGAAAGAAAAAGTAAAATACTTACTTGTACTATTTTGACTGGAGTTAATAGAAATCATATCCATCATAACCGTAATATAAAAATTGGCATCTATACACTCATGGTCTTTCATTTTGGTTAGGAACATGCAAATCTTAACGTGCAATGTAATAAAAAAATAAATAAAATTAGTTCTTGATTGAGTCATTCATACATACATAACTTCACGCCAGTTCCCTTGCGGGGTAGGCACGAACAACAGAGCGCCATTCAGGCTTATTCTTACACACCTCACTTGCTTCTTTGACATTCATAACTCTTGTCATGCACGCTCGTCTGTTCTTAAGGCTCCTGACAGCACCTTGATTGAGTTGTTGCCTATTAAATTATACCTAGACATCAAATTAAAACAAAAATAAAATAAACTTATTATTCTTCTAAGAAACATCAGAATTTAAAAAAACACGTCTAAGGGTCATCAGCAATTATAACTTTAATTTTGATTGAATTTACTTTTTACGAATTAAACAAGAATTATATTTTTTTAATCAAAGGTCTAAAAATCTATTATTTTATCCACCTACTCATACTTAAAATTTATTAGAGGCAAGGTATGGTGTAAAAAAGCTAAAAATTCGGTTTTACCAAGTTGAAGTTGTCAACGGGTCACGATGTGGTCCTCTTGAGAAAGCGTGGCGAAATTCGGCCGAATTTTTTGTTTTAACCGAATGTTCGGCCGAAGTTCGTATACGGTTCAAACCACATTCGGCCCATCCCTAATAAATAATAAATTTCCGGCCTTAAAATCTCCGATATTTTATATACCGGGAATTTTCTTGGGAGCGGTTTAATGTGGCCAGGTGAAAAAAAATTATGCCGATGAAATATTTTCACTGATCGATAGCAAAATTTCTATCATAAAATCTGTGTTACCTTTGATTTTAAATATTGATAAAATAATTTTAATTTCTGTTACTTGTCCAAAGTGGACGAAGTGGCGGGCAAATGCTATTAACTATATAAAAATTTATTCAGTTTCCCACTTTCTCCTTTCAAGACAGGCAGCACATTAGCAGCACCTCTGGTATTGCTAATGTCCATAGGCGACGATAACCACTTTCCATCACAGCAATAAAAAAATATTTAACTGATGATGAAACGGTTTTCATTAAAAATCAGTTGCGTAGTTTAGTAAGAGTTACGCAGAAATACACAGAAAGTGACTTTGTTTTATACTATTGTTATGACCTGGACGCCGACAAAGATTAATTCACACCTGCATACTTATAGAAACACATTTTATTACCTTTCGGCATTTATATTTCTTTTGTTTACTTTGTGTTTTAAATTTGTGATTAGTAAACAGCCCATCGTGTATTGTAATCTTTTATGGCAGTCATTAGCAAGATGTGTCGGATTTAAAGTACAAACTGATTCTAGGAAAATTGGTCCACACGGCCGGGCAGACATATTGCATCTGTGCAGTATAAAGCAATGCCTCGATTGAGGGACGAGGCAGTCGAGCGAGAACCACGATCAAGGCGAGACTTATTTAGTGACGATCTTTGCGCGTGTTATTGAATTACGATCTGCATTACGTTTGAACTTGTTGCATTCGGTTATATTTGTACCTGTGTTATACGTGTTTGTATAGTTCTAATAAAATCTATAATAATTCGAACGGCATTTTAATTCGAGTCTTGCAACTCGTAACACTATGTAATAATTGTAGAATCACCCGCCCAATCACATTGAAAAGGACAACTTCTGAAGCCACGCCACGAGCGTTTCAGAATGGTACAAACGCGACCGCCCAACATAACTTCCAAACAGTAGGTTGCCTCCCTCCCTCCATGCAAAAAGTTTCCGCAGTACTTTAATTAGTTTACTGAGCACCGAACCAACACCTCGGACTGTCGCGTCGAACAAGCTCCGGGGGGCAAAACTAACTTTCACAAAGGGATATCACCCGTCTGCTTAGTACTTCCAAAAGCACACACAGATCACAAACACACACAAATGTGTACCTATTTCATGTTTATTATTTCTAGGGCTTAGATAGTCGCCTTATAAATAAATAATTATTCTACAATATTATAAAGGCTTAAAAACGCCGTGTCTGTACATTCGAACTATTTTAAAAACTGGAATACACTATACGAGCGTGCATGACAAGAGCCATGAATGTCAAAGAAGCAAATGAGGTGTGTAAGAATAAGCCTGAATGGCGCTCTGTTGTTCGTGCCTACCCCGCAAGGGAACTGGCGTGAAGTTATGTATGTATGTATGTATGTAATACACTATAGAAACAATGGAGAACACGAAGCATTTTTTTTTAATTTCTTATATGTCTATATATTAATACGTAAAGCAAAAACTTTGTACCTCTTTTTACGAAAATTGCGCGGACGGAGGAGTATGAAATATCGCACACTTATAGTTTATATAGAGAAAAAGCGACGAATGCTAATATTTTTTTAAGTAATACATACATATATAACTTCACGCCGGTTCCCTTGCGGGGTAGGCACGAACAACAGAGCGCTATTCAGGCTTATTCTTACACACCTCACTTGCTTCTTTGACATTCATAGCTCTTGTTATGCACGCTCGTCTGTTCTTAAGGCTCATTCCGACTCGGTAGCCAGGCCACACATTATGTTTTTTAAATTTATAAACCTGATATTGTAACTGTCAGTGTCAAAATATAGTGAGAAGAGGTAGTCTATGAATAAACGATGTAAGACTGTTCTAAGGAAGTTTGTTTTGCTTTTCTTCAAACAAAACCCACAACTTTATGGGGGCTCGTGCCAGGATCATACCAGGATCATGTAAGAATCCTGCGAAGCATTGTTTTAACGTGAGTTTTGATCTGATGATTACGAAACAACCTCGAAATTAAAATTGAAGACGAGTCATTGTGTGCTGTTTTACCGACACTAATTTGCATAATGATACCAGCGCATAAAATTTCCCAGAATTTGGAATAAAGACTATTATTTTTCTTTTATGAAGACGTTTTATGAATTGGTTATTTTTTACGACTGAAAGACTTACAACCAATCATACAAGATGCCACCGAAGAAAAATAAAGATATCGAAGACTCAGATAGTAATTGTTCAGAAGCTGGTTACAGAGTACGAATTTCATTTAGCGACTTGGAAAAATCAATGACACCGTTCACAGGCGATGATACCTACCCTATTACGAATTGGCTGACCGATTTTAATGACACTGCAAATTTAATGGAATGGAATAATCTTGAAAAACTTATTTACGCGAAGAGACTGCTTTCAGGTACAGCTAAATTATTTTTACGATCGCTAGGCTCTATTACGTCATGGGATACATTAAAAGAATCTTTATTAGAAGAATTTGGTTCGAAATTAAATAGTGCTAGCATTCACAAGAAATTAGCATCACGCAAAATGAAACCGGATGAGACATATCAACAGTATTTTTTACATATGAAAGAACTGGCGTTGCATGGAAATTTAGAAGATGAGGCACTTATTGAATATGTTATTGATGGAATTCGTGATTCTGAAATAAATAAGGCCATTCTTTACGGAGCCACTGATATCAAACAATTTAGAAAGAAACTTGAAGTATATGCACAGATTAAAGAACACAAGATGCAACAAAGACCTATTCAGATGACAACCGGACGTAAAAATCATACCATCAAAAGATGCTACAATTGTGGTGAAACTGATCACCAATCACCAGCTTGTACTAAAGGTATAAAATGCTTCAAATGTAATGGATATGGACATAAGTCAAAAGAATGCCAAAGTTCTACAAATAAGACACTGAAAATTCAAGATGAGAAAGTTAGTACAGATGTTGTTAAGCCATATAAAGAAGCGAAAATTAACGGAGTTACAGTTAAAACCTTTATTGATACTGGAAGCGATGCGAATTTGATTTGTGAGAGTTATTACAAACAAAATTTTCCCGAGAATAATGATTATAATATTAAAGATACTCTCAAATTATCAGGAATAGCCGAGTACGAAGTTTGCACGAAGGGATCTTTTATGGCAAAAGTTGAAATAGACAACGTTCATTTTGAAACCTTGATGCATGTTATCGACGATGATGTAATACCTGTTAATGTCATACTTGGAAACCCGATATTAAAAGACGTTGAAATTATTTTCTCTGCCGACGGGATCTCTGTAAAAAGAATATTACACCTTACACAAATTAATGACTACGAAGAAGAATTTGATGAGAAATATGATATCAAGAAGCTGAAATATAAAGACAAGATTAAACATTTATTGGATAATTACAATAACTTGAAGACTAGAAAGAAGGAATCAAATGTTAAATTGAAAATCATACTTACTGATGAAGATCCTATACACCAGACTCCACGAAGGCTGTCACCTCTAGAAAAGGACATAGTTAATAAACAGATACAAGGATGGTTAGATCAAGAAGTAATTAAACCTAGTAAATCGGAATATGCAAGCCCTATCGTGTTAGCGAAAAAGAAAAATGGAAGCTACAGATTATGTATAGATTTTAGAAAGCTAAATAAGAAGATTATAAAGGAAAGATATCCACTTCCACTCATCGAGGATCAAGTAGACAAATTGAAAGAAGCAATACTATTTACATCACTTGACTTGAAGAATGGTTTTTTACATGTTGATGTCTGCGAGGATAGTCAAAAATACACTTCATTTGTTACTCCACAAGGGCAATATGAATTTAAGAAAATGCCGTTTGGTTTATGCACCGCACCATCTGTATTCCAACGCTTTATCAATGATATCTTTCAAGATTTAATGTCAGAGGGCACTGTTCTTGCCTATTTAGATGATTTGATTATACCATCTAGGACAGAAGAAGAAGGATTTGTTAAACTAGAGAAAGTACTTCGAAAAGCTGAAGAGTTTGGCTTACAATTTAATTGGGCGAAATGTCATTTCTTACAGAACGAGATAAATTATTTAGGTTACATAATTCGTGATAATCAGATAAGACCTTCCAAGGAAAAGATACATGCTGTTGCAAAATTTAAAAAGCCTCATAATATCAAATCATTACGATCATTTTTAGGACTGACTGGCTATTTTAGAAAATTTGTTAAGAACTACTCAATAATAGCAAAGCCACTAACAGAATTATTGAAGACTAATGTTATGTTTAACTTTGATCTAAAGTGTGAGAGAGCTTTCGAAGAATTGAAACATATTTTATGTTCCTCACCAGTTTTACGAATTTACAACCCTAATTTTGAGACAGAGTTACATACAGACGCAAGTATAGACGGATATGGAGCTGTTTTATTGCAAAGGAATCCACACGACAATCAGCTACACCCTGTTCACTATATGAGCAAAAAGACTACTCCTGCTGAGAAGAAATACCATAGTTACTACTTAGAAATTTTAGCTATTGTAGAAGCTGTCAAGAAATTCAGAGTTTACTTACTTGGAGTCCGCTTTAAAATTGTGACTGACTGCTCAGCCCTAACTATGACGTTACAGAAAAAAGACTTACCTCCGAGAGTTGCTCGATGGGCACTCCTTCTTGAAGAATTTGACTATAAGATAGAACACCGATCTGGAACCCAAATGAGACACGTAGACGCTTTGAGCAGAAATCCTGTTAGTCTAATACTTACCGAAACTACAGCACGTCTGAAGAGAGCTCAAGATGATGACCTGAAGATAAAACTATTAAAGAAAATTTTAGAAAAAGAGTCATATGAAAATTTTATTCTGGAGAATGGAGTTTTATGTAAAGCTAAAGATGGAACTAAACTGATTGTTGTACCTAAAAAGATGCAGAATGAAATAATAAGAAAATGTCATGAAAAGGGTCATTTTGGAATTTTGAAAACTGAGGAATTAATTAATAGAGATTACTACATAGATAATTGTAAAGAAAAATTTGAAATTCAACGATTAGAACTTATAGAAAGGCGAGGCAAAATATTCAGAAAATTCAGGAAGAAAATAGGAAAGTTTATAATAAAAAGAGAACACAAGCTATACAGTACGAAATTGGAGATTTAGTTGCGATTAAGAGAACACAATTTGTACAAGGATATAAGTTAAACCCGAAATATTTAGGACCATATAAAATTATAGAGAAGAAGAAAAATGACAGATACGTTGTAAGGAAAATTGGCAATGGTGAAGGACCTATGAATACCACCAGTTCAGCAGATTTGATGAAACCCTGGTCGAATGGCGATGAAGATGAAGTATCACATTCATCTGGGTCAGATGAATAATGCAGGATAGCCGTGTGGGATTCGAAGACGCATTCCGACTCGGTAGCCAGGCCACACATTATGTTTTTTAAATTTATAAACCTGATATTGTAACTGTCAGTGTCAAAATATAGTGAGAAGAGGTAGTCTATGAATAAACGATGTAAGACTAGGTGTCGGTGGAGGCTCTTCGCTATTAGACCGTTAACAGACACCACTATCGGTACGATGATCGTTGAGTACATATGCCACATGGCCGTAATCTCGTGCGCGAGGTCAAGGTATTTCGTTATTATTATTACTTAAGCTTTACCATTGATTTGAATTAAGCACCGCTGGCACACGCTATTACACAATAAATCTAAATATGCAAACCCTTCCAAAAAATTATCATAGTAGATGTGAGATACCTGCACAAAACCAAACGGTTTATGCATCTGCGTTTGACATCTCGGTTCATCGTCACTTAATTTAAAATTAATACAGCCAGCCGGCGCACAGGAAATGAGCTTAGACTGGGGTGTTTGACTGCTGGGGATATGGGGGTACGAGCCTCGCGGTGCTGGGGGGAGCCCATCCCCTGAATTAGTTAGTTACGTCCTTATAATTTGATAAGCGGCTTTTATTCCAAGTGGTATTTTCTATCAAAAACGTCTCTTTTTTTCAAAGAATGAAAGCGAGAGAAAAGATTTATTGGCTTAAAAAAACGCACTACATAAATAACATTAAGCGTAGATTTTTAACTGACTTAAAAAAAGGAGGCGAATCTGAA
Organism: Dendrolimus kikuchii; assembly: GCA_019925095.2. Classification (NCBI taxonomy): domain Eukaryota; kingdom Metazoa; phylum Arthropoda; class Insecta; order Lepidoptera; family Lasiocampidae; genus Dendrolimus; species Dendrolimus kikuchii. The sequence goes on from CM034387.1 coordinate 4,414,585, forward strand.
TTTTATATATGTTCAAGCATAACATTTTCTTTTCTGACCGATATTGACGATTCTTTGCGTTGAATTCAGATATAATCTCATATCCACGATTTTAAATAAAGGTTTATATAAAACTTCAAATGCAATGTTTCAATAATGTTCCAAAAACACAAATCATAAAAATTGGTCCAGCCGTTCTTGAGTTATAAACGGTGTAACCAACACGACTTTGTTTTATATAATTATATATATATATATATATATATATATATATATATATATATATATATATATATATATATAATTATATATAAAACAAAGTCGTGTTGGTTACACCGTTTATAACTCAAGAACGGCTGGACCAATTTTTATGATTTGTGTTTTTGGAATTGTCTTCGTCCGGAATAGGATAATAAGTCGTCGTAAACATCGGAAAAATAAAAATCAAATAAATTACCGCGCTAAAAACCGTTAAAACGTAGTTTTATTATTAGGATAATAAGTATCGGAATATGATATTAATCAATAGAAAAATATCATTACAAAGGTCACATCAGTCTAGGCATTCATTTGTTATGATCTTTGCCGGCTGATTTCGGCAATGGTGACTACATGTAAACTTATTTTCATTTGTCTGATTTAGGTAAATTATTTTTGTGTGTTCAACTGGGTCCCGGGATGGTTTAGATTCAAATTTGAACCAGGTAGATGGCGCTGCAATTGGGGTCCAGGATTTAGGTGAAATTATTTTTATGTGTTTTCAAGTGGATCTCGGGATGATTTAGATTCACGATTGGATCCGGTAGGTGGTGCCGCTGAACACCTTATTTACAGTGGGACCGATTTTGATGATTTTTTTGTGTTTTTTCAAGTAGATTTGAGAATGGTTTAGATTAACAATTGCTCCAGGATGATGGCGCTACAATCAGTTACTAGATTTTTAATTCTAAGGGTAAGACAATGTCTGCCGGGTACAGCTAGTCTATATAATATATATAAAAATCAATTGCTATTCGTTAGTCTCGCTAAAACTCGAGAACGGCTGGCCTGATTTGGCTAATTTTGTTTTTGAATTATTTGTAGAAGTCCAGGGAAGGTTTAAAAGGTGAGTAAATATGAAAAAAAAATGCTTGTAATGTAGTAAAAACAACAATTTCACTTTCTCTTAGAAACTATTCTCACCTGTCAAACATTTGATGTTCGTCCCGTCGTTCAGAAATCAAATTAAATTTAAAAGTGAAGTATTTTTTTTTTTTTGTTTGAATGTCAAAGGTTTGATGTTCGTCCCGTCGTTCAGAAATCAACGTTTTTTTATTTATTGATTCTGAGGCGGTACGAAATTTGCCGTATCAGGTAGTACTTAATATATCTTAAAGTCGTTTGCAGTATTTACAAAGAGGTAGTCCTAAAATTAGTGTAATGAATGTGAATAATGTAATAGGTATTTAGAAAGTACGTGTGCAGTATATTAGGATATATATTATAAGAGGAAAGTATGGTGTATAAGGAGAGTATGGTTATTAGGCCATTTTTTTCAATTAATATGCCTTTATAATAGGTTAAGTTGAATGGCGTATCTGTGGTTGAATGTTAGGCTATGTTATCCCACAGCGATGGAGCCATGGCCTCTCGCCAGTGGTGCGTCACCCTCATCCATCGGGGTAACATAATCGACGCACCATACACATAAAAATAACCCCCCCCCCCCCCCCACATCTTTAGAATGCAATACAAGTGTACATAAGTTATTGAAGTTGAATTTGATAAGTATTAGTTTCAAAAAACAACTACAGTGTAAACTCCATGTAACGTCACTCGATTTAACGACAAACTCCCTTAAGCGTCGATATCACTTGGCTTTGTTTAGTATAGCTTGTCTTCCATTCCCCCAGGGGGTGCCGCCCTGGACTCGTCTTCGTCCAGGAAGCGGTACAAGGGGATGCGTCCCCGGGGCCCCGAACGGCCACTGTCACATTCCCCCCTTCAGTCCGTGACAGTGGTGTCCAACCTATCCACTCCAAATCCTTGTATTTCTTCCCCTTCCTCCCAAACCTCCTCCCCAAACACCTCTCCCTTCCGACGACGACTGCCAGCGTCGAGCTCTGCTCCGCCCAGCGCGATTCTGCTAATCTTGGTCGGTAGAGTTGGAAAACTCTGTGGCCGGCGTTGATACAGTGGAAGCGACTCGACCGCAGCTGTTGTGATGGCTCTCGCGGAAACGCGGGACTCTGACCTTCAGATAGCGGGCTGTCAGTCTTCACCCCAATGCCACCAGTGTGGCACGCTTGACACGGCATTTTATACGGTAGTCTAGTGCGCAGCCTGGGCACCACAGAGGTTTGAACTCGAGACAATAGTAGGTCCGATTGATTCGCTCGGAAGCCTAGTGCAAGCCATGCTGCATAGCGATGATCATTTGATGGGTGCGGCCAATTTCTGCGAGACAGTGATGTCTCAAAAGGAAGCCGCGGAACGAGATAGGGAGAGAAGGGGAATTGCGCGTATTTATGCACCTCTTCACGGGCGCCGGCGTCAGCCGGGAGCCCGGAGACGCAGATATGCACATGACTTCCCTCCCTGAAAAATATCACTTCAGGGGCCCTCTTGCATCTAAGGAGCAGAGGAGTCTTCACCCCTGTCGTCGAAGTGAGTTTTCTCTGATTCCCGGGGCATTCTCAGGCACTTGTGCGCTAGGATCGGTGTGGGCGTCACTACGTTCTAAGTCTCATGCCTTTCCTACCATAAAGCGCGGAGCACATGGGAGGAGGGTGGTTTTAGTGGGATATTAGCCCCTGGGCATGTCTCCATCGGTTAGAGTCTCCACACAAGCCGGTCGATTACTGTTTGGGTTGCCCTTAGTGGAATGCCTCCATAATTGATAATGGTCTAATCCCTTGCAAAGGACATACCGGGTCCTGCGTAATGCGTAAATAGCATTTCCGCCGCCTGAAAAAAAAAAGCTTGTCTTCCATACAATGATACACTCTATATAGCATTACACCACTCTCAATAACACCATCAATTAAGTAATAAAAATACGTTTTAAATTGCCAAAATTAGTAAAAACTGCGCAGCTGTAAACGTTCTTTTCTCGCGTTTTTATCATAGCCCGTAATAAACTCGACTGTCGGTATCATGCATACCGAAATTTCTACGAAATTCCGAAATTTCTAGGTACTTCCTTTATCATCAAGATGCCTCAATATCGCAATATATGAACAAAATAAGTAAAAAATACAACTAAATTACTGTGGCAGCAAAATACTTCAGACAAAAATAACAGATTTCTCTCCATTTCACGACAACTCTCTACAACGCCATAAAATTAACAGTCCCTTTGATGTCGTTATATAGAGTTTACACTGTAATTTGCAATACACAGTTTTTCTTGTAAACATAGTTGGATTTGATCAGACTGAGACCGCAGCGAATTTGAGCGGTGAACGGCATCATACAGTGTGAATCGAGCTTAACTGTCATGAATATCGAATACTCATTCGTAGTCACCATGTGATTTCCACTACGTGCTTTTAGGTTTAATTAAACTTCATACCAGGAGCTCCAAAAAGCGATATTGGCTTGTTAATTAAATACGAAAATGTCCAACATACGTAGTGTTCATACTGAAAACGCTTTGAACTGCCGTTCAGATTGACTTCATATTATTGCGGCTGGCAGCAATATATAGGTGAAGCTGAGATCAGAATCAATATTGGTCGGTCATAGGGCTGTCATTTAAATAATAGTACTTTTACACACAATTTTAAAGTACAATTGTTCAAAGGAGAAAATTAAACAAGGTTTGAAAGTTAGCCGTTGATGTTTTGAGAGAAGCGAATGCAGGGCACGTATATCACGGTTGTTGGTCGCGGGCAACTGTCTCGGGTCGATCCCGGATGAAGTTCGTGCAGTCGCTTACTCTGTAAGCAATCAATTGGCTATTATTTATTGCTTTAAAAGACTAAATACACGACAAATATTTTATATATATGTATATTTATTTTATATGTTTATAGGCTTATATTATACTACTTATTTATCCGTGCAGGAACTGAGAAAGAATACAATTTCCTGCGGCCGGGCGGCCTGTCGTGAGAGGCGACTTAACAACCCATAGCCAGGTGGTAGGGCATTTGTCCGACTGGATGGCTACCACCCCTGGTCTAAAGTATGTCGCCGTTGTTGTTGTTGTTGTAGTTGTGTTCCGGCATTAGTGACCAGGTTCCAGTTTCCCTTAAGAGAGCAGCAGCGCATTTGTAGCAACTTTACTGTTGCAAATGTCCATAGGCGATGGTAACCGCTTTCCATCAAGTGGGCCGTCTGCCTGTCTGCTGATCTCCTGCAATAAAAAAAAAATACTAATTATAAGTATATAGGCAACACCGAGCGGGCCGTACATCGAACGGATTCTATTGTCAATCTTTGCTGGCTTACCTCACTCAAACGCAGAGGCTCCGGGTTCGATTCGTGGTATGGTAAATTTCGGAAACGATTTTCTCCGTTATTTACTATGGTCTGGGTGTCTGGGATCGGCACCAGAGTAGATCGTTGTATATTACCCATAACACAAGCGTAACTTGCTTAATTTGGGAATATACAATATATGTGTTTGTCTGCCGATTATTTTTTTCAAAATCAGCGGGTTCGATTCCTGACAAGGCTTGATTTTTCAAAAATCTAATGACACCAATGTACTTTTCTTCAAAATCGGCTTCGAGACTTCTTTGAGTGTGTTTCGTTATTTAGCATAGTTTAGGATTTGGTCCTAGAGGCCCGCTGGAAAAGTTCATTCTTTATATTCCAAAATAAATTTACACAACAACAAAACCGACTTCAATCTGAAAATCAAATTATTTATATTTTCTACACACACACACACACACATATACACATAACTTCACGCCAGTTCCTTTGCGGGGTAGGCACGAACAACAGAGCGCCATTTAGGCCCATTCTTACACACCTCACTTGCTTCTCACACAACTGGCCCAGCTCGCCATACACAACTCGGTGCTGGTACCTACGCTCACGTATGGAAGCGAGAGTTGGGTATGGAAGAGAGAGCATGAAAGTAGAGTAAATGCGGTTGAGATGCGAGCACTGCGCAAAATCTGTGGAGTGACGCTCGCGGACCGCGTTCGTAATACCGAAGTAAGAAAGAGAGTTGGTCTGAAAGAAAGTGTCGCGGTGAAGGTAAGGAAAAGAATGCTCCGATGATTCGGGCATGTGGAAAGAATGCATGATGAAAGAATGACTAAACAGATATACAATGCAAAAGTGGATGGATGCAGAAGTTGTGGAAGGCCACGACACAGCTTCCATGATCAAATTGATCGTGTACTAGCGGAGGGTGATGTCAGGAGCCTTAAGAACAGACGAGCGTGCATGACAAGAGTTATATTTTCTACAACATCTCGAAATGTATTTTGCAAACTTTGTTGTTGTTATCTATGTTTTACTTGGCACCGACTTCAAGCTATTGTAGAAAATTAATAAATTATTAGTTTGCTTTTTAGTTTTAAGTCAGTTTTGTTTTTGGTAGAAAAAAATTGTCCTGTAGGTACTTCACTTTTTATAATAAATAAATATTTTTAACGAGCGAGTGCACCCGGGTGAAATACATATCTGCAGAAAATCAAACTTATGTCACCGGGTTTTGTAAAGGAGGTAGGCTGGGTATTTCGTAGAGTGTGAAGTGAGTTACTTACTTTGTCTGCTCGCTGTGAGGTATTGTACTCGGCTCGCCTCCTCCGTTGAAAAATTAGTTTTGAAATAATTTCGCATTGTGTATGTACATCTTGTGTGCCGGAATAAAGTATAGTAAACCGTAAGTGGCCTTCAATTGCCTCAGTTGCTTCTTTTTTTTTATTGCAGGAGTTCAGCTGACAGGCAGACGGCCCACTTTATGGAAAGCGGTGACCATCGCTTATGGACATTTGCTACACGAAATGTGCTACAAATGCGCTGCTGCTCTCTTAAGGGAGACTGGAACCTGGTTACTAATGCCGGAACACAACTCAAGGTTGTTATGGCGGCATACTCTAGATCAGGGGTGGTAGCCATCCAGTCGGGCAAATGCCCTATCACCTGGCTGTGGGTTGTTAAGTCGCCTCTTACGACAGGCCGCCCGGCCGCAGGAAATTGTATTCTTTCTCCGTTCCTGCACGGATAAAACGGATCTTCACGGATTCTGCACGAATCTTTTTAGTTGCTTGAATAATTTTAGAAAAATATTTGAAGCGCCTATAGAAATTGTACTTCTGTCACGAGTATACAAGTTTGCCTTTCGCAGAGTGTAGGCGCTAGGCACACTTCAACAAGGGTTGCTCCCAATTTCCCTAGAATCCACTCACCAGATCCTGACTTGATGACAATCGGACCACCTCAAGTTTATGTGCTATTTTTATTATAATAATCTAGGATTGTTCGGCTTCGTATCATTTATGTTGCAACGATGCTTTAGGAAGCTGAGGTAGCATACAGTTAGCATACAAAGGAGTACCTATGTGTGCTAACTGCAGGCAGTTTCAAGCTTCGCAGAACTTTTGCGCTGGCAACCCTATCCTCGGTCCAGTTACAGTTTTAATCAAAGCACTAGCACAATGGTTTGAACACTATTTACACTTGCATAGACTAGTTACATTGAGACATTTCCATTCGCTTAGAGTTAACTTTACCATTATTGGCGTGATGGGCACTAAGAAATATTATGATTTTAGTTTGTAGCTATACAAGTATAGTAGTTTTATTATTACATGGCCACATAATAAAAAAAAAATACATATGTGGCCAAAGCGTAGGTGCGAATAATGACATAGTTCACCCTACAAAACAATGTTAATGTGTAATAATACTACTACATACGATTGTGAATGTGAGAACTAAGAATTTATGAAACTAGATGTCGCCGACCGTTTAATAGACTTCTCACGCGACCAAAAGGCTGGCGTCTATTTTGCTCAAAGGCTAAGTATTGCTATTCAACGTGGTAACGCCGCCAGCCTTTTGGGAACGTTCCCGGTAAGCGACAGTGGTCTGGAACCAATACTTTATCTATATTTTTTTTATTAAGTTCTAGTTTTTAATTTTAGGTTTATTTTTTATACTATAGTTTAGTTTTAGTATTTTAATTGTATTTTTCTTTTAATATTCTTTAACTATGAAACTAGATTGTGATCCTAGTAAAAAAAATAATATAATAACAGCCCATAAACGTCAAACATCTGGGCTCGGGTTTCCCAGTACAGTGGAACGGACACTGTACTTGTCCAAGTTACTTTGACACATTGGTTGTCTCTGCCTAAGTGGTGCATGCGTTCCGGCCAGGATTTGAACCCGCGTCCTTTGATTTTGGGACGCGTGCGCTAGCCATTACGCCACCAAGATTTTTTATTCAAAAAAAGTTAAAATGTTTCTTATTTTCACCACATTAGGGGTAGAATTTCCAAAAATGCCAATATGCGTGTGCATTAATTTCTAATCAGAAGCAGATACTTTGAAAATGACGCGTTTACAAACAAAATTTCATCCCCTTTTTCTCTCCCTTAGAAGTTGAATTTCGAAAAATAAAAAAACTTCGTTTAAAAAAACCGACTTCAAAGACTAAAAAACTAAAAAGTATAAAATAACTTATTTCTAAAGCTATTATTATTAATATATATTATCTAAAACATTTTTTTTTATTTGTTACGTTTTTAGAGCTATGTATGGGTAGACCTAGGAAAGGTGCCGCGCTCCTTAAAAAATATAGGTGCCAAGAAACGGGAACAAAAAAATGATCGTAAAATAAAAACTACTGGGCCAAACTATGTTAAATTTTTAGGAGATCAAATGGCAACTATTCCGCGTCAAACTAAACAAGAATCACGTAAATCGGATCATAAATCTCAGAGTAATCGGTGTACATATGGAACGGAATGGAAATTTTTTCATAAGAAATGTTTTTAAAATGAAAACTACTGGGCCAAACTATGTCAAATTTTTAGGGGACCAAATTGAAGCTATTCCGCGTTGAACAAAAAAAAATCACGTAAATCGGATCATAAATCTCGGAGTAATCGGTGATCATACATAAAAAAAAGCAACAAAAAAAAGATCCCGACGAATTGAGAACCCTCCTCCTTTTTTGAAGTTAGTTAAAAACACCGATACATGTGTACATTTATTTTTACTCAGAAGCAGGTATATAGAATTTCCTGCTGAATACTTTGAAACGGACGGACTTTCATACAAACTTTGTCCATATACAGTGACTTTATTGTCACCTTATGTCCAAATTGTAACTGTAGTACTTCAAATAAAGATTCATTTATTCTCAAAATGGCTACTGATCCCTAATAACAAGTGTTTGCGATAAGCTTTCTTAACTGCTTTCAACGTGAAGTGCTGTCAAACATCTCATTGTCATACTGCGCATGACTGCAACAGTAAAAATAGTAATTTCACGTAGAAAAATATCTACAAACTACACGTAAGACCACAAAGGCGAGAACACCTTAAGGCATGTTCTATGTGTGTGTTTATAATATAACATGGTGGAGGTATTTGTGTGTGTCCGCCATGATCGATGCGAAGCGACGTTGCCGCTCCGAGCTACTTCCGGAGCGGGGTTGCGAGCTTGTGCTTTAGGCTATGCACATAATGAAATTGTGAGGAGAGCCTTTTGTGCTTTTTAACTGTTTGTATCGCAGTTGTGAAATTCATAATTGCACTTTCAACTATTATAATGACAGATAAAATTCAAACTTTTAGTTAATATCGTCGAGATAATCTTCTTAGACGTATCTACATATCTATGAATTAGAGCCCCTTAGGAACAATATAAATGCATGCATTTATTACTGCAAGTATTGTGTCCGGTCTGGGTGTTTTTCGCGTTGTTTGTATACTTGGAACACATCGATGATAAAGAAAAATTAACAAAGCACAGGCACTCGTGTCCTAGGCCCTGTACGAGTCGGATTTAGGCATGAAGGGTTTCATAGTAAGTTAGAACGCAAATGTAAATCTTATTCGGTCCAATTTTAAATACAAGTAGAAACTTTGTTCAAGTGGAAATTTTTTAGGAACGTTATGGAGAAATTTCTTACAGTATACAATAAAAGCGTCACGTTCTCTTGCTACGCTTTACCGTCATAACTACACAAGTATACCAAAATTAGAAGATAATATATATACAATTTAATATGTCCGCTAAAAAGGATAAAAATATTTCTAACTAAAAAAATATTTTTCAGTCCTTTATTGCAGGAATTCAGCAGACAGGCAGACAGTCTACTTGATGGAAAGCTGTTACATCGCCTATAGACATTTGCATCACCAAAGGTGCTACAAATGCGCAGCTGCTCTCTTAACTGAGACTGGAACCTGGTCACTAATTCCGGAACACAACTCAAGGTTGTTATGGCGGCATACTCCAGACCAGAGGTGGTAGCCATCCAGTCGAGCAAATACCCTACCACCTGACTGTGGGTTATTTTGTCGCCTCTTACGACAGGCCGCCAGGCCGCGCAAAATTGTATTCTTTCTCCGTTCCTGCACAGATAGAAAGTGACTTCTAAAATAAAACTTTAATAAATAATAGGGTAATACAGTTCGACGTGGTAAGTCTATGGTGGTAGATTACTGAACTACGTCAAAATGTCCTCACTTTTTTTTTGTTACATCAGGTGGAAGACTTTTTGTACTTATTTGGGTCCTTTAGGGGATGGATCAAATTGACTTGAGTGAGGATTCTTGTACAAGCGTTCCAAACTTTCTCACTAAACCGAAACCTGCGCCCCTTATCCGCACTTGAGTTGGAACGACATGGGATCTAGTAATACACGTAATTACTACACCATATAGCCCCGTGCGAGAGTTTGGTCACCCCGGTGGCTAGATGACCACTTCACCTACAGGGGCTTAGCTCACTGTATCCGCTAGTTACAGCGGACCCCTGTGATGGTATCATGGGAGAAGATTTTGTGCATGTCTACACCTCCGAGGGCCAGTCTGTCAACGGCATCTGATGATCGCATTTGCAGTCTCTCTCGGTGGCCTCCTTTTGTGTCATAACTAACTCACAAATTCCAAGCTCTTTAACGAGTCTATCGGCCCAACAATGGCCTTGAACTTGAACCTCTGAGTACTCTTCACGACACTGTACGGTAACCCTAAATAGACCTCACCGCCAGGACTATCTGAGCTCTCCTCAGCAGAGTCCTGTTGTGGCGGTGGAGTGCATCGTTCCGCACGGAGGCACCATACAATGCCATACTCCGGAATATGCCGGAGCCATCCCGCCGGGTCCTCCCACTTTGGGAAAATGTTCTCATCTTGTACGAACTCTGATTTTTTTTATAATTTTCCACCGCCCTATTTCTAAATTATTAGGGAAATTCACTTTTTACGATTTTCGAAGCGAATTCTCACTATCTTAATTGTTTAAAAAATCTTTATGACCTGTCTAAGTATACCCTTAGGTTTAATGTTTTTTGACCATTCTTGAAAAAAATAGATACATACGGATATAAATAACGATTTTATAAGGTTTAAAATTCTTTGACTGCGGAACCTTAAAAATATAATAGGAAAACCGCTTGAAATGCCTGCAGTTTAATAAACCAGACTTGCTTGTCTAGACGACGTATTAATGCCGGTGCAATATTCCACGGAACATCTTCGTTTACGGCTTAACAATATCCTGAAACCGTCTTCGGAGTTCGGAGGTAGAAGGAAATTTCTATTCCGATTCTAATCATCCGCAGACTGATTGTAATGAGATAAACGTTTGCTCTTCTCTCTGTGTTCTCCGTTATTATGTTGACAGCTGAAAGGCTATGTGTTGTAAATGACATAATTCAATCATCACATAAAAGTTATCAGTTAAATAAATTATAACCTGGTTGAATTCGACAGTGAAACCATGTCATTTTTAATCTTTCCATTTTGTATTTTATCCTATGAATAAATTTTATCTGGTGATTGACAAATCGGCCCTAAATGGATAAAATCTGGTTTAGAATCCGTCGCACTGTGTATAAATTTAGATAGCTATCTTTGTCAAGTTTGTTAAAAGATATATGTGACTTGTAAGAAAAGATGTATGTGACTTGTAAGAAAAGATGTATAGTATGTGACTTGTAAGAAAAGATATATGGTATATGAGTTGGAAAAGATGTGTGTGCAATTCAAATGCTCTTTAGCGTTCGATAGCCTCACAATATTAACATTGAAAGATTTCTGACAAAATTGTATGTATTAAAATTTATGCAGCTTCGCTAGTTGCAAATCTACTACGGCCGATTTTTCGATCATCACATAAAAATCATCCATCGAATCAATTATAATCTGACCGATTTTAAAATTGAAACAATTCAACTGTTTGATTTGTGCAACTCTAATGTTTAGTTGTTCATTTGGTATTTTATCCTAGGAATAACTTTTATCTGATGATTGAAAAACGGCCCTAAGTTATATGGGAAATGTATAATTTTCGCCACTCGGCTAGTGTCTACTGATCCCTAAAAAGGAAATACGGACGAGAATTCCTTAGCTAATAATGAGCCAATGTCCCCACACAATACGCGAATGTTATGCCCTGTTCACACGAGCGTCTCGACCGCCCGCGGCGTCACGCAGTAGCTGTAACACTTACACAAAAAGAGGGTGGCAGTGATGTATATACTGACTTTTCTTTTCAAAATAATACAGATTAACGATCATGAGATAGTATGAAATTACATACATACATATTATCACGCCTGTTTCCCATAGGGGTTGGTAAAAACGATACATCTGTACTTTTGGTTTTGCATAAGGTGTATGCAAAAATCGGACCAAAACTAACTGTAATTATATTATCTCTAATACCCTTACAATTATACCTACGCAGTAATGCTTTGACTAATTGTTGGAACATTTTAGAACATGTATTATTTGTAATTATTATTTTTAATTTCATTTTCTTTTTGAATGTCACTTGTGAAAAATTTAATGTATAGTGTATTATTCTTTCATTGATTTTGCTACAATAAACAAATAAACATATTATTAAAAATCGTACCACTAACGCAGTAATAAAAACACAACGCAGATGTTGCCAAGGTTAAACATTAAGCGATTACTTTTGTGGTGGTGGTGAACTATACTAATCTAGCTAATCGTCAACGTGATTTTTTATTGATATAAATAAGACGCATTTAGACACAGTCACTAAAATTAAAAATAACGCAAGTGGAGCAGGGGCATAATTATAATTAGTTATTACCAAATCCTTCAAATGAAATTAATTTGCACATAAAAATACAGATCTTAAGTTATACATATATGAGTTCACATGTCAATACCCATAGACTGTGCAAGTATTACATCGTCTTAAATTAAAATATTATTTACGTAATATTATTGACCACGGAAAATTAAATTATATTAAAGTATTGTTGTATGTCAAAAGATAATAATGTCAAATAATTAAATTCATATAAAGTCGTGGTAGCGTAATGGCTAGCGCACGCGTCCCAGACTCAGAGGGCGCGGGTTCGATCCTGGCCGGAACGCATGCACCTCTTAGTCAGTTTTCTGATCTAATGTGCATATTGTTACAATTACCATGTGCTAACAACGGTGAAGGAAAACGTCGTGATGCAACCTGCACATCGAGATAACCGATGTGTCAAACCTGCCAAGCCGCCTTGGACAAGCGTGGCGGGTATACTGTCTGTTCCCTCTATAATGGGAGGCCCGAGCTCAGCAGTGGGACATTAATGGGCTGATATTATTATAATTAAATTCATATAAATGTCATACAGCCTCATCTATGTGTTGTTCCGATTAAAATAGTCATACACCGAGTAAAAACACCCCTCTCCAATAACCAATAATAACAATAAGTAGTTTTTAGGGCAACAGGCAAATTATTAAATATTTTAACAACCATAAAATTAGAATTTTTTTGTAAGGACAGGTTGCACAACGGATATAGAAGTCGATTTTTTATGGAGGGCCTCAGTAGTCTCTGAGTTGATTCTCCGTACGTAGGAAAGAAATCTGGATTCTGTTTTACGAAAACTGCTAATTCCTTAATGTAGACAGAGGGTACTGTAACAATTTTGTGTTCTCTGAACCGACGTTTACGTGAGTCGAGAAAATGTAAACCATATATAGCACGTAGACACTTCTTTTGAACCTTGAAAACTCTATCTACATCTGTGCTAGCTCCCCAAAGAACGATGCCGTATTGTAGTAGTGAGCCAACATAGCCATGGCAAGCTTGTAAAGTTACTTCTGTTGAAACATTTTGAGCTAGTCTACGCAGAACGAAAACAAATTAATTGAGCTTTGCGCAAATTTCTTCAATTTGGCGTTTCCAGTTACATCTGTTGTCTGTCATGACTCCTAAGACTTTCGCAGACTCAACTTCTTCTACTTTTTGATCATTGTGTGTGCCTATTATTGTAGGAAATTTACTTTGGTAGAATTGAAATTGCATTTGTTTAGTTTTTGAAATATTTAGTTTTAAATTATTATCCCCTAACCATGAACTGATATTCTGCAATGCCGTATCAATATTCTTTTTTAAGTTTATTTTGTTATTAGCTGATATTAATATTGTTGTGCCGTCTACATATAGTATTGTCTTATAGATTGTACAATTGGGTAGGTCATTGATATATAGCAGAAATTTAATCGGTCCTAATATGCTGCCTTGGGGCACGCCAGTTGAATTTAGTATAATATGACCTACAAACTACTAATCTAGACCGTAACATATTCATTGTTTCAGTGCCGCCTATTTTCAAGATAGCTTTTACACCAATCCCATGCACTTCCACGTATTCCATATTTATACAGTTTCATCAGCAATCTGTCGTGGTGAACCAGATCAAATGCTTTGCTCATATCTAAGTAGAGCGCTGCTATATGTTCATTATTTGATAGCGCTTCTACCGCTGTCTTTATAAGCTTAAATATCGCCAAAGTGGTACAGCGTTTTTTTTCTGAATCCATGCTAGTTTGGTGTGATAATATTAAATTTGTCTGCAAAATTCATCAATCTTCTAAGCATTGCTTTCTCGAATATCTTTCACAATATAGGTATGATTGTTATTGGCCTGTAATTTTCCATTTGCATCCGATCCCCTCTTTTATGTATTTTATCCGTGTAGGAACGGAGAAAGAATACAAATTCTTGCGGCCAGGCGCCGTGTCGTAAGACACGACAAAACAACTTACAGCCACGTGGTAGGGAATTTGCCCGTTTCGATGGATACCACTTCTGGTCTAGAGCATGCCGCCATAACAACCTTGATTTGTGTTCCGGCATTAGTGACCAGGTTTCAGCCCCACCTACGAGTCCGGCAGCACATTCGTACCACCTTTAGTGTTGCAAATATTTATAGGCGACGGTATTCACTTTCCATCACAGTTGGGCCGTCCGCCTGTCTGCTGTACTCCAGCAATTAAAAAGTATTAATTTAAATACTAGAGTTAATGCAATTCTCGAAGTCGAGTGGACTTTACTAATAGTAATACATGGTTGGACCGCAAGCTCGCATCTGTGAAATCGGAAGTGTAGCAAGAGTTCTGTTACACCTCGTAGCGGTACCGTAGTATGCGTAGCAGTTGCGAGGTTTGTAGAATGCTTTTTAATACGAGGCGTAGTAAGTTAGACTATATGCATACAAAAATCTTTATATGTATTTCGAAAATTCTAGTTAACGTATTATTTTTGAACAAGTAGCAAAAAAATATTTTCCAAATTCCAATTGAAGTGAAAATGCAATGCAAATTATGATTAAAATCGGACCCGCAACAAAAAAGTTCTGATTGACCATATATAAAAAATACTTACAGGCTGAATTTAGAATCTCTTCTTTTCTATTAAATCGAAGAGTCTTATAAAATAAAAACACATTAGTTAAACAAAGTTACAACTCATTTTTAAAATTTTTTTATGTTACAATTACCACATGCTAACAACGGTGAAGAAAAACATCAATTTCAAAAGATTTATCCAAAATAAGTTCCAAAATGAAGAACACTTTTTGAAGTTCATAATAATACATGCAAGTCAAAATTGAAATGTTGGCTTTGCTACGTGTTATCGCTGTTTAATTGTTTATATATCTCAGGCTCTTTAAATACATATAGAAGTTCGTCGTGATGAAACCTGCACATCGAGATAACTGAATGTGTGAAACCTGCCAAGCCGCTTTGGACATGCGTGGCGGGTATACTGTCCGATCCTCAGTAGTGTGACGTTTATTGTCATTATTCTTATGAAGCAAGGTTTTTAAGTCAAGGTTGAGCGCCCCGCCGCTCGTCGTAAGGGCGACCCGTAGTAATAAATCTGAATTAATTAATTACACAAAGTACATTAACGTTTTAATAAGAAAGGAGTTTTTTATGGTAGTATTTTATTTTTGTTGCGTGAGTTCAGCGGACAGGCAGAAGACCTCCCTGATGGAAAGCAGTGATGATGATGGAAAGGAAGACTGGAAACTGACCATTAATGCCGGAACTCAACTCAAGATTGTTATGGCGGTAAACTTTAGACCAGGGGTAGTAGCAATCCAGTCAAGCAAATTCCCTACCACCTGGGTGTGGCTGGTTTTGTTGTCCCTTACGACAGCACCGAGTCGAGTGCATCCAGTTCTAAAAAGTAATTTTAAACAACATTTTAAAAGGAACGCTAAGTTAATATTTTTTTCTTCTATATTATAAAGGCGAAGGTATGGTACGCTTCTTACCTTTTGGAAAAAAACTGGGTATGGGTGGCGGTAGATATTGGTTTTTACTGTTATTTAAGATTACTCCTGATTTAACAATTTAACAATACTAGTGTTCGCCCAGTGATGGAAATTCGACCATAATTAATTTACATTATTTGAACATTATCAAAGTTCTGTTGTCAAGGCTACACTGTTAATTTGACTTTAACAATAAACAAAAGAGTATATATGCGTGTGTGTGTCAAATACATGGTAGCGCGTGTAATGTTTTTTTATTTATTGATTTAATGTATTTTTATGCATAATTTAAAAAAAAATTGTATTTCTGCACTCTTTCTCTATATAACTATAAGTGTACGAAGTTCCATACTCCTCCGTCCGAAGAATTTTCGTAAAAAGGGACACAGAGTCTTTAGCGTAGTAATAGTTTAGCGTATTAATATATATTTTATACAGATTACATGTAAAAAACAATTTTTCATAGCTTCAAACAAGATTGTCAAAAACGAAATATCTTTACATCGACAATCATGCGAGTTAAATGGTTTTAATATTTATAATAAAACTACGTTTGAACGATTTTAGGCGCGGTATTTTATTAGATTTTTATTTAGAGGTTTTAGCCACTTCTCAGTAGTCACGATAAATTAGATTGGGCTCCCATAGACTAAATAATGACCATAAACAAACAAGTGAACAAGTTGGCGGTGGGCTAAATAAAAAGTTTAACATTACTCATTGTTACTCCATCTTTGTCTTTCGTGATCGCGACGTTTTATTATGTAAAATATTAGACTAAATATTTGTTTCACACATTTTGAAGGCTAAACAGATATTAGTAATGTGTATTGCAATGCATAGATGTAGGATAGTAAATAAATAGTTTGCCAATCCTCAAACACGTATATAATTATTTTCTATCCCGGACGAGCCCCCAAAAATGTAGGATAGTAAATAAATAGTTTGCCAATCCTCAAACACGTATATTAATTTTATCACAATAAGGTAAAAGAAAATAATACAATTCTCCCTGACAATCCATCTAAAAACAAGCCGTTGCTACACAACCACCATCCTACATAGATGGCCCTTTTTGAATTTGATCATTACGATCTTCAGTACGCGACAAGTCCACATGACAATCGGGGTATGAGGCGACTCGGGGGACGCCCCGCACACCCGCACAGCGTTCATATTAGTGTTGCACGAGTCCGCATCGTCTGTGTTTATCGATATCGATCTTGTATAATAAATAGTTGTGTATTAAAAATTAAAATTACTTCTGTTACCTACTAGCATAACAAAAGCGAATAACATTCTCCATTACGAGAACTATCCAGAAAATTTATTAGAAAATTCTGTCATTAAACAGAAAAATAATTGTGATTATAATTTTATTTTCATTACCTATGTTTTTTGGGTATCAAAAAAATTACACCGAGAGTCTAAAAATAGTACATACATACATACATAGCTTCACACCAGTTCCCTTGCGGGGTAAGCACGAAAAACAGAGCGCCATTTAGGCTTATTCTTACACACCTCACTTGCTTCTTTGACATTCATAACTCTTGTCATCATTAAAAATGGTGGTGTGTATATTTTATCAGGCTCATTTACCTACATGCATTTCGACGCGCTGTATTCAAACCTGAGGTCCATTTCGCTTGTACGCCTTCAAAATTTTGATTAAACTAGGAAAATCTGCTAAAAGTGGTTAATTATTTTTTCGGATTTGAAAAAAAATTACAGTTTTTTTTCCTATTTACTCAAATTTATTACGGGCAAAATAAATTTGGATTCAGCAGGTTTCGTACATGGAAAAACATACTCGATCCAAATCCATAATTTTTCATCTCCATACCGCACTTTTTGTGATGTTTAGCGGTTTTTCGCTATTTACTCAAAATTTTTAGAGTGTACGAGCCAGACGGACCTCAGATTCGGATTCAGCATGTTGAAGTACATGTAAGTAGGTGGATCTGCTCAAATGTACGCACCACTTTTTTTATGTGCCGATATCGATATCGACTACCTGGAGTGGTATGTGATGTCACATCACTAGACAATCGCCTTATCAACCTGTCGCGAACTATACTTATCTTATTATCCGTGCACGAACGGAGAAAGAATACAATTTTCTGCGACCGGGCAGCGTCTTGTAAGAGGCGATAAAACAATCCACAGCCAGATGATAGAGTATATGCCCGTCTGGATGGCTACCACCCCTGGTGTAAAGTATGCCGCCATAACAACGTTCCAGTATCCTTTGAGAGAGCACCAGCGCATTTGTAGCACCTTTGGTGTTGCAAATGTCAATAGACGATGGTAACCAGGTTTCCATCAGGTGGGCCGTTTGCCTGTCTGATGAACTCATGCAATAAAAAAAACATAAGCACACAACCCATTCTCTACCTGCTGCCGTGGAAGTTAGCATAATATATACGAGGCATAGAGGCAGTGCATTTGTGACAGTCTGTACTTTAAAGGAGTTAGTAGTACCCAAATATTTTTTTCATATAACATTGCGATTGATGTCAAAGGAGAAATTTCGTTAACACCGCCATCGTCCGGCAATCAATACGCGTAATGAAACTTTTTTGAGGGTTAACTGAAAAAATCGAAGCTGGTTCAATTTTCGCCAAACCGTCTGGCCGGGACAAGGCTTGATTATCACGTGATTACCCGCCCCCCATGTTTACTTTTCACAAATATAGATTAGCCAGGGAAGTTCACGATTGGCGGTGGGCGAGTGCGTTGATATGGTAGGGATGGACGGAGGGATTGGGCGTGGCTTCACACGACCCGCCCTCATTGGAACTGAGTGCAGTCGGGAGTCGTCGCCTAGCATCCGACGAGATGGGGTCAATATAGCACTGACGATGTTAGACATAAAAAATTCCGCCGACTACCTCAGTCGGTCCGGCACGTTCACGAATTTCTCTATGCTCTTTGCTGGTGATTATTATTTATTATTAATCATAAAATATGTGATTGTGCAGTGATGTGTTGTAGTGTCAAAAGGTTGTAAGTAAAGTGGTTAGAGTGAGTCTTATTGTGTTTTTATAACGACCACTTTTATGGTCTTTGCGTTGACGATTTTACATTTGTATTAAGCCATGTGCAAATACTTCTGTATAATAACTATGTGATATTTAATATAAGTGACGCTGTTACATAATTGTTTATCATCAAGATCCGTTCAATAGTACTGAATGACTAGATCACAGTCAAAAATTCAAGGCCTGAAAGACTATTGGTCTTTTTATATAATTACTGCCCCTATCCCGATATTTTATTTTTTTATACATAGGTTTATCGGGTTGGAGGGCGTCCTACACTACTTTTATCCAGAGCCGGTATCCACGCTGGGACTCATCAGAACTGCGACTGTTGCGATCATACACTACAAGTTTAATTTGCTAATTATGCTCGATAGGCCAGTAACCTAGCAAGGCTACCTGCCATAAGAGAATCCTAATCGATTAATATGGGTACATTTACATTAGAACATTGAGCGGCCTTATCGCTCATAGCGATCTCTTCCAGGCAACCCGGATTATTATTATTATATTTGCTAGAATAATAATAATGATCTAGAATTAGTCCAATTGTCGATAAACCGATAAACGATAAAAATAAGAGAGTTGGTCTGAAAGAGAGTGTCGGGGTGAAGGTAAGGAAAGGAATGCTCCGGTGGTTCGGGCTTGTGGAAAGAATGACTAAACAGATATACAATGCAAAAGAGGATGGATGCAGAAGTCGTGGAAGGCCACGACACACCTTCCATGATCAAATTGATCGTGTACTAGCAGAAGGTGATGTCAGGAGCCTTAAGAACAGACGAGCGTGCATGACAAGAGCTATGAATGTCAAAGAAGCAAGTGAGGTGTGTAAGAATAAGCCTGAATAGCGCTCTGTTGTTCGTGCCTACCCCGCAAGGGAACTGGCGTAAAGTTATGTATGTATGTATGTATGTATAACAATATGTTCTTGCATGTTAAATAAATTATTATTATTTTCTGAAAAAAACAATTGTGGACTTCAGGCGGTATACAAATACCTTGTACTGGGACAGGGAAGTTGTTAATATATGTTATTATTTATTTCTTATTCGTTTTAGTTACATGTATTGTGTAACATTTATATATCCTATTTGTATACATATGTATCTAATTTGCACACCACTATCATACACTTGCTAATCTTCCGTTCATAAAGAAAAATTGTTACGCGATGTGCATAAGAATATTTAATAAATTACCTCCATCGATTAAAGAACTGCCGTTGAAACAATGTTAAAAAAAAAAACTAAAAATATGGTTACTGGAAAAAATGATATACTCAATTAATGATTTTTCTTAAATATGACAAAGAGATGCTATTTTAATACTATTTTACATTTTATTTATATTTTTGGCTTTTGAGATTTAATTTATTTTGTTTTCTTGAAATTTTTTTTCTTATTTCTGTTTTTTAATATAATGAATCAATTAATTTTATAATATTGGAATTGTTGTGATTTTTCTTTTTGGATTGACGTGCACTTAAATATTTGTATGACCTTGTGTGGGTCAAATACAGTGAGGACATCTGACTTTGTTACCATCCTAGATATAATTATTACCTGTATTTCTACAAATAAAGATTTATTATTATTATTATTATTTATTATTATAAAATTCACAGCTCGGGTGATCTGAAAGAGATCGCTCTAAAGCGACAAGGCCGCCCATTGTTCCTGCCTTTATTTTTTAATGTGACTACTGTAAATTGTTCATTTAATGTGTTTATGGTGACCGATAATTCTATCTTCTATCTATATATACATAGATAGAAATTTGTAAAACATACGTACGTGTTATAACGGTTGTTTCCCTTAGGGGTGAGTTGAGTCCATAGATCTCCTTGCATACATCTCTTACTTCATATACTTTCATTAATCTCATTTGATATAATTGAGAAATTTGTATATATTTCAGAATAATAATACCTTAAGGCGAACGCCTATAAATGTCCAATTTGCTGAGATAAAATGTATTGAACTAGGTAAAGGATAATTATTGTAATGAAGATATAATTAAAAAACGTTTAATGGACAAAGCAGGAGACCGGAAGGCTGGAGCTTACTTCGCTCAAAGGATTAGCCTTTGTATCCAGCGAGGTAATGCTGCCAGCCTTCTAGGTACAATGCCCAGCGACAGTGGTCTGGTGGGGCTGGACGGGCTATAATATAGGTTTTATTTTAATATTAGTTTTTTTTTTTTACTATTGTATATATATTTTTAAGTTAGGTTTATTTATAGGATATTTTAGATTTTTAATTAATATTAATTTGTATAGGCTATAAAATAATACAACTAAGTAATTCCATCAAAAAAAAAAAAGATATAATTATTATGTAATATATTAAAATTACTGTCAGTTACTTACTGTCAGAGAGGACAAAACCATCACGTTTAGGAACACACTTAGAAATTATTATCTGTCTTTAAATAAATATATCTAATATTATAAACATTTACTTATTTACTTAAAAATTACGTGTCACAGTGTTCGACCGCGATGAACTCGGAAACTACTCAATCGATTTTGATGTTGTTTTTCTTTCATTTTTCTGGTTTTGTTTCAACTTGAGACATTTTAATTTATAATGAAAAAAAATATTGCATTTTTTTAAATCGAGAAGTCGGTAAGTATAAGTTCTGCTGTCAACTAATTTATACAAGCATCATATAGATGGCGCCATACTTTAATTTTCGCCCTTTCTTTGATTAATAGAATATGAACCTTAATTAATATAAATGTAATATATTATATATGTAGATAGAAATAAATTGGAGAAATGTATGTACGTACATAACTTGTGAACGACTTTACCGATTTTCATGAAATTTTTGTGTGTATTTGAGTGGATCCCCAGGTGGTTTAGACTCACAATTGGAACTGGTAGATGGCGCTGGGATCGGTTTCTAGATTTTTATTTTTTCAGGGCAGGACAACATCTGCCAGGAGCGCTAGTATATATATATATATATATATATATATATATATATATATATATATATATATATATATATATATATATATATATATGTATATATATATATACATACATATATATATATATATATGTGTGTGTGTGTGTATATATTTAGATAATTTCATATATTTTCATATACGTAAATATTGGCATTCTATAAATGTGCCTGGATTTATGTATATATTAAATTTTAAAAATTAGTGTGTATATATTACAATTGTACCGTCCTATCTTTTATACATAGATTAGTAAAGAATTTCTTTTATGCTAGGTTGGCTTGAAAAGATCACTTTTAGCGTTAAGGCCGCTTATTGTTTTTCCAAGAAGTATTGTAATTATGCATTTTGTTTTTGTAATTATTTATTTTGGTGACCAATAAAGTGTCAGTATCTAAGATTTTAGACAGCGAAAAGTCAATTTTGGACAAGGTAGTGAATAGGCTCTATAAAGTCTACAATAGTTTCGTGGGGCAAAGTAGAATGCTCTTCAACAAAAACCCAGAAGACGTTCAACAGTTTTCAATAAACAAAAAAAAAATAGTAAAGCAACGTTTGTGCGAGGAGGCTTATTACACGACGAAAGATTTTTTAAATCACCCCACCTGAATGATTATAATGCGATGCCCACCAAGCTTTTTATCCGTGCAGGAACGGAGAAAAAATAACATTTCCTGCGACCGGGCGGCCTGTCGTAAGAGGCGACTTAACAACCCACATCCAGGTGGTAGGGCGTTTGCCCGACTGGATGGCTATCACCCCTGGTCTAAAGTATGTCGCCATAACAACCTTGAGTTGTGTTCCGGCATTAGTGACCAGGTTCCAATCTCCCTTAAGAGAGCAGCAGCGCATTTGCAGCACCTTTGTTGTTGCAAATGTCTATAAGCGATGGTAACCGCTTTCCATCAAATGGGTCGTCTGCCTGTCTGCTGAACTGCTGCAATATAAAAAAAAAAAGCTTTTTCAGTAATCATTCATATAAATTACTTTGTATTAATATAAACTAAATTTTAGAACGAAAGATTGTTATTATTATGGAGTAAAGATATATTACCTAGAGTTTGTTGCGCCGCTTCTTCTCATTTAACAGTACTATTGCTTTGGAAGCGACAGTAGACTCATGAGTTTCATTGAGTAATCTGTAAGATTCCATTTTGAAATGAATACATTCATTTTCACCGTCATTTTCAATATCTAGATATATAAGAAGAAACTACTCTATAGGCTTTTTAACCATATTGCTTATTTATATAAGGGACCAGCTGATACCCGCTCGCTTCGCGTGTTCTAAAATCCGTTCTTAGCTGACCTCTACTTGGCGAAAGGAAGGTCCATGCTAAATTTCAAGTATATAGGTATTATATAATAGTTCCTGAGGTATCGTGATGAATCACTATATACGTTGATTTAAGTAATTTTTAAATAGATGTGTCAATTTATCAATGGTAAGGTAAAAGTGGGATTGAGAAGCAAGTCCTTGTCTCTGCGTATTCTACCGATTATATGTGTAACAGAGAGTGTTCCGAGGAACCATTCAGAACGGTATCCCTCGTCTTCTTTCTACGACCGCACTGGTCGCCGGCGACTAAGCGTCCATCGTCATTTCCTTGAGCTGCTTCGCTCACGTATGCAACGTTTTTCTGGTGTAACGTGGGGATTTATGTTGACCGCTATACTTAGGTTTTCCACAGTGCTACGATATGGTGGTTTTCCAAAGAGTGTCATTAAATTCATCTCTGGTGTTGCTAACGTTCACGGGTGACGGTAACCGCTTTCCATCAGGTCGGATGCCAAACTATGATTCTAAAGATTGAATTCAGATTAATCCAAATTACAGTCGAATTTCACACATCGTATAAATAAAACTCGTAAAAAAAGTCATAGGTGGTCATCTGCTACAAACGCCGTAGGTTGCCTCTGGTGTAACGCTTTACGCGACCGATGAATGTTGCAATCTTCAACAAAAAGTTTTTATTGTACTTAATAAGGCTTAGGACTTGCCACAATATGTAATTTTTGAATTAAAAGCTTTATTGATGTCCTTTTGGTTTTTTTGTTGTTGTTTGCATATAAAATTCGTCTAATTTCGCACGTGCAGTTTTAATACTCGATCTTCACCGACGATAATGTTATAGTTATTGACTGTGGCCAAATTAGTCTTATTTATAGCGTTAAAAATAACGCCGTTAACGAATAACTACATTAGTGTATATATAAGCATATGTATACACTGTTATCTGTCAATATGTAACGTTATTAACAAAAATCTTGAGAGGTGTCAAGAGACACCCGGATGGAACGAAGTACCTTTCGATTAATTAGTGAAGGAATTGTAATAAAATGAAAGTAGAGTAAACGCGGTTGAGATGCGAGCACTGCGCAAAATCTGCGGAGTGACGCTCGCGGACCGCGTTCGTAATACCGAATTAAGAAAGAGAGTTGGTCTGAAAGAGAGTGTCGGGGTGAAGGTAAGGAAAGGAATGCTCCGGTGGTTCGGGCATGTGGAAAGAATGCATGATGAAAGAATGACTAAACAGATATACAATGCAAAAGTGGATGGATGCAGAAGTCGTGGCAGGCCTCGACACACCTTCCATGATCAAATTGATCATGTACTAGCGGAGGGTGATGTCAGGAGCCTTAAGAACAGACGAGTGTGCATGACAAGAGTTATGAATGTCAAAGAAGCAAGTGAGGTGTGTAAGAATGGGCCTAAATGGCGCTCTGTTGTTCGTGCCTACCCCGCAAGGGAACTGGCGTGAAGTTATGTATGTATGTATGTAATTGTAATAAAAAATAATTATTTTTTAGTTATAATATTTTTTTATTTTTTTATTATGTACAAAAAACCTGTATACACTCAACAAACATAATCGTCGCGACACCACATTGTTCAATGCGAAATAGAAAGACGAAACGAAAATAACTGACTTGCTTCCTATGAGAGAGAGAGACAGACAGAGAAACACGCGCACGCCGCACGGCTTACAACTATAGCAAAGTGTCGTTGCAACTTTTGGTCTTAAATTTTTCCGTCTAGCCCCCTTTCGCAACGCGCGATAAGGAACTTCGTTCCAAGTAAAAATATCGCATCACAAATAAGGAATTAAGCCCTTTGCTACATCTGCGTGAAACGGTCAATAACTATAACATTGTACCAGATGAAACAGTAGCGCTCAAATATTTATAATCTGCCTACGAATCTATATTTAAGAAGTATTTTACAACGAGTGCTTATTATGAATATGCACTACGATGGCCCCTGTCAGACGCCTGACATATGGATGCTGCGTAAGGGTCAGCGCAGACAGAACGGAGCGCAGCGTAGAGGATTTTATTAACGCACTTGAAAATAAACTTTAAAATTATTGTAATGAAGTGCATAAATGCTTGAACCTGACCAACGCGTCCTCGAAGATACGCGGGAATCCTCGCGCGGCGCGAGTCGGCGCCCGCGTCGTACGCGTACTTTCAGTGTTGTCACTGAGTTTAAAGAGGGATGACGTCATTTTTTTAGATTTTGAATTCGAAGTACTTACATAACGAATAATAAATATAACCATCATTATACATTTATGAAGTTGCTTTGTTTCTTAAAAATAATCTACATTTATACACTAAATGCAACAGTAAACGACATAACAGCTACCTGCTTTCACTTCCTTCAAAAACCACTTTGTTTCAAAACAGTCTATTCTGTAGAGCGACTAAAATTTACAATAAATTACCACTGAACATTAAGGAACTCAACATCAAAAGCTTTAAATTAAAATTAAGACAATTATTAATAAATAAAGCATATTACACAATACACGAGTATCTTTCTGACCCAAATACTGATACAGGAGTCTGATTTTGTGACATGAGGAATCATAATTATTATTAAGCATTATTACTATAAATTCTATATTAATCCAGACATTAATGTGATAATCATATCCCAGTCCACCGTCGTTGACGAAATTTCGCGACAAACTGGCATGTTTACTGTAGAGTGGTAACCCAGAACGGTTTACTCGCGCAGGCTCGCGAGGTCGCGCGCAAGCTCGAGCATACGCGATCCGTAAAGAAAATGCCGCGAGACCGCGCGGCGATTATTCCTCTCTGTCTGCGCTGACCCTAAATCGAAGATTATTCATCGGTTCCGTATAGCATCACGTCATACACAGCCTACAGCGCTTGTAATAGACCACCGCCTAATAATAATATCTACTTGTGTTTCAAATGCGATTTTGCTTTCAGATGCACCGTACAAAAGTTCTTGGTCTACACATGCTACGTCACAGGGTTCACAAGGTAATTAAAATTTATTATATTATTTCTTAGGTGCCATCCATAATTACGGCACACGTTAGGTAGGTCAACGAAGTGTGACTTTGTATAACAAGGGGCTCCTAAATTTCGTGACGTCACATTTGAATATGTCATATACATACATACATAACTTCACGCCAGTTCCCTTGCGAGGTAGACACGATCAACAGAGCGCCATTCAGGCTTATTCTTACACACCTCACTTGCTTCTTTGACATTCATAACTCTTGTCATGCACGCTCGTCTGTTCTTAAGGTTCCTGACATCACCTTCTGCTAGTACACGATCAATTTGATCATGGAAGGTGTGTCGTGACCTTCCACGACAATATCTAATATAGTGTCTTAAAACGAGAAATTTGAGCTAGTAATGAAAATCTTTAAAATATTTCCAACTCTTTCTGTATAATGTAAATAAGTGTTTAAATGATAAAAAAAAATAATTTAAATTGAAATAAAAGTACTGAACTGCTGTTCTAATATAATAATGTCTTGATGTAATATTACAAAATATATGCCATGACACTAGGGAGGAGTCTCACGTATGTGACCAGCTGTGATACGGACGAAGGAGGGGTCAAACAAATCATGAAATTCGCGTGACGTAATGTTTGGATGGTTAGACGAACAAAATAGATCGATCCCCGAGCTCTCATAGTGAAGCCGGTTAAAAGAAGCCAATTTTGGAGTAGAAAGCTGATCGCGCCGCAGGGCGTTACGAGAACTCGATATTAAATAATCGATTTAGAATCGGTGCTGGTACCTACGCTCACGTCTGGATGCGAGAGTTGGGTATGGAAGAGAGAGCATGAAAGTAGAGTAAACGCGGTCGAGATGCGAGCACTGCGCAAAATTTGCGGAGTGACGCTCGCGGACCGCGTTCGTAATACCGAAGTAAGAAAGAGAGTTGGTCTGAAAGAAAGTGTCGGGGTGAAGGTAAGGAAAGGAATGCTCCGGTGGTTCGGGCATGTGGAAAGAATGCATGATGAAAGAATGACTAAACAGATATACAATGCAAAAGTGGATGGATGCAGAAGTCGTGGAAGGCCACGACACACCTTCCATGATCAAATTGATCGTGTACTAGCAGAAGGTGATGTCAGGAGCCTTAAGAACAGACGAGCTTGCATGACAAGAGTTATGAATGTCAAAGAGGCAAGTGAGGTTTGTAAGAATAAGCCTAAATGGCCCTCTGTTGTTCGTGCCTACCTCGCAAGGGAACTGGCGTGAAGTTATGTATGTATGTATGTATTTTAAATTTCAAATCGATTACTTTCGATTTATATACGTATAGTGTCTGTCTGTGTAAATGTGTAGTATTACTTATAGATGGTTTAATAGGCTGTCCTTTACATAACTCACAGAACATCACTATTACGTCACCCACAACAATAAAGTACGACAATTATGTCATTTGTTTGATGTGGGTTTTACTATATAAAAATACGTAACTTGATAGACGTGCCAATGTTAACAGTAAAATAAACGCTTGGAAACAGTATAGTAACTGCTATTTAATTGTCGTCTTACTCACATGATCGTTTTTACGATTTTGGTCTGTCTCTGAAAGTCTGTCTCAAATAGGCCTAGCTTAAATGATCTGGCTATATCTGAAATAATGTTAAAGTTATTGACCGTAGCCTAATGCGTCGTATTTATAGGGTTAAAACTAACGCTGTTAACGAATAGCTACATACTGTGTATACATACCTTATCTGTCAATATTTAATGTCATTAAAATTTAACTAACGTCACTAAAACAACATCTGCGTCAAACGGTCTAGAACTATAACATTATCCCAGATGAACCAGTACCATTATTACTTAACCAAAACTTACAGGTGTAAAGCCGGGCTAAGGTAATGTGAGAATTTGGATCGATTCATAATTCTTGAACACGCAATTTGAACATGGAACTAAGTGACGTCATTTCACGCGAAAATCAAAACAATGGCCGCCCCTATAAAAGGCACGCGTGCCCAGCGAAGCGAGAGACTTGTATAGTCTCGACACGCGGCCGCACGCGCCGTTCCGTGCAACAATACAAAGTTAATTCTTTGATTGACACTTACAATATTACGTAAATTGATGCAATATTTTGATGATTATCATTTCGAGGGTTGGAGTCATCGTAGCGTAAATTTTGAAACACTAGTCCCCTGTATTTTCTAGAACAGTTCAATATTCTAGTTTTGCCATTGGAAAATCAATATCTTTTTAAAATTTCTGACTTTTGCATCGCCTGTGTTTATTTCTTTTTGCATTTCTTCTTATTTTATAAAGATATCGTTGTAGGAAAAGTTCTTTGATTTTTTTTACAGTACATATTTTATTATTATTATGTACATTATATATATATATACATACAATCAAGCCTGTTGTTCGTAAGGTTAAACAGAGACCAAGAAACTAAATCTTGTATCAGCCCATAAATCTCTAACTGCTGGACTCGGGCGTCTTCATTCTTAGAAACGCACGGTATACCCCCACGTTCATCTGGAAGAAATTGTCACGTTTCATACAGTCACGATGTGTATGTTTCTTCAGAATGTTTTCTTCGCCCTCAGCAATTGATATTTCTAACATTATGCATAATAGGTCCAAAAAGCTGCCTAAAGTGCCAATATTTCCCACCCAGAATTCGAACCCAAGTCACGTAATTTAAATGATGCCTTAACCAGCTACTACGTGTACAACCGGGCGACCACTAAAATAAAATAAAAAAAGCCTTTATTCTACCATCATATTACAAAATGAATTAAATTCATAAATTGTTATATATTTTTTTACATACATACATATTGTCCCGCCTATTTCCCATTAGGGTAGCCAGAGACCATGGATCTCCACTTGTTACGATCCTGACAAACCCTTTTCGCTTCATCAACCTTCATTAATCTTTTCATACATACATGGTTATTTATACTACATTTTATCTGACCTTTGACCTATCTGATGCGAGCATTGCGCAAAATCTCGGAGTGACGCTCGCGGACCGCGTTCGTAATACCGAAGTAAGAAAGAGAGTTGGTCTGAAAGAAAGTGTCGGGGTGAAGGTAAGGAAAGGAACGCTCCGGTGGTTCGGGCATGTGGAAAGAATGCATGATGAAAGAATGACTAAACAGATATACAATGCAAAAGTGGATGGATGTAGAAGTCGTGGAAGGCCACGACACACCTTCCATGATCAAATTGATCGTGTACTAGCAGAGGGTGATATCAGGAGCCTTAAGAACAGACGAGCGTGCATGACAAGAGTTACGAATGTCAAAGAAGCAAGTGAGGTGTGTAAGAATGGGCCTAAACCCCGTGCCTACCCCGCAAGGGAACTGGCGTGAAGTTATGTATGTATGTATCTGACCTTTCTTCAAAATATCTTCAATTTGATCATGGTGAGTATGTCTCGGTCTACCGGCACCGACTCTACCAGTCACATTGCTTTCATATACTTGTTTTGTGATTCTGCTTTCATTCACTCTGTCTCTACATGGCCAAACCACCTTAACATTTCTTTTTCAACTCTTGTTCAACTCACTACATCTTCTTTAAATTTTTTTAAATATATCAAATTAATGAAATCTATCTATGTCCTTTTTCTAAAAAGTTTAATACATTGTTCTTTATCTACGGAAGTCGCCTCAGCGGCGTAGGCCTCCCCCAATTTTCTCCATTCGTCCCTATTTCTTGCCAGTCTTGTCCAATGGGAGCCGCATCTTTCCTTGAATGTCTTCACATATTTATTTGGTCTCCCTTTTACCTCTTAGCGTGTCTAGGTATCCATTCTGACACTTTCCTTGTCCATTTTTCCGTGTCCATTCTGTGAACGTGTCCTGCCCAATTCAATTAGAGACTCCTTACATTTTTTACAACATCACCTACTTCTATTTTTCTTCTTATACTTTTATTAGGCATTTTATCCAGCAGTTTCACGTCTAGCATGCTTCACTCCAAGCATGGAGCGAATTAGTGTTAACCAAAACTAAAGCCCAACTCCCTAGTAATAACAGAAAAAATATGTTTTTTGATTCCCAAATCCATAACTAATAGTTGACGACAGTTAAATAATAGATAAAAATTGTAATTCAGAGGGTAGGCCGTCTCGGGCTACGAACACGTTCGCCCTTAAATCGGTGCAAACGATTTACTCGCCCCCTCCCCAAGGAGCGATTATAGACACGCTATTCTGAAACACACTCGACATTATGTCGTGTGCGATAGTAACGGAGTTTGTACGCAATATTATTGACAGCCAAAGGTTCCACGCAGTGTCATTCAAACAAAGTTTTACAATTATTTACCAGATGAGCCTTTGAATCGTCATTAACCTAATTACACAGTTATAGTTATATTACAGGCCATAATTGTCCCAATGCTGGGCTCGGGCCTCCCGTTATAAGGGAACGGCCAGTATACCCGCCACGCTTATCCAAGGCGGCTTGGCAGGTTTGACTCATCGTTATCTCGTTGTGCAGTTTCCTTCACCGTTGTTACGACGTGGTATTTTTTTTTTATTGCAGGAGATCAGCAGACAGACAGACGGCCCACTTGATGGAAAGCGGTTACCATCGCCTATGGACATTTGCAACACCAAAGGTGCTACAAATGCGCTGCTGCTCTCTTAAGTGAGTCTGGAACCTGGTCACTAATGCCGGAACACAACTCAAAGTTGTTATGGCGGCATGCTCTAGACCAGGGGTGGTAGCCATCCAGTCGGACAAGTGCCCTACCACCTGGCTGTGGGTTGTTTAGTCGCCTCTTACGACAGGCCGCCAGGCCGCAGGAAATTGTATTCTTTCTCCGTTCCTGCACGGATAAAGACGGTAATTGTAACAATATGTACATTTGATCAGAAAACTGACTAAGTAGTGCATGCGTTCCGGCCAGGATTGAACCCGCGCCCTTTGAGTTTGGAACGCGTCCGCTAAACATTACGCTACCACGACTTATATATATCTAATAGACCATAATACAATCTCTAAACCTTGAAGCAGAAATAAACACTACGTTACTTCCGTGATTTCTCTTTATATTAGCATAGATTTCAAAATATAACCCCTATACAGCAGTATAACGCCCCTCCCAGATTAACAAATGAACCCCGCCACTGTGCTTTTATTTAAACGGTATTCATTAACACGGCTTTGCGAGGTCACGCCGGGATCCACTACTAGTGAGATTTTAATTAGTCGATTATTATGAATTAATTTTATTTTCATCCTATAATAGGCGTAATAACTGTTGAAATTGAAGACCAAAAATGCAACTTAATTAAGAAAAGTGAAAGGCTTTGTACTAGCTGGAACCTCTACCGGTTTTGACATTTAGCTACAAAACTTCGAGACGGGTAGCTATTGTAAAAACCAGCTAAAAGCTGTTGTTCACAAGATAGCCACGCCTAAGTTGTCCATCAACTCGACAGCTGGCTAACATTTGACAATTTTACATCTAGCCGTCGGCTATCAGTTAGCGAGTCATTCACTCAATAGCCAAATTGCCATCAGCTGGGTTTTAGTCGGCTATTGAATTACAAAATTATCCGGATAAGTATGTTTTTGAAATTTCGGTTTCAATCTGGATGAATGAAACAAAGTGATGTATATAAAGTTAAACTATTCAATGACTACCATCGTGTCCTTTTCGTTCCGTGACTTTCAACCAAATTGATTAATTGCATAAATGATTTTTTAAATGCTTTTCTGTTTTCGTTTTTTTTTTCTTGTATCAAATTACAAATGATGTTCTATATATTTCTATCAGTTATTTATACACAACAATATTTTAGTTTAAAGACAAATTTGTTCTTGAAAGTACGCCATAATCTATGAAACATTAATAAATAACAAATAAGCAGACAAGCAGTTAAAAAAGTCACACATATGAAATCTTATTTAACAATTAAGTTCGTTCGTTTTTAAAGAAGACAGTGCCTCATTTCTTGAATATCGAAAGACATGAACCGTATACTAATGTACTCTGTGTGTATTATATACCACAGAGTACAAGAGCGTCTACTCTCGGCATTAGCAACACAGAGTACATTGTATACATGAAGAATACATAATGAATTAATATATACAGAATACATTGTATATATAAAGTACACAGAGTACACAACAAATCCAAACGTAATGCAGAAGGTCGTAATTCAAATAAACGCGCAAAGTCCGTCACTAATAGAATTCAGATTGTAGTACACACGTCTCGCTTTGATCGCGGTTCTCACTCGACTGCCCCTCTCCCTCAATCAGGCTATCGTTTTATACTGCACAAATGCAATGTGTCCCCCCGGCAACGTGGAGCGAATTTCCTAGAATCAGCTTGTACTTTAAAATCCGTAACACCTGGCTGATGATTACAATACAACAATAGACTATTCCCTAGAAACGTATGCCAATAAATAAGTATACAAAAGAAGACGATCATAAAAGAATTACAATAGTTTCAATGTTAATAATTCAAATACCAACGGGTAATAAATGTGCTTCTCCAAATCTGTACGTGGAATGTGTTTTTGTGGGCGCCTAGGTTGTAACAATATATATAGTCGAAGAATAAAGAATTAGTAATACTTTTCACGGCCTTACAGCATCCAAATTGAAAGAATTCTATCCAAATTACGTATAATGTGTTGGCGTCGTGAGACGCAAATTCGTTCTCTAATATAAATTACAATCGTCTAAAGTTTCAACTAAAACCATTAATACATACAAAGGTATTTTGTAAATACATGCGGCGGCAGTGAAAATTAGCTCGAGAGTGGCTTTCCGCGCGATTTCCTCTCCTCTTCCCACTTTGAATGAATACGAAGCGATAGAAAAGAATGAAAAACCGCTTCAGGCTTGAAGGGAAGCTACGAGCACCCTA
Source organism: Dendrolimus kikuchii (assembly GCA_019925095.2). Taxonomy (NCBI): domain Eukaryota; kingdom Metazoa; phylum Arthropoda; class Insecta; order Lepidoptera; family Lasiocampidae; genus Dendrolimus; species Dendrolimus kikuchii. The sequence continues at coordinate 4,447,493 of CM034387.1, forward strand.
TTGTTTTCAATCCTCTGAAGCGAAAAGGAAAGCTACATATCAAGTCTCGTGTTAGAGGGAGAAAATTGTAATTTAAAATGAAAATCGGAGTGTTTTTACACGCTTTAGGTATTTAGGGGTGACTGGAAACTTTAGGTGATAATATCTCGTTTGTTATTAAGGTGAGACTGTATATATCTAAATTCATTTAGCTTCGTATCATATAATACAGTCGCAGCGTAGGGTTTTTAACTAGATTTATTTCAATTGTCAAAACAATATGTGACAAGCCGATCACTTGGATATACTCGTGTAAATTTCGGATCTGTATTTTACGGAAATTTTCCATTTTTCTAGGATAAATAGGTGAATATTCAACTGGGCTGGGAAATAGCAACAAAACACTCAAAGGAGTCCCGGAGCCGAATTTACAAAAATTCCACACCACATGCAAATTATAATAAAATTCTTACAATTTATTATTGCCGCCTTTGAAAGCAGTAGCATAACAAACAAAACAATAGTCCTTTTAAAGGCCTACAAAACGTATCAGTAGATATATCTAGACACTACTTTCATAAGAATTGCCTTTGTTGCGAACCATAACAAGACAGTGACATAACCTTTGGTTGTTATACTATTTCTATTTGAAGACTGTTCTATGTCAAAAGGTCTACAATAGTCTAAACCGACCTTTTCAAAAACACGGACAGGGTTAACACAATCACTTGGCAATGAACCCGTAAGCTATTGAACAGTATTTCCTCTGTCTGTCTCTGTCTATCACATGTGTGTATAACATTTTTAGTCTCTATAAAACTGTAGAAATGAAATAGAACTAATTTAGATTTTTTGTCAAATTTTTGTTTCTTTGTCTGTTTGTACTGGATAATCTCCGAAACGACTGGACCGACTTAAATGAAATTTTGTATGGTGGTAGCTTATATCCCTGGTCAACATATAGGATACTTTTGATCCCGAAAAATTAAACAGTTCCCGTGAGATAGTTAAAAAACTTTAATTGCTTAAACAGCTTATTATATAAATTATGCACCTAATTAAGTATTGATATTGCCGGTATCATCATACAATAAAACAATTTACACATTAAAAAGACGACATTCCGCGAAAAAGTAAAACCTTACAAAAACAATGTCTAGCATAGCGTATTTCATACATACATACATACATACATAACTTCACGCCAGTTCCTTTGCGGGGTAGGCACGAACAACAGAGCGCCATTTAGGCCCATTCTTACACGCCTCACTTGCTTCTTTGACATTCATAACTCTTGTCATGCACACTCGTCTGTTCTTAAGGCTCCTGACATCACCCTCCGCTAGTACACGTCCGCGTATTTCATGATTATATTAAATGAACTAGATGGCGCTGGTAATATTCTACATCGCGGTCGTGGACGAAGTCGCTGGCATCGGCTATAAATAATATGATAGTTTGAATTTAAATTTCTAGAAACTAGTTTTGAACCTCCTTGGATTCATCGTTGAATGGTCTTGTCTTATAATATGAGTATTAAAGTGACAATGTTTTGATAATTAAAAGGATTTTTTGGGAAAAATCTACATTAGCATTGTGCAATCTACCTCCTACCCCAAGAGTTTCATCGGCGTCACTAAAACGTGTTAATGAGCATAAATGTGATTTTAAATGAATATTTTCTTTATGCATTTAAACTCCTTTGAAAAATAGATTAATTAAACAGACTTAATAATATAAATAAAAGCCTCTCTAAAATTCTGTACTGTCAAATAACTTAAATAAGACTTTAACACTGTTATAGGGAATTTTTATACATAGAATATATATAATATTATAATGTTCTTGGTCCATCTGGAAAATGTTATACTCAGTGACTGTGCCCAAATACGTCTTGTTTATAGCGTTAAAAATAACGCCGTTAACTATTAGCTACATTAGTGTATATACATACGTTATCAGTCAATGTTTAACGTCATTAACAATTAATAACAATGTCGCATCACAAATAACGCATTAAACGTATCGATATATCTGCATGATACGGTCACTAAACACCACCATAATCTCAGATGTGGAATATGATTATATTAATTGTAATGGCTATTTTTAGTTTGGTAATAAAAGGTAAATATAATAGAATAGAATATAGTTTATTGTACACAAATGCTATATAAATCAGGAACATTAATATACATACATATTTATTCGTGCAGGAACGCAGAAAGAATACAATTTCCTGCCGCCGGGCGGCCTGTCGTAAGAGGCGGCCAAACAACCCACAGCCAGGTGGTAGGGCATTTGCCCCACTGGATGGCTACCACCCCTGGTCTAAAGTATGTCGCCATAACAACCTTGAGTTGTGTTCCTGCATTAGTGACCAGGTTCCAGTCTCCCTTAAGAGAGCAGTAACCGCTTATCATCAAGTGGGCCGTCTGCCTGCCTGCTGATCTCCTGCTATAAAAAAAATATATACTATCAGCGGTCTTATCGCCCATGGCGATTTCTTCCAGACAACATTTGGAAGGGGTATAGGAAGGACAACAAAAGTCAGTAGTTGCTAAACCAGCACTCATACAATAAATTAGTCTATTAATTAACAAATAGTAATATATACAACATCGTTTAATAATAAACCAGTCTAAATAATTTGTTTTTTTAAAGACTAAATCCACGTCACCCTACTTATCTAGCGACATTATTTTGTTTCTTCAAGATCTGACTAGCGATACCTTCCACGACTTTGTACACTAATAATACAAAGACATGAAAGGTATCGTCAGTCATATCTTGAATTTATTAATATATGTTTTTCCTTTCCTTTCCTTTCCTGCCTCTTCATACTCCGACATTGGAAAAATCAGTGCTATTTGCATTTTAGCCATCGACTTTAAAAAACTAAAAAAATAAATCGCAACAAAATTTTAAGCGCGTAATGGAGCGTTAGGTAAACTTCTAGGCGCTAAGAACCTCAGCCAGAAGGCCCAGCTTGCCATACACAACGCGGTGCTGGTACCTACGCTCGCGTATCGAAGCGAGAGTTGGGTATGGAAGAGAGAGCATGAAAGTAGAGTAAACGCGGTCGAGATGCGAGCACTGCGCAAAATCTGCGGGGTGACGCTCGCGGACCACGTTCGTAATACCGAAGTAAGAAAGAGAGTGTCGGGGTGAAGGTAGGGAAAGGAATGCTCCGGTGGTTCGGGCATGTGGAAAGAATGACTAAACAGATATACAATGTAAAAGTGGATGGATGCAGAAGTCGTGGAAGGCCACGACACACCTTCCATGATCAAATTGATCGTGTACTAGCGGAGGGTGATGTCAGGAGCCTTAAGAACAGACGAGTGTGCATGACAAGAGTTATGAATGTCAAAGAAGCAAGTGAGGTGTGTAAGAATGGGCCTAAATGGCGCTCTGTTGTTCGTGCCTACCCCGCAAGGGAACTGGCGTGAAGTTATGTATGTATGTAAAATTTTAAGTTGAAGTTTTACGGGCAGATTGTTAATGTACTTGTCCCATTTGACTATCCGTAAAACTTCAAGTTAAAATTTTGTTGTGATTCGTTTTGCCACTTATCCGTTGTCATTCGTTTTTCCACTTGTCCGTTTAAGTTTCACTTCTACTATGTGTTCCAGCACACATTTCGATTTTTCGCAGGTTTACTGCAGATTATGATTTGGTTAGGTTAGATATATTTTAATGTATGCATTTTTTATTTAAACATATTTTATTTTATCAAACAAAAAAACTGAATTCGATCCGGAACCAAAAAACGCATCCATAGTATACTCTAAAAGTATGCCGCCTCTCACCATGTCTTGTCTAAATTTATGCCGCACCTTCACGCGGCCGTAACGGTTTTTCGTGACAGAAAAATACACTAATAATATGCTATAGGGTGGCCATGTCTTTACTTTTATCACAGTTCCATTATACTATTGTATAATGTAACAGACCAGTACAAAAACCGTGACAGACGGACTGACAATTTTATTATACAATAATAAATCATATGTTTATATCTATATATATAAAAGAAAGTCGTGTTAGTTACAATATTTATAACTCAAGAACGGCTGTATCGATTTGGCTGAAAATTGGTGGGGAGGTAGCTTAGAACCAGGAGACGAACGTTATATCCCGTTGGAACTGGTAGGTGGCACTGAGATGGGGTTCTAGAATCCTCCTAATCACCTGGAGCGATTTTGGTGATTTTGTTTTTGTGTGTTTGAGTGGATCCCCGGATGGTTTAATTAATTGGAACCGGTAGGTGCCGCTGGAATCGGGTCCTAGATTTTTATTTTTTCAGAGCAGCACCGTGTCTGCCGGGGCCGCTAGCATTATATATAGTTTTAATCTGTAATTTCATTTTTGTATTGGTGTATGCCTGAATGGCGCTCTGTTGTTCGTGCCTACCCCGCGAGGGAACTGGCGTGAAGCTATGCATGTATGTGTATGTATGTATATGTATGTATGTATGTGTATGTATGTATGTGTATGTATGTATTGGTGTATAATAAAGTGTTATCTATTTATTTTTACATTTGCGAAAATAACTACAAATATAAAAAAGAAACTAAATTCACTGATCACCCTTTTTGAAATCGCTATTCAACCCTAATAAATAAATGCAGTGTAAGGTTGTCAAAACCACAAATTAGGTGTCTCATTACGAAAGATCAAAGGATTGTGGTGTCAAAACTGTTTGTACGGGCGTTAAACATTTGGCCAGCCCTAAGGGACTTAGGGAAAACAGAGTTGGGCTTGAATTAGATGGGCTGGCTTATTTGAATTTCGAAGTGCATAAGGGTTCAGTAAAGAAATGAATAAAATAGAAAATTGTCATCCTCGCTCAACATTTTTATCTTGAAAGTCTATTTCAAATGGGATGGTATGGGAGAACTTACGTAAATACCTTTATATAATTCTTGAACTTACTGATTAACTATAACATTTTATCCGTGCAGGAACGTAGAAAGAATACAATTTCCTACGGCCGAGGGGCCTGTTGTAAGAGGCGACAAAACAACTGGATGGCTACCACCCCTGGTCTAGAGTATGCCGCCATAACAACCTTGAGTTGTGTTCCGGCATTAATGGCCAGGTTCGAGTCTCCCTTAAAAGAGCAGCAGCGCATTTCTAGCACCTTTGGTGTTGCAAATGTCCATAGGCGATAGTAACCGCTTTCCGCCAAGTTTACCGTTTGCCTGTCTACTGAACACATGCAATAAAAAAAAAACGAATTGGCATATCAACGCAATAAGTCGTGGTAGCGTAATGGCTAGCGCACGCGTCCCAGAACCAAGGGGTGCGGGTTCGATCCTGGCCGGAACGCATGCACCGCTTAGGCAGTTTTCTGACCTAATATGCATATTGTTACAATTACCACGTGCTAATAACGGTGAAGGAAAACATCGTGATGCAACCTGCACATCGAGATAACCGATGTGTCAAACCTGCCAAGCCGCCTTGGACAAGCGTGGCGGGTATACTGTCCGTTCCTCTATAGTGGGAGGCCCGAGCCCAGCAGTGGGACATTTATGGGCTGCTATTATATTATTTATATATCAACGCACAGCCTAAACAAACAGCCCGGGTTGCCTGGAAGAGATCGCTATAAGCGATAAGGCCGCCCATTGTTCTAATTTAAATGTGTTTGTAATAAATATCTAGGTTTAAGTTATGGTGAACAATAAAGAGTTTTCATTCATTCATTCATTCAAACTACTGACGCTAGAACCGTAAAAATGTCCATGCGGGTTCTTTCTAAAAAAAGTAAAGGAGTTTTGTAAATTCAACTCCTAAGGTGGTGAAAAGGGGGTCAAAGTTTGTATGAAAACCCATCATTTTCAACGTAAAAAGCACGACATTTTTGAAATGATGCTTCTTTAGAATTGTTGTGATTTGAATCTCGATGAAACGATAACGCGACACTGAAAAGGAGATAAACACATAAATCCATAGGGCTAAGCTTGCGAGAGAATGAGATACGAGTTTTATATTGTGCAGCGCAGATTAGAGTCAATGAGACCGATGATTTAACATAGGTCCAATTTGGACCGGAATGAAACTGATAATTAATAATATATTATATGTGATTACATTCTCTGAAGTTTCACATCTACTTCGTGTGAACTGCATACCCACAATTTTTATACCTGCTCCTGGTTGGAAATTAATGTATTACGTAGGCATATCTGCGTTTTTCTAAATTAAATCCATAAAGGGGTGAAAAGAGGGTTGAAAGTTTGCTCAAACTGTGACTATTTTTAATGTACGCAAGCGAAGCCGCGTGCAACGGCTGGTAGAGTTCTAATTATAAGATTATCATTAAATTGTAACAAAATCTATATACATAAAAATGTATGTACGTGTATAACTTGAGAACAACTATACCAATTTTGATGAATTTTTTTGCGTGCGTTGGGTCCCCGTATGGTTTAGACTTACAATTGGAATCGGTAGGTGGCGCTGGTATTGGGTTCTAGATATTTATTTTTTCAGGGCGGGATAAAGTCTGGCAGGACCACTAGTTAAGTATTTTTTTTATAATTAGAAATAATACTTATTTCACTATAAAGTTTACGATAACACTACAAGTTAGGTTTTATGGATGTGTCAACGGTCAGTCATACTCTCTTATTTGAAAATTTATATATATATATATATATATATATATATATATATATATATATATATATATATATATATATATATATATATATATATCACCCTTCAACATTTCAACATTTTTCACCCTTCTACCACTAACCACTATTTTTGAGTAGCAATATTAGTATTTTAATAATATTCTACTGGGATGATTTAGATTCAAATTTGAACCAGGTAGATGCTGCTGCAATCGGGTACCAGAGTTTTGGTGTTTTTTTTGTTGTTGTTGTATGTGGTCAAGCTTGTCCCGGAGTGGTTTAAATTAACAATTGAACCCAGTAGGTGGCGCCGCGACACTCCTAAACGGTGGACCTGATTTGGATAAAAAAATATATTTTTCCAAGTGGATTAGAGAATAGTTTAGATTAACATTTGGTCCCGGTAGATGGCGCTGGAATCGGGTTCTAGATTTTTATTTTTTAAAGGCAGGACATCGTCTGCCGGGTACAGCAAATTTAATGTATAAAAATAGATTATTTCTCTCCTATTGGTACAATCATGTCATACACATGAGACTTTACGAAAATTACATTGCAAAAGAAAACAATATTATTGCGAGCATCCCTTCAAATAACGCCCAAACACCGTAAAAGCTGTCATCAAAACACACCCAAAATCAAAAGACTTTCCAGAATGTTGTTCCAGTTTTAACTAGCCGTGAAATATGATTTTGTCTTCAAAGAGTACAATTCTTACCAATAAATGTAAGCCAAAAAGAATTGTAGCTTCATTGGAATACAGTCGAAAATTGATAAATTCTTCACGTCGCCTGGGGCATCGATTACTGTAAAAGAACAAATGGCCAGTACTGTGAAAAACGAGCGTTGATTGTACGGTGTGTTAAATTAACTATACAGACCTCACCACCGCACTCAGAGAGATAACTCATCCCATCTATTATTTAATGTACATTCGTAGTTGTATCATTATTGTAAAAATTGTTCTTGACAATATTTACTTCTTTAACAAACTAAATGTGTGTGTGAAAAGTAGCCGAAACGTCGGAATAACCAAAATCAGTCATCTTAAAACAGTTAAAACGTAGTTTTATTATGTATACAAGTCGCGAAAACTTAAGAAAATACCTAAGTTTCTGTTTTGTTCCCATTATATAAAAAAACAAAGGTTATGGTGTTTGAAAGAGAAGAAACCAGAACGAATGCAAGGATAATGGTCGATGATGTTATGCTGGAGTAAGTGAGTGAGTTTGTATATCTTGGATGTGCTTTTAGCAGGGATGGAAGATACACCGCTGATATAGAAAGAAGAGTGAATTTGAGGAATAGTGTGAATGGAGCGTTAGGTAAACTTCTAGGCGCTAAGAACCTCAGCCAGAAGGCCCAGCTTGCCATACACAACGCGGTGCTGGTACCTACGCTCGCGTATCGAAGCGAGAGTTGGGTATGGAAGAGAGAGCATGAAAGTAGAGTAAACGCGGTCGAGATGCGAGCACTGCGCAAAATCTGCGGAGTGACGCTCGCGGACCGCGTTCGTAATACCGAAGTAAGAAAGAGAGTTGGTCTGAAAGAGAGTGTCGGGGTGAAGGTAAGGAAAGGAATGCTCCGGTGGTTCGGGCATGATGAAAGAATGACTAAACAGATATACAATGCAAAATTGGATGGATGCAGAAGTCGTGGAAGGCCACAACACACCTATGATCAAATTGATCGTGTACTAGCGGAGGGTGATGTCAAGAGCCTTAAGAACAGACGAGTGTGCATGACAAGAGTTATGAATGTCAAAGAAGCAAGTGAGGTGTGTAAGAATGGGCCTAAATGGCGCTCTGTTGTTCGTGCCTACCCCGCAAGGGAACTGGCGTGAAGTTATGTATGTATGTATATAAAAAAAAACATTACGCTTGCATTATTTAACTCCTCATAAAATTTCCGTACCAGGGGGCTTAATACCAATATCGATTCTTAAGACTGAAACTCCAATAAATCTGCACTAAAGTACTGCATGTATATGCGACAATGTTTGTGATCAGTTCCCCGCAGACAAGGAGCTCATCACAAACTTGTATATTATTCTAGCTTGTTGAGAAGCAGGAGAGGCCAAAATGTAAAATATTGTCTCTCCAGATTTAACTCCAAGCATAACTTAATTCTGGCTGCTTCGTTCCGAACACATTCCATGAGAATGTGGGTTACATCTTCAACCATATTGCAAGTTAGACAATCAGACTTTTGCATTACAAACCCTGATTCCGAAAATTTAATGTAAGTTATAATAAATTAAGAAAAGGTACGATGGGGCTGACATAACCAAAAAGGTTCAAAGCTCCTTTAAAAAAAAAGAATAAAAAGAAAGTACTGCATGTAATATCGATTTCCACACGATGTGTGAACATACGATACAACGATCCCGACAGCATCCTACATCAATCATAAACGAAATGCGATATGTACAGCCATCTGACGGGAACTAAAAGCACAAAGATGTAGTAGTCACCAATAGTTTTCGGCCGATATATTTTATTTCTTACCAGGATTTTTCGTGCAGTTCCGCTTCTATACGCTTTAAACGTGGAAGAAAACTTTATAAAATAGAATATTCTAGATGAAAACCTCCCAAACAATACGAGGGTCATTTTCTCTCCAGTTCTGATATTATATTATAGTCTAAGCATGTCACCATAACAACCTTGAGTTGTGTTCCGGCATTAGTGACCAGGTTCCAGTCTCCCTTAAGAGAGCAGCAGCGCATTTGTAGCACCTTTGGTGTTGCAAATGTCCATAGGCGATGGTAACCACTTTCCGTCAAGTGGGCCGTCTGCCTGTCTGCGGAACTCCTACAATAAAAAAAAGATAAACTGAATGAACAATTTTTTTTTGTATATAGCTATTTTTTTTGATAAAATAATAGGAATCCATCGCGGATGATTGTTTCGCCGTATAATAGTATTATTTCGTCTTTTGATTTTAAAAATTGCTGGCAACGTTGGCAAATTGCCAATACGTCAGAAACCTTTTTATTGTTAAGCGGGAAATACTCTCTTTAAGGATTGTTTCAATTTTTCAATAATGACAGCACTGTCTTTACTTGTTTGATACTTTTACAAAAGTATCTTCGTTCAAGAAATAAAAAGTTCTTATAAAATTTGTTGGTCTGGGTATTGTCAAAATGATGTCGTAATTGGTATTCATTGTACACATTGTATCTATATTATTATTATAAAAAGGAGATTAGATCGTCTGTCTGTTACGCTTTTACGGAAAAACTACACGTTCATTTTAGCTGAAATTTGGAACATATGTAATATCAATACCGTAAACCGACATAGGATACTTTTTATCGCGAAAAATTGGATAGTTTTGGGGATAAAATTAAGTAAAATTGTCGAGGTTGAATAGCGCTTAAATAGAAAATTATTGCAGAGCAACCAGTATCAATGTCTATATAGGTATACATACGTAGTACAGAAATAGACGGCTCCTTGGAGATAAAGATAAAAACTTGTATTACCGACATACTTTGACGTGGCAGACCCTTGCTGCTTCTTATCAGCAAGAGTAGGGCAAGGGTAAGGAAGCGGCTCGACCGGTATGATACCACGCTGTCACAGAATATCGGCGTCAAATGGTTAACCTTTTACAGAAAGTGTTTGCAATCGTACACCGATTAAAGTTCTTTTTTTTTACATTCCTACACTTGTCACTTTACTCCTTACTGTGTGATTGGCAAATTCAATACCTATGCGTTGGCGCTATTTCAACCAAAAATAGAATAGAATAGTTAACATTAAGTTAACCATGTTTATTACGGTGAGCATCTTCCCATGCATGATGAAAGAATGACTGAACAGATATACAATGCAAAAGTGGATGGATGCAGAAGTCGTGGAAGGCCACGACACACCTTCCATGATCAAATTGATCGTGTACTAGCAGAAGGTGATGTCAGGATCAATGAATGTCAAAGAAGCAAGTGAGGTGTGTAAGAATAAGCCTAAATGGCGCTCTGTTGTTCGTGCCTACCCCGCAAGGGAACTGGCGTGAAGTTATGTATGTATGTATGTATCTACCCTGGGATTTTATGCATATTACCGCATCTCTATTACCTTATCCCTCCTGTCTCATTCTTCTGATTCTATACCTCCTATTCCACCCATCAGATCTCATCGACTTCTCCCACCCTAAAGGCTAGTAACGGGGTTTCAAACATCCATAAGCGACGGAAACCACTCCATCAAATGGGCCCTCTGTCTGTTTACCCGCTTTTAGTAATAAAAAGATTAACTCCTTAAATTAGTACGTAGTTTCAAAAAGTCAAATTCATATGATTTTTGTCGGCCTCTGTGGTTGAGCGGGCTAAGCCTTTGCCGGCCTACCTCACTGCAACGTAGAGGCTCCGGGTTCGATTCCTGGTATAGTAAATTTCGGAAACATATTTTCTTCGTTATTTACTATGGTCTGGGTGTCTAGGAACGGCCCCAGAGTAGTCCGTTGTATATTACCTATAACACAAGCGTAACTTGTGTAAAAGTGGATGGATGCAGAAGTCGTGGAAGGCCACGACACACCTTCCATGATCAAATTGATCGTGTACTAGCGGAGGGTGATCTCAGGAGCCTTAAGAACAGAGGAGCGTGCATGACAAGAGTTATGAATGTCAAAGAAGCAAGTGAGGTGTGTAAGAATGGGCCTAAATGGCGCTTTGTTGGTCGTGCCTACCCCGCAAGGAAACTGGCGTGAAGTTATGTATGTATGTATGTACAAGCGTAACTTGCTTAATTTGTTTGTTTATCTGCCGATTATTTATTTGTTTATATTATATATTTATATGTAGGTTTTTGGTAAGAAATACATGTTCAAGTTAAACACATTCAGAAAGTAAATAAAAGCAAACGTTTCGCCTCGACGTTCCTTCTAGAGGCAGAGTTGTGCAATGCGCTATAGGTCCCGCCACGTAAAAAGAACGCTGAGCGGTAGTGGAGGGCATGTGTCTGCGCAGGTGTACAGTCGTATCCTAAAGTACTAGGGTAATATTTTATGAGTAATTGTTTTATTGTAGAATCTTATTAGGTACTTTACTAGCTACTTAGTCTCGCCCCCTTCATACCACCAATTTTCGGTTCAGAGCCAGAGTTCTTTTTACGTGGCGCGAACTATACCAAAGTCCGTGTTTCACGAAAAGTACAATCCGGGTACCTTCAAGTCTCATGTGAATAGGTACTAAGTAAGCGTGCTCCATCTTCGACCGCATTACCGTCCGGCATTGAACGTGATCGTAGTTAAACGCAAACCTATTTACTTTAAAAAAAGTGTGCGTCTCGGGACGCACGATAGAAGTGATAAGTGAAACTAATCTAAGCTTAGCTATTTAATATTGAAATTGTTTATCTTGAGAAAAGCATAGGTTATTAACCGACTTCAAAAAATAAAAAAACTACGAAGTTTTTTTTTGTAATCGGTGTACACCGATTACGCTGAGATTCATGATCCGATTTATGTGATTCTTTTCTAGTTCGATGCGGAATAGTTGCCATTTGGTCCCCTTAAAATTTATCATAGTTTGGCCTAGTAGTTTTCATTTTATGAAGATTTTTACTTAAATTTTATGTATATAGCTCGTGGGTTAGAGTGAGAGAGGAGGAGCCTGCCTACCGCCGCCGTATGCGTGAGAGAAAGGGAAGCCAGACAGACTGGCGCCGTAACGCGTTACGTAACGAAGCGGTTTACCCTTCCATTAGAAGTTATCACTTCAAAAAGCAGATCAAATCGCGAGTAACGTCCAATAGCTATAAAATTTTCTGTCTTTTCAGGCTATGGCACCAATTCGCTATCGGCGATGTCGAAAACGACACTGGACGCGCACACACATCTGCGGCAACCAGGTAAGTGGTTACTTCATTACTTATAGGTCTACTAGTACGCCCGACAGCCGTTGTCGCGTCATGAAAAAATAAAAAAACTAGAAACCCGATTGCAGAGCCACCTACTGGATCCAATTATGAATCTTAATCATCCGGGAAATCAATCAAACGTACTCAAAAAATTTTAATCAAAATCGGTCCAACCGTTTAGGAGTTCACTGACATACACACGAACAGAAGAAATATTTATATAGATAAATAAAATTGAAGTGTCTATTTGTAATGTCAAAATAAAAAGGTGAAGAAATATAAAGAATTTTTGTCTGTTTATCTGGATGTTTTGTGCTAGTCTCTGAAACGGTTGGACTGATTTCGAAGACATTTCCACTGGCATATAGGTAATGTCATAAGGAGTAACTTTCGCTATATTTTTGGGTACGGCGAGCAAAAAAACCACGCAAACGAAGTCGCGGGTACAACCAGTAAATATAACGACTGCATTTACATATTTCACCACCAATTACTTGCATTAGTACTAAGAGCTTATTTTTCGATCACCAAATAAAAGTTATTCATAGAATAAAGTACAGCATGGTAAAATTAAAAATGACTGTGGCGTGAGTGAAATAGTTGAATTGTTTTACTTTTGAATACAATCAGGTTATAATTTATTTTGTAGTGGAACACTTACTTGGCTATAGATGGCGCTGTGCAATAAATGAGGTCGCAATCGTTTCCCGAAACGTAAAAATAATATACCTATATAGTTATAAAAAATTTCAACTGTGATAGACGCTAATAGATGGGCCTGGACCCGCGAGGAGCAACACTAGCCTCCCTGCCCCTGCAAGATCTTCTTTGAAGACTAAGGAGCGTGAGGAGCATTCCATCTCGTCCTCTACTTATATGCCTATATCGGGTCACTCATTTCTTGAAGTCCACTGGTAACTTTTAGCTGATTTGATGATTATTCAAAAATCGGCGCTAAATGCTATGAAAAGACTATTAACAAAGTTATCTTTTTTGGAAAACCATAGTATAAGTACGTAACAAGTGATTCATTAGTAGATACTGCTTGAATACATCGGTCACGTATCACTCAATTGGGATCCATAATTAAGTGCCGTTAGGGATCTCACTCTAATAATCATCACGTTGCTTGGTATCCTCCCTATTGAATCCTATTAATAACATAAAAGGGAAGGTTTATCAAGAAAGTTGTCTAATCTGACATGCCGTCACAGTCCTAGAAAGCATCCTTTCCTGGCAACATTTCCTCATTCACACCCTTATTCGGCCGATCACCAGTAGAGGGCGCTGCGCATAAGCATGCGTCTCATTGGCCAAGCAAAATTTCTCATTGGCTGCCTAACGATCATAACGACGCCACGCTCGTCAATTAACATTAACAAAACGTTGGAAAACCGCTGAATTGTACCGCAAAACCGTTTCTCAAAGTGCCATCGTCTCCCGCAAACTAGTGTAGTGTATGTGCAACGCAAGAAAACTAATCCGGCCAAAATCCTGCATATCTCCTTACACAGCTCCAGTGACGGTAAGAGTTCAAATTTCTTTATGCTTGTTTCGCTAGGGTTTGAGAGGCGGCATCAGGTGTACAAAGAGTCAGGGTTTGCTCCGGCTGAGTAGCCATTCATATTCGTTCATTAGTGGTCCTTCGAGCCTAAAATTAACCATCTGTATTGTTCAATAAAGTCTCTACAGTCAACCTTATGTTTGTTTAAATACGTTTACAATAATTCAATAATCTCTTATATTATAATAGCTTAGTAAAACATACTCAATCTATGTCAATACATTTAAACAAGGTACTTTTAAATTTCTCAGAACGTTGTTTCGATCAAGTTACGTTACTAATTTCACAGTGTAATAGCATTAGCAGTGCACTGGCTCTTTGTATGCGGCACTGTTCTTTGGTTCACTTGATGCCGTTTAGAACGAGTTTGTTTTGTTTGTGCTCGGAACAACTATACAATTGAAATAAATACCCACTTAGATAATTTAATTTAGTAAGTTTATAACTCGTATACGTTACTTTGTGTAATAACTGTGCTCTTTTATTTGAATACGCAGTTAAGGCACAGTATTTCGTTATTCTATTTTTTTCCTGATAAAACAAGTGTTATATAGTATCAACATGAGTCAAGCTAAGTCTGTTGATACAAATAAAACTAAATTACAAGCCGAATTGAAGGCTTTAATTAGCCGACGGGAACATGCATTTCGTTCCATGCAAGTCCTTTATGATCTGTCGAAGGAAATGTCTATAGACTCGTCGAAAATATCAAAATTTAGGGTTCGGTATAAAACTATTGAATCTTTACGTGAAACCTTTGCAGAAATCAACCATGATATTAATTTAAAAAAATTAGAGATAGAACCCGGTAGCATAATCGATTCGAACACTTTAGATTCTTTTGATGAATTGTACTATGAGGTATTAGAAACCGCCGACTCTTTAGAATCTCAAATTATGCCATCAACTTCTACTCAGAATAATGATGGTATTCGAACTTCCCAAGTTCGGCTACCCAAACTCCAAATACCTAAGTTTGATGGAAACATTGAAAACTGGCAAACATTTAAAGACAGTTATTTGCCCTTAATTCACACTAACATGTCCTTATCTGAAATAGAAAAATTTCACTATTTAATTTCTAGTCTATCTGGCTTCGCTTTGACAATCGCGAAGGGCTTGCCATTAATCGCGTCAAACTACCAAGTTGTTTTCCAAGCATTAACCGACAGATATGACAATAAAAGGGTTCTAGCCACATCGTATCTGGACAAATTATGTATGTTAACGCCTTTAAATAAGTTTTCATTTGAGAGTTTGAATGACTTAACTAATACACTGTACGAGTCGGTGAATGCACTTCGTGCGCTCAATATACAACCTCTTAGTGAGTTTTTATTGTTCTATCTCGCCGCGCGTACGCTCGACGCTGATACACGGCAGCGTTTT
Organism: Dendrolimus kikuchii; assembly: GCA_019925095.2. Taxonomy (NCBI): domain Eukaryota; kingdom Metazoa; phylum Arthropoda; class Insecta; order Lepidoptera; family Lasiocampidae; genus Dendrolimus; species Dendrolimus kikuchii. The sequence continues at coordinate 4,462,942 of CM034387.1, forward strand.
GAGCTACAAAATACGCGTGAGATACCAACTTTTAATGACTTACTCACATTCGTGCAAAATTATATTAAAATATTAGAAGTAAGTCAACCGCCTTCCACTTCTCAATTAAAATTAAATTCAAAATTAAATCGCCTCAATAACAATAATTCGCGTAATAATATATCTAAAAATAATATTCAAAATAATTACAGTCCACTGCTACAATCATTTGTTACTACTACACATGACGAAAAACGCTATTTTCTTTGTCCATGCTGCCAGAATTCCCACAGCATATATAAATGTTTAAAATTCCAAGGTCTAGACGTTCCAACTAGACGTCAATTAGTTAATGATCTTAAACTTTGTTTTAACTGTTTGCGTTCGGGGCATGAGATTAATGCCTGCAACTCTAAGACTACCTGTTTGATTTGCGGATCTAAACATAACACTTTGTTGCATATTGACATGCCAACAGAAAGTGCTACATTAACTAGTACTATTACTAGACCTAGTAATCAACATACCATAAAATTACTAGGCTCCGCTGTAGTTCGTTTATGCGATATAAATGGTGAGATACAATTTGCACGAGCCCTCATTGATAGTTGTTCAATGGATTCGTTCATTACAACTGCATACGCACGAAAACTTGGTCTGCCTGTGCAACGCTGTAGGATGTCTGTCACCGGTCTGGGACAGAACAAGGTAGACGAAATACAAGGTATAACCTTTTGCTCGATTACGCCTAAACATAGCGATTACCCGCGCTTCGACTTATCCTTAGTTGTTTTAAAGAAAATCACTTCCAATATGCCTGGTGTACCTATCCCTTCGACAATTCGTGATTATTTTAAACATTTGAACCTCGCTGATGAAAATTTCGATAGACCAAACTCAATCGACATTCTGCTAGGTGTAGATTGCTTCGATCAAATCTACCTTGGGCCACGTTATGCGCCGGGTCCTGGGTTGCCATGCGCGTTATCCAGCGTATTTGGTTGGGTGATAACTGGTCAATATAATGACCGCTCGTTTATTCGTGCTCCATCTCAGTCAGTTACATCTCTCGTCGCGTCTACATGTGCTCTCGACGAAATAGTTCAACAATTCTGGGAAGCTGAAGAACCTCCAAAAGTTCATATATCTGTTCCAGAAGATGATATTTGCGAACAAATTTACAAAAGATATACTTACCGTAAACTAGATGGTCGCTACGTTGTCCCTCTTATGTTAAAAGAGGACGCTTCTCTATTAGGGGATTCTCACCAATATGCTCTCAACTGTTTCTTGAGTTTGGAAAAACGCCTTGCTCGTGACCCAAACCAAAAAACTGAATATGTAAAGTTTATGCACCAGTACGAGGAACTCGGCCACATGCAGCCGGTAACAGCTTCTTCGCCTACTGACCAAACTTATCTTATTGCTCATCATCTTATCGTTCGCTCTGAGAGTTCCACAACCCCAGTTAGAGTTGTTTTTAACGGCAGTGGCCCTACGTCTAATGGTAGATCACTTAATGATGTAGTTCACGTCGGTCCAAAATTGCAAGTTAATATCATTGACTTAGTCACAAAATTTAGACTGCACAAAATTGTGATAACGGCTGATATCTGTAAAATGTATCGACAGATCCTAATAAGATCGCAAGATAGGGCTTTTCAACATATTCTTTGGCGTAACGAACCCAGTGAACCGCTCCAGGAGCATGAACTCAAAACAATTACATATGGTGTAAGTAGTTCCCCCTACTTAGCTATACGCACACTACGACAACTTGCTGAGGATCATGGTGCTACTTTTCCTCATGCTGCACAAGTATTACGTGAAGATACTTTTATGGATGACATCACCACTGGCTGTTCGTCTGTAGACGAAGCTATAAAACTTAAAGAAGACCTAATTTCCTTGTTAAAGTTAGGCCAGTTTGAACTTCGGAAATGGAGTAGTAATACTCCGCAAATCCTTACTGATATTCCAGCGGAGCATTGTCAAGCACCTAAAATTTTTTCCGAATTAAACGATGAGTCTTATCTTAAAATCTTAGGTATCAGATGGGATCCAGTTTGTGATCGCTTTACTTATTCCTTTTCTGACAAATTCAACGTGGAATTCACTAAACGTTCGATCCTCTCAATTATTGCTAGAATATTCGACCCTCTCGGATGGATTGCTCCTATTGTATTTTCAGCTAAAGTACTCCTTCAAGAAATGTGGTATCTTGGCCTTTCTTGGGATGAACCTATTCCTAAGAACCTTGCCAAGAAATGGCATACACTCGCCGCGAATTTTGCGGACCTTCAAGAAATCAAGTTACCAAGACTGATTTTGCCTGAAGATCCAACAGAGATTCATCTTGTGGGGTTCTGTGATGGATCATCTAAAGGATATGGCTGTTGCGTTTATCTCTGCGTGGTTACTTCTGAAAGTACTAAATCTAGTTTAATTATAGGAAAGTCTAAGGTAGCTCCCCTTAAACCAGTTACAGTTAACCGTCTAGAGCTTAGTGCAGCTGTTCTTTTGGCTCGTGTTCTACGTTATATTCATAACTTACTTAGTCCGAAAATCAAAATTGGTTCGATAATTGCATTTTCAGACAGCAGTACGGTCCTATCCTGGATCCATACCTCTCCTCATTTGTTGAAAATGTACGTTGCCAATCGTGTGGTTCAAATTACTGAATTAGTTAGTACTCATATGTGGCATCATGTCTCAACTTATGAGAACCCAGCTGACTGTTGTAGTCGAGGTTTGACTTGCGCAGACCTTGCTTCTCACCAACTTTGGTGGTCAGGTCCTATCTGGATGTCCCAACACCCGAAAAATTGGCCATCTGTTCAAGTTTTTGTACCAGATGCAGACCTTCCAGAAGTAAAGGATCCTTCTAACACATGTATGCTAATTACACATTCTGAAGACTTATTTAATCTAATATCTAAATTCTCTTCCCTAACTAAATTACAACGAACTTTTGCTTGGTGTTTACGTTTCATAACAAATCTTAAATCAAAGGGTGTAGATCGCCATTTTAATTCGTTGTCCGTTGCAGAATTGGATACGTCCCTAAAATTCCTTGTCAAGCGTGTGCAACAAGAGCACTTTTCTTCCGAATTAAAACAAATTTCAAATAATTTGCTTTGTTTAAAATCGATCCAAAAGTTATGCCCCTTTATCGATGAAGACGGACTTTTAAGAGTGGGGGGACGTATACGCAATTCAAAATTGTCAAAAGCGCATGCACATCCATTACTGTTACCTAAGTTATCGCCTTTATCGCGCCTAATAGTTGACGCTTATCATTTAAAATATTTTCACTGTGGACCCCGCACCCTCCAATCTCTTATCCAACGAAAATTCTGGATTTTAGGAAATAGATTATTAATCCGTTCTCGTTTATCGAAATGCATTGTGTGCTTTAAAGCTAAGCCGGTTCCGTGCCAACCGATAATGGGCGACCTTCCCGCTGAACGAATACAGCCTGGAAGATGCTTTCAAAGTACGGCTATAGACCTAGGAGGACCTTTCACTCTTAAAGAAAGTCGCCGTCGCAACGCTCGCACTTTTAAAGCGTATATTTGTCTCTTTATTTGTCTTCGAGTCAAGGCTGTGCACATTGAAGTTGTCACAGAACTCAGCACCGAAGCTTTCCTAGCTGCTCTCGACCGATTCGTGTCTCGCCGCGGCTTATGTCAAACCGTGCTCACCGATTGTGGTACAAATTTCATAGGCGCCGATCGACAATTAAAGGAAATCCATGAGTTGTTGAAAAGGCATCACCGAGAAATCGCGGACGAGCTGAGTAATAGAAACATTATATGGCACTTCAATCCACCCGGTGCTCCTCATTTCGGTGGCATTTTCGAGAGTGGAATTAAATCTACAAAATATCATCTAAAAAGAGTTGTGGGTTCACAAGTTCTGACACTCGAAGAGATGTTCACCGTACTCTCTAAAACTGAAGCGATATTAAATTCTAGACCTCTTTGCGTTCTTTCGACAGATCCAAAGGAAGTGGACGTTCTTACTCCTGGACATTTCCTTGTCGGTGGCCCGCTTGTTGCTTTGCCTGAAGTGCCACTGGAGAATGAAAGGTGTCCCCGCTCTCGCTGGCAAATGCTACAGAAGTTAACTCAGTCCTTCTGGCACATTTGGCAGCGCGATTATTTACATACTCTTCAACAGAGAAACAAATGGTTCAAAGCTCAACCCAATCTACAAATTGGAGACGTAGCCTTGCTAGTAGAACCCAATTTACCACCTTTGCACTGGAGGTTAGGGAGAATCGAACAACTCCATCCTGGCAACGACGGTGTAGTACGAGTCGTTACTATCAGGACTGCGAATGGTAACTCACTTCGTCGTCCTGTCGTAAAATTATGTCCCTTACCTAACTAAATGCTCTATTCTCTACTATTTAGTATATTTAGCTTAAGTTTTATTATGTTCATTAATCTTAAACTATATTTATAAGTTTTGTTTAACTTTCACATTCCGAGCACAATACAATTGATCTTGTTCTGAAATCCTGGCGAATTTCAAGTGGGGGGAAAATGTTACGACATGCCGTCACAGTCCTAGAAAGCATCCTTTCCTGGCAACATTTCCTCATTCACACCCTTATTCGGCCGATCACCAGTAGAGGGCGCTGCGCATAAGCATGCGTCTCATTGGCCAAGCAAAATTTCTCATTGGCTGCCTAACGATCATAACGACGCCACGCTCGTCAATTAACATTAACAAAACGTTGGAAAACCGCTGAATTGTACCGCAAAACCGTTTCTCAAAGTGCCATCGTCTCCCGCAAACTAGTGTAGTGTATGTGCAACGCAAGAAAACTAATCCGGCCAAAATCCTGCATATCTCCTTACACAGCTCCAGTGACGGTAAGAGTTCAAATTTCTTTATGCTTGTTTCGCTAGGGTTTGAGAGGCGGCATCAGGTGATTTATATCGTTACAAAGAGTCAGGGTTTGCTCCGGCTGAGTAGCCATTCATATTTTTTATTTATTTATTGCAGAAGTTCAACAGACAGGCAGACGGCCCACTCGATGGAAAGCGGTTACCATCGCCTATGGATATTTGCAACACAAAAGGTGCTAAAATGCGCTGCTGCTCTCTTAAGGGAGATTGGAACCTGGTCTGAACACAACTCAAGGTTTTTATGGCGATATACTTTAGACCAGGGGCGGTATCCATGCAGTCGGGCAAATGCCCTACCACCTGGCTGTGGGTTGTTTTGTTGCCTGTTACGACAGGTCGCCGGGCCGCAGGAAATTGTATTCTTTCTCCGTTTCTGCACCGATAAAATATATAAATAAATAAAATTCAAGATTACAGTGCTCCTTGTATATTTTATTCTATTCGTAAAACAAACAGTTTATAACTGAGTACATACTACTAAATATCTACAACCATTTAAATGTTTCCACATGTAGATAGCTATAATGCTTGCTAGTAAATATTTTACATTCTATAAATTAAATTAAAAAAGAAAAAGAAAATAAATTATTTTAAAACTGACCTATTACATAAAACTTGTTAATTTTCAGACCAATGCTTTACCAGGACCGTCTTAAGATTTTGTGGATTACTAACAAATAAATCTATATCATGTGTAACAGCTAAAAGATTATAGTTATTTGACACACGATTAAAATAAGAATAAATACTTAATTTATATAAATCTCATGGGTTATCATTTATATATATATATAAACATGTACGAAGAGTCTCCATGTTTTGTATGTCAGAGTAATTTTATACACTAGGTTTTTATTGTAGAAACTTCATTCGCATTGCCACGACGACTTATTTAGTAGTGAATTGCTACGGCGGAACCACAAAAACGAGTCCCCAGCACCGTCTTTTTCGCTATATTTGTCTACCTCAGTAAATAATGATTTCTCGATATAAAAAGTATCAGGATATAAGTTAAGTGTCCAGTTTCATTTAAGTCCGTTCAGTTTTCGAAATCTGCTAGTCCGACAAATCCATTTTTTACTCCTAGTACAAACTTAACACCTCTACAGATTGGTTCTATTATAGATTTGAAAATGCGGAAAAAAATACTGTTATTTTTTCTACATTTTACGTACATAGCCATGTGTCGTATAGATTATAAAGGTCGCAAGGGTCCGCCACTCGACCACCTCTGTTTGTCTTCCACGGTCAGTTAACAATGCACATAAAAGCTTATTTGTGTCCCGGGCCGTTACCCTCGGCAACACGTTCTTTTCCAATTCAATATTGTACATATTCTCCAATACATATTTTAGATGTTATTCATTTTTATAGCCTTATTCTATTTTTTATGCGAATTCATACAAGTTACCAGACTCGTTAAGAATCTACCTAAACAGACTTCATACTATGTCGCTTACGTCATAGCAACTTTTTGAAGATATAAATTCATAAAATTTACATACAACAAAGGTGTATGACATATGACTTAATAAAAAAATTACGAATGCTTAGCAATAAAATAATTTTCATTCCGACAAGACTTCATACATAAAAGATATTTTTTTAACAAGATATGTTTTCATAAATATTTTTTAGCACCTACATTTAAGAAAACACTCAGAGAGCTCTAGTTTTTCTTAAATAATTATGCCTAATTCTTATACTATGACTAATGAATATACATATCTATCTATATATATAAAAGAAAGTCGTGTTAGTTACACTTAACTCAAGAACGGCAGTACCGATTTGGCTGAAAATTGGTGGGGATGTAGCTTAGAACCTGGAGACGGACATAAGATGACTTTTTATCCCGTTGGAAACGGTAGGTGGCGTTGAGATCGGGTTCTAGAATCCTCCTAATCACCTGGACCGATTTTGGTGATTTTGTCTTTGTGTGTTTGAGTGGGTTCCCGGATGGTTTAGATTCACAATTAGAACTGGTAGGTGGCTCTGAGATCGGGTTCTAAAATCCTCCTAATCACCTGGACCGAGTTTGGTGGTTTTGTTTTTGTGTGTTTGAGTGGGTTAAATCCCCGGATGGGTTAAATCCGCTATTATCTTATAAATATATTTGTATGTATTTAATTTAGAAAGCTTTTTTTTATTGCACGAGTTCAGCAGACAAGCAGACGGCCCACTTGATGGAATGCGGTTACCATCGCCTATGGACATTTGCAACACCAAAGGTGCTACAAATGCGCTGCTGCTCTCTTAAGGGAGACGAATCTGGTCACTAATGCCGGAACACAATTCAAGGTTGTCATGGCGGCATACTCTAGACTAGGGGTGGTAGCCATCCAGATGGGCAAATACCCTACCACCTGGCTATGGGTTGTTTTGTCGCCTCCTACGACAGGCCGCCCGGCCGCAGGCATTAGTATTCTTTCTCCGTTCCTACACGGATATAAGTAAGGAAGTAATTAAATATGTTTATTTAATTTCAAAATATGTTTATTTATGATATACCTAATAATCTGCACCACCTACATCGCCAGATTAGGTTAAACTATTCCTTAAGTTAGATTGCCTGGAAGAGATTGCTTTAAGCGATAAGGCCGCCTATTGTTTCTACCATGACAATATTGTAATTGTGTATTTTTGAAATTGTACATTTGGAGAGCAATAGTGTTATCTATATATATACTTTGAGTTGCGTTCCGGCATTAGTGACCAGGTTCCAGTGTCCCTTAAGAGAGCAGCAGCGCATTTGTAGCACCTTTGGTGTTGCAAATGTCCATAGGCGATGGTAACCGTTTTCCATCAAGTGGACCGTCTGCCTGTCTGCTGAATTCCTGCAATAATTTTTTTTTTAATCTGTCTATTTTTTATATACAGAAATGTACACAAGATCGTAATGATTTTTTTAAGTATTCCGTAATTTTTCTGGTTAGTTTTGTGTAATACGTATTTGTCGCAAGTAGTAGTAACTGGTAATGCGCGAGCGAGATAGCAGAGATAGCGGACTCCATTTAAGTAGGCATTTAATGAAATGGTATATGATATTCAGAATTCGGTAGATATTTTGGCAAAAATGGAACCCGTGTGTAATCTTCTTTGTCTACTGGAAATATATGGATGAAATTTGACATAATATATTTAGTTTAAATTAAAAGTGTAAAAGAGTAGAAATTAAACCCATCTACCTCCTAGACCTTTTAACATAGATACATCAGGCACAGAAAAGAAAAAAAACAACACACATGGCACTAGATACGACTATATATAAGTATAGATATAAGGCCAACACTGCACATGCACTTCCTCACAACACCAGCATGTAACAGATACACTCTACATTAGTATAAGTTTCGTATTAAAATTAGAATAAATTAATATGATATGATAAGTTATTCTTAAGGTACACCAAAACAGAAAAATTACTACATATAATGTCACATACACTAACAAAAACAAACAATAAGCGTATACAGAGTCTCAAATTTTTCATAGAAATTAAGTATTAAAAAAGGGTACGGAACTCGAGTCCGTAGAGATATATATAATAATAAAAAATAAAAATAAAAAATAGATACATAAATATTTACACCCTTCGGTAGGTATGAGCAGGAACACATCAGCAACGACAGGGATTAATAATTGCCAGCCACAGTAGCGCTTAGCCACATTTTCGCCATTTCCGCCGCCGTCAATCGCCGTCAATGTTGGCTTTACGTTATTCGAGGAATATAGTCAACGGCGTCACATGACGTGTCTCGTTTCGATTTCATTAGAAAACATTCGCCGTCGGCATATTTGCGCTCGTGTCGGCCGCGTGTGCCGACACGCTAGGGTCGCGGCTTCGTATTACATTTAGGGTAGTTTTGATTTGCCGCGGCGTTGTGGTTTTTTCGACATTGAGATGACGATAAGAGTCTTAGGTTTTTCTTCCAAAATTTTTACAATTTTAACATAAAAATACATACATACATACATACATAACTTCACGCCAGTTCCCTTGCGGGGTAGGCACGAACAACAGAGCGCCATTTAGGCTTATTCTTACACACCTCACTTGCTTCTTTGACATTCATAACTCTTGTCATGCACGCTCGTCTATTCTTAAGGCTCCTGACATCACCTTCTCCTAGTACACGATCAATTTGATCATGGAAGGTGTGTCGTGGCCTTCCACGACTTCTGCATCCATCCACTTTTGCATTGTATATCTGTTTAGTCATTCTTTCATCATGCATTCTTTCCACATGCCCGAACCACCGGAGCATTCCTTTCCTTACCTTCACCCCGATACTCTCTTTCAGACCAACTCTCTTTCTTACTTCGGTATTACGAACGTGGCCCGCGAGCGTCACTCCGATTTTGCGCAGTGCTCGCATCTCGACCGCGTTTACTCTACTTTCATGCTCTCTCTTCCATACCCAACTCTCGCTTCCATACGCGAGCGTAGGTACCAGCACCGCGTTGTGTATGGCAAGCTGGGCCTTCTGGCTGAGGTTCTTAGCACCCAGAAGTTTACCTAACGCTCCATTCACACTATTCCCCAAATTCACTCTTCTTTCTATATCAGCGGTGTACCTTCCATCCCTGCTAAAAGCACATTAACATAAAAATAATATTACAAATGTTGATACGTTGGCAGCTTCCCATCTTCCAAATACAGCCGTCACTTCCGGAGGAGCTGCCACACTTCAAGAAACCCTGAAACGCCTCAAATATGCATCCATCGGTGACGGATACATATTTGTGGCTTTCGGGGTTGAGACTTTGGGGCCATGGGGACGTGAGGCTCATCAACTTTATCGAGACCTTTCAAAGCGATTGAAAGAAGTCTCGCGTGACCAAAGGGCTGGCCTGTATTTAGGGCAACGAATAAGCGTTGCCATACAACGGGGGAATGCGGCCAGCATTTTGGGAACGCTCCCCACCGACAGCGACCTGGACTACATCTTTTACTTGCAAATATGTTTATAGTAGTATTTCCTCTTTTAATTTTGGGATTAAGTGAAAATCACTTCGGGCTAAGTCCGGAGAATATTACAAATTTTGTACTTAATCACTTATAGTCGGGAATACACCGTCCATTTTTGATTACTATCAAGCTAATTTTCCGTGAGTAGCTTCATTTTCATGAGACGCCCAGCTTTTTCTATTACAAACATTTTCGATTGTGGTAGCAAGGGATAAAATAAGTCGATTTGATGATTGTCAAAAATATATTACTATAAGGGTTTTATATCTCAAGATGACTATGATGACTTATTCGAAAAAATATTTACCCTACAAAATGTATGGTTTACCCAACATGTATTGATAACGTGGCCATCAAAAATGATTACTAATCATCTGATTTTTTTATCTGTTGCTTAATACATATTTATATAATTTAACAGCAACATTGTCCTACAAATTGCGTGGTACGTTATCCTGGTCCTACGCTCAACAGTCAAATCAAAAGATTTCGTTGCTGCTACCCCTGCTAGCTACCACAATCGAAAAGGTTTGTAATAGAAAAAGTTCGGTGTCTCATCAAAATGAAGCTACTCACGGAAAATTAGCCTGATAGTAATTAGTAGCAAAAATGGGCGGTGTATCCCCGACTATTGTTATTACAAATGTAAATAGGTCATTAGATACATTCTACACTATAGTGTTTTTTACATACATACGACTCTATATTCATACATTGCAATATTTTATATGATCTATCCCTACATTATTATTATCCTAATATTATTAATACGAGTTGCAAGACTCGAATTAAAATTAATTACTATAGAGTTTATTAGAACTATACAAACACGTATAACACAGGTACAAATATAACCGAACACAACAAGTCCAAACGTAATGCACAAGGCCGTAATTCAATAAAACGCGCAAAATCCGTCACTATTAGATTCCGATTGTAGTACACACGTCTCGCTTTGATCGTGGTTCTCACTCGATTCCCCCCTCCCTCAATCAGGCCATGGTTTTATACTGCAGAAATGCAATAGGCCCGTATCGTAGTCGCAACACCTGGCTAATGATTCGGCCGCAAGCGGACATAAAAGGGTACAATAAAACAATGGACTGTTCTCTAGAAACGTATGCCAATCAATAAGTAAACAAAAGAAGACGATCATAAAAAAATTACAATCAGTTCGAATGCCGACGGGTAATAAATGTGCTTCTACATATCTGTACGTGGAATTTGTCTTTGTCGACGCCTAGGTTGTAACAATATTTTAAACATTGTTTTCATAAGGCGTGCGTGCTTCAGTTAGCTTTGTCTTGATTACAAACACAAAGAAGAGGGAGAGCGTCACTTTGTCACTTCAGATGTTTTCACATGATTGCCGAGGCTTTTTGAAGCATCTGTATCTATCTATTGTTGTTGTTCCAAGTAGTCCCTCCTATTATTGTACTATTGTGTGCAATATTTGCGAGTTGTGTTCCCTAATCGAATATAAAAGCGAGCAGGTATAGTGACGAAAGGTCATTCTCACTTCAACTTTGGTCGGATACACATGGTGGCTAATTAATGTGCGAGAATCACGACTTATAATTAATAGTATTTTAAGATCGGCAATCTTTGTTTGGAAGTCGAATTATACAGTTCTCCAAGTTTTACATGTTGCTGTATTAATCCTGCACTTATTATACCCATAAATAAAAATAAAATTTATGTAGTTTCAAAATAGATGCCAAAATTTAGTGATAATTATTATACTTAACATAAATCAAAATCAATTTATTGTCAAATAATTTATACAAAAATAATGCTTACATAGGTGGGAAGTACTAAGATGAGCCTGTATCGCTGGAGCAGGGGTCCTCTAGCATGTAGGGAGCAGAGGAGTCTTCATCCCTGTTGCCGAAGTGAGTTTGACTTTCCCGGGGCATTCTCAAGCACTGATGCGCTAGGATCAGCGTGGGCGTAACTACGTTCTAAGTCTCACGCTCTTCCTGCCATAAGCGCGGTGCACATGGGAGGAGAGTGGTTTTAGTTGAGGATTGAGTCTTGGAGTCTCCACACAAGCCGGCGATTTGACTCTGGTCCGCCCATTCGTGGGTGACACCTCTCATCGCTTAGGTCTAGTCCCTAGTAAAAGACCCGGTAGTGTGTGAAAGGCATTTCCCCCGCCTCAAAAAAAAAAAGCCTGTATCGCAGGACACCGAGGACGTGTGTAGTTTACTTACAATTCTTATTCTCTAGAGTTAAATTACTTTTATAATAGACTAGCTGTCCCGGCAGACGTTGTCCTGCCCTGAAAAAATAATATTTAGAACCCGATTGCAGCGCCAACTCGAACACACCTAAATATACACAAAAAATTTCATCGAAATCGGTCCAACGGTTTAGGTGGAGTTCAGTTACGTACACACGCACAGAAGAATTTTATATATAAAGATATAACATGTGTGCGCAAAGTCCTTCACTATTTCGCTAATCGAAGGTACTTCACACGTCTTAATCGTATCGTAGTCGTCGCTTGACTGCCCCACCCCTCCGTTCGGGCATTGTTTTATACTAAAATGTACAATACCGACAAAGGGGCCGCGTTAACCTGCACATATGGCAAGCTTCGACGCAATGCAATAAAATAAAGGATTAGTTCGACTCTAATTACAGCCATAAAATAACAATAGATGTTTTTAAAGTTTAAACGCGAAGTAAACAAAAGAACTGCGAATGCGGGAGGGATAATAAACAAGGTGCGCAGCATTTCTTTTTTGTATGAAACAATAGGTTTTTTTAGATACGATATCCTAAAAATGTATGCGGAACCGATGTAGTTCCCAGTGCTGATTTACCCATGTTTGTACGTAGGGCGTAGTAGTTTTAGTGGTTTGGGAGCGGTGCCGTTGATCAAACGAAATCACACGCGATGTACCAAACTAACTCCTTGCTGTCACTTACCATCAGACTTCATAATGGAAAAGTAAGTTATCTATAATATAAAAATCTGTAAACATGCCGTGTCTGTACATTTAAGCTATTTAAAAAAAAACTACTGGAATAGACTGTATTAACAACGGATAATACGATGCATTTTCTTTTTAATTTCTTTCTGTTTGTCTGTCTGTAAAGGCTACTGGGTCGATTAAGATTCGATTATCGCTGATCGACAGCTAATTCTAGGACTTAAACTATGCCCTGCTTTTTATCCCGGGAATGTTGCTTTTTATCCCGGGGATGTCGCGGGATTTTTCTGGGAAGGATTTAGAATGTAGGCAGATTTAAAAAAATCGAATTACAATGTGATGTTTTTACTGGTCGATAGCAAATTTAATGTACTAAAATGCTTGATTTTTTATCCCGGAAATCCCGTGAGAATTTTCCCAGGAGCGGTTTGGAGTCGTTCGGATGCATAATCTAGCGAGAATTTCAGTTTCAATTTCATTTCCAAAGTCAAGCTTGAACGAAGTCGCGGGCATATCCTAGTATTAAAATAATAAATAATACGTGCGTTTATTATGCTGGCATAGATTATAGGAACGCAGAGGTTCCCGGATTGTATTCCAAGCATGGTAAATTTCGCCGACATACTTTCCGTTAAATAACCGATAATATCTCAAATACCCAGACCTTAATAAATATTAAGGTCTGGGTATTTGAGATAGGCCCCAGAGTGGTTTGTTGTATAATACCCATAAGACAAGTATAAATGGCTTATGTTGAGGATATATAGGTATATATGTATATATATGTCTGCCGATTTTATTATCATTATTTTTATGTATAATTTGCACATTTTATCTATTTTGTCTATCTACCTAACTAACCTTTATCTAAAATAGGCTCCAAAAGGGCGTAACGGATTTTAATGAACATTTTAAAGATTTAATACACTACAAAAATAGTTGACACATATCACAATCAGTGCTGAAACAATGTCCATATACATACATAACTTCACGCCAGCTCCCTTGCGGGGTAGGCACGAACAACAGAGCGCCATTTAGGCCCATTCTTACACACCTCACTTGCTTCTTTGACATTCATAACTCTTGTCATGCACACTCGTCTGTTCTTAAGGCTCCTGATAATGTCCATATAAACGTGGTATAATGTCATTTAAAAAAAAAATTCTGTTTAAACTGTAGTAAATACGTATAATTACATACATACATTCATACAACTACAAATATGACGTCATTTCTATAATAAGTCAAGTAGAACTTATTATAGAAATTATTATTACGTCATAATTTGCAACGCTCGTGCAAAATCTAAGTGGCTTGGCACAACAGCTAAGCCACTTAGATTTTATAAGATAATAAACAGTATTTTAATTGATATTTTTTGTCAACTACCCTATTATATCTGATATTTTCGCATAATTAATTAGATTTAAATCTTATAGAGTACAGATGATAAGAATGTAGCTCCTTCACATTATGCCCACTTTCAGTGAGCAGGAAAGTGACGAGGGAATTGGGCAACGGCAGTATGTAAACACTAATTACTCGCACAGCCCACTTCCCTCATCATTTTCCTGCTTGCTGCTGTGACAGTAGGCACAATGTAAACAATGCAGTGAGTCCAAGTTCCGCGTCCATGGAGTGGAAACTAATATTTGAATCTCTCACTGTTAAAATTGGCCTAGATTTTTGTTAAATGAAGAGAAACAACATAACATGAGTTTACAAGAAAGAAAAATATGAAATCACACTTTCGATATTTCAGTTATTTAAGAATTACTGCCCCTTTTACGCACGTTGCGTGTTACACCATAATTTTGAGTTACTCGAGACGTGTTGCCTTGAAAAATGTTGCCAGTTGTCTTAACTGTTACAAATATTTCTAAATATAATGATTCATATAAAACTGACGTTACACTGTTCACTTCTGTCTTTCATTTTGGATGAGATGCATTTATATCTATTACAAAGAAATAAAATTGAAGTGTCTCTTTGTAATGTCAAAATAGCAATACTAAATACATATGAAAGTATATATACGGTACTTACAGACAGACAGTAGTAAAGTAGTACTTATATCAAAAAAACTTTTTTTTTGTCTGTCTATTGGTTCCGGCTAATCTCTGAACGGCTAGACCGATTTTGATAGGACTTTCACTGGCAGATATTATTATTATTATTATACTGTATTTATTTATTATCCAAAATTTTACATTTTTTTTTAAATATACATATAAAGATATTTTTTTATAAAAAAATAGATAATATTATTCTTTTATAAAAATATATCAAAAATAAAATACATATTCAATAAAAAAAAATGTAAAATCTTGCATCTCATCGCCAGCGGGGCCTGGGGTCCAAACTACCGATGGTTATGGCTCCAGAGACAGGAACCTCCTCACAATTCGTGCCGTGTCCAAGAGTGCTGCCTTCTGTATCTGGCCCTTCACCCAGCTTCCTAGCGAAAGCCTCTCTAGATGACGGTCGAGGCTTTTCGCTATAAGACCATTGACGCTAACAACTAACGGCACAATGCTCGTTGACTCCAGACGCCACATAGCCGTAACCTCGTGAGCAAGATCCAAGTATTTACTTAGTTTTTCTTTTTCTTTCTTCACGAGGTTATCGTCATGTGGGATACTGATGTCAACGAGTATTGCTCGCCGTGCAGATCGATCTATTATCACGATATCAGGCTTATTGGCTACAATAGTCCTGTCCGTGATAACTGATCGATCCCAGTAGAGCGTGGCACGACTGTTTTCAAGAACTGGCTCCGGCGTGTACTGGTAATAAGGCACCTCCGTTTCCACAAGACCGTAACGAAGGGCAAGTTGCTGGTGGATAATCCTGGCTACGAGGTTATGTCTGTGCAAATACTCGCCGTTAGAAAGATGTGAACAGCCGGAAACAATATGCCTGAGGGATTCACCTGGGCGATGACATGCCCGACAGATGTCTGAGGTGCCATCCTTCAGGATATATTTCCGGTAGTTATTCGTCTTAATAACTTCGTCCATAATTGCGAAGACAAAACCTTCAGTTTCTCCAAAGATTATTAATATTATTATTATTAATATCTCTACGAACTCGAGTTCCGTACCCTTTTATACTACTTAATTTCTATGAAAAATTTGAGACTCCATACACGCTTATTGTTTATTTTTGTCACTGTATGTGACATTATATATATGTAGTAATGTTTATGTTTTGGTGTACCCTAAGAATAACTTATTACATTAATTTATTCTAATTTTAATACTAAACTTATACTAATGTAGAGTGTATGTGTTACATGCTGGTGTTGTGAGGAAGTGCATGTGCAGTGTTGGCATTATATACCCTAGTATTCACAATTGTTTATATGTACCGATTTCTATGTGATTTTCGCTGATCGATAGCAAATTTCCAGACTTAAAATCTGCGACACTTTATATCCCAGAAATCCCAAGGTATTTTTCCAGAGATGGGACTCAAGTTGTTAGGATACGTATAATTTAGCTTATTCCATCGAACGTGGACGAAGTCACGGGCGAATCCTAGAAGTAGTGCATAAGATGGTAACATAGTCACATGTTGTCACAGCATTTGACCTACACATTGTCATACGAATATTTGAGTACACGTCAGTCTAAAAAATATCACAACAATTCTAAGTTTATAAACATAATTCAATTAATTATAATTATATTAAAATACAGAAATAAAATCAAATGTCAAAAGCTAAAAAATATAAATATAATAATTTAAATTAATAAATTGAGTTTGTTCGTCTGTTACAATAAATTTCAACATAATTTACATATAGAGAAACTAGTATTAAAATAACATCTCCTTATTATACTTAACAAATTCACTAACTTACTATATCGTTATTTTCTAGTAAACATATTTTTAGCTTTTTCCTACGTTATTTCGACGTCAGTTCTTTGATCGATGGTGGTAATTTATTAAATATTCGTATGCACATCGCGTACCAATTTTTCTCAGTGTTTCTTGGGACAAAATCAAATACTAATCTATCCCTTTTTCTTATACAACGTGGATATATATCTTTAGCTTTTTCAAATAAATCAGTGTTACTTTTTATAAACCTACATACCTGGGAAATATACAAACAAGGCAACGGCAAGTAAAGTGATTATAAGATTTGGCATGGGTAAAATTTATTTGCCAAAAAGTACAGAAAGCTAATAATTTTTAATATAATATGTGTTAAAATGGTAAACTTTGGTAAAATCGTTGCATTTACAGTATTAAATAGAAAAAGCATAGTGTACCCAAACATTAGGGTGAGGTTAATAGAAGAGACAATTCAGGTAAATCATGATCATATACAGGCTAATATAATTGTAATAATCACAAAATAAAAATATAATTATAATAATCACAAAATAAAAAGCCCGATTTGAAAGTTCTCATTACAACAATTTAGGGATTGAAACTTCCAAATCATTAACCAAGTTAAACGATTATCACAAGAAATCGATTTAAAATTAGATGACTTTGTAATCATTTCATTTATTTTAAGTTAATTACTTTTTGGGTCACACGAATATCTTACAAAATCGATACGAAGCACGAAAGTTTTGTCTCACATCGCTTTTCGCGTATCGCATGTATTTATCACAGACCACAATCAATCTATTGTTATTTTTATGATTACACTCTTATAATATATATTTATTCAATAGTGTTTTGAAATTGAATCGAGTTAATGAACTGCAACAACCATTTGATAGTAACACTAAAATTAAAAATAGAACGCCTTAGAATGTAACTGATTTTGTGACTTCGTTATAGATTACTACGACATAACAGAATTAATAAAAAAATCATGTTATTTCATTTTTTGGAGGAAAATAATAATTGAAATATGTTTTATAACATTATGTAATGCACCAATAACTATATTATGTATATTATCAACTAAATAAGTTAATTGTTATTGACTTTCAGTTTTATTCATTTCATTCAAAGTTACGTTCTATAGACATAAGTGTCAAATTGGGCTTTTTATTTTGTAATTATTATAAGTACCTTAACTTTTCAATAAACTTTTTTACTAACAGGATTAGAAATTTTGAATATTCTTCAATCTAATCCTATTATTGGAAATAAAAGCAACCTTTGACTATGAAAAATATTTTTAAATTATACATTCCCAATTTTGGCATATGAACCTGGTAACACCGAGAATGTATCGTGACGTAGTCACGTGACACAATGTTCTCTTTCACGAACACGCTTTAACATGCGTAACACGTAGTACTTCTTTCGGGTTTTCAGGAGTTTTTGTAATACACTTGCTCCTTTATTGAGTTGTAATCTATACTCCTTTTTGCGACAAGTAATTGTTATCGGGTTGTATAAAGGGCATTTACTTTGGTATCCCGGCCTCTAAGCGGGAAAACTAAAATCATGATATATAAAACATTCTACGCATACTGATCTACAGTTGCGACTTACGAGGCCTCGGCACGAATAATTTTAGACCTAATAAGAAGTGAGAATAGTAGTTGGAGGATCCGAACCAACGCAGCAATTAAAAATCTCGTAGCCCAGACCAACATTATAGGAAAATGAAACTTAACTCCGCTAGCTTGGACACATAGAACAAATGGAAGAGGATCGAAGTTCAAAGAAAACATATTTAGAACTACACTTTGAAAACAAAGAAGATATTTGATTAAAAAAAAAAAACTTAATATGACCCTAAACAATGGTGTAGATGTAGAGCAACCGCAAAAGAATTAAAAATTGGGTGTGGTCGCCACCCAATTTGAGATGTTGTACGAATGACAAAAACAATAGAAATTTGTCACCTCTACAAAAACCTTTACACACGCGCAATTTTTAGACAATAGATTTTATTTAATATTGTTATAACTCTGGTCCCGACAAAAAAATCCACCTGCATATCTGAAACAAAACACATTTATTACCCGTCGGCATTTCAACTAATAACATTTCAATTATTTTATGGTCGTCATCTTTTGTTTACTTTATGTTTAAAATTTGTGATTACAAAAACAACATTTATTATTATTAGCATTACGTATTGTAATCTTTTATGGCAGTCATTGGCTAGGTGTGGCGGATTAAGTCGACTTAGATACGGGAACATTTCAGTTGCGCAGTATAAAACGATGACCTGATGGAGGGGGGAGTAATTCTAGCGAAAAGCACGACCGACACAAGACGTGTGTGCTACAATCGCGAATCTATTAAGTGACGGACTTTCCGCGTTTCATTGAATTACGACCTTCCGCATTAGGTTTTTTTTTTATTGCGGGAGATCAGCTGACAGGCAGACAGCCCACTTGATGTAAAGCGGTTACCATCGCCTATGGACATTTGCAACACCAAAGTTGCTACAAGTGCGCTGCTGCTCTCTTAAGGGAGACTGGAACCTGGTCACTAATGCCGGAACACAACTCAAGGTTGTTATGGTGACATACTTTAGACCAGGGGTAGTAGCCATCCAGTCGGGCAAATGCCCTACCACCTGGCAAGACGTTTGGACTTGTTGTGTTCAGTTATATTTGTACCTGTGTTATACGTGTTTGTATAGTTCTAATAAACTCTACAGTAATTCTAACGGCATTTTAATTCGAGTCTCGCGATTCGTAAGAACATATTATATTTATTATAGGTTTTTTCAAGTAGTAATGTGGAATGTGGTCAATATTGCTGTGGTTTTGTTAACGACTTCTATATTTTGCCGATAAAACTACTTTTATTGTCCCTTCTTTCGTTTTAAATATAAATCTGTAAATCTTTTCCGCCTTTTCAATCCCAAACATGAACTATCGACAGATAGTCCATATGTCTTACTAAATAAAAACGTCAACATGGATGGGGCTGGTTTTTATTCAATATTGTAGGGTAGTCGCAATCAAACAGCTAATGCCGCGGGGAGTTCGCTAACTGCTGCACAGGGGGCGCCACTAATGTACCGAAATCGATTAATTATCCGTTTATTATTATTTTATGGCCCTAGAACGAGTAGCTCTTTTGTTTGGAAGTCATATATTTTTTCTGGAGAATCTTCTTGTTGCATTATATATATAGCGCTACTAATAATGTTGTTAGATATTTCATGTCTTTTTTATGGGTTAAAGCTGTCAAATAGGAAGACGACCACCCATGACAGACTCCAGACAGACGGTATCCGTGCAGGAATGGAGCAATTTCCTGCGGCGGGGCGGCCTGTTGTGAGAGGCGACAAAACAACCCACAGCCAGGTGGTTGGGTATTTGCTCGACCGGATGGCGACTACCCTTGGTCTAGAGTATGTCGGCATAACAACCTTGAGTTGTATTTCGGCATTAGTGACCAGGTTCCAGTCTCCCTTGAGAGAGAAGCAGCGCATTTTTATCCGTGCAGGAACGGAGAAAGAATACAATTTCCTGCGGCCGGGCGGCCTGTCGTAAGAGGCGACTTAACAACCCACAGCCAGGTGGTAGGGCATTTGCCCGACTAGATGGCTACCAACTCTGTTCTAAAGTATGTCGCCAAACAACCTTGAGTTGTGTTCCGGCATTAGTGATTAGGTTCTGGTTTCCCTTAAGAGAGCCGCAGTGTATTTGTAGCAACTTTGGTGTTGCAAATGTCCATAGGCGATGGTAACCGCTTTCCATCAAGTGGGCCGTCTGATTTTCCGTAGAACACCTGCAATTAAAAATTTTTTAAAGACCCGTCCTCCAACCCATCTTCTTTATCCCATTCTAGACGGTTACAACGCATTGACATTACTCATAGTATTACAAACGACCTTAGGTGCCGACAACCACTTTTCATTATAAAGGGCCCTCAGTTTCTGCCAGCTTCAGTCACAAAAAAAAACACTAGGGACAGGTACAATAGACTTCTTACCAAAATTCATTCATATAGATTCAACAGTATGAAGTAAGAAAAGTGACATCGACATACATACATATAGATAAAAGGATAGATGGACAGATGAACATGACGATTTTCTAAGAGTTCCGTTTTTCCTAGAGTTCCTACGGAACCCTAAGGTCCAGTGACTATGGTAATATTCTTAACGTTTTGCACCCAACGTTTGCGAGTAACCGAATCAATGCACAACACTCTGCACGGCACTCAAACCGAAACCCCTTCAACGTCTATCCGAACAAATGAACCTCGCTGTTAGCCTTTTCTACTATAATTACGTGCTATTGCCGACGCTAATTCTTCTTCTCACTACCTTACAGCATTCAAAAATTAACTCTAATTCCTTACGAAATAAAGTTCAGAATTGTTTAAAAGTCAACATTGGTCTAGTGATGCGGCAAAATGAGCAAAACTCGAAAACCATTCTTGTGTAGGTCGTCTGAAAATTGAGAATCAAAATCCAATGTAGCGTTTACACAAAAATGAACATTATATCTGCGAGATAGGGTGGGTTTTGTAATGGGTATATTTGAAAGTAGGGTGTGCCCTGAAGGAGTTAATGCGTCGAACACAAAGGCCCAAATCACTGCCCTACGACGTGCGGTCGTCAAAGAGCGAATTTGTATTCCAATTATGACGCCTGCTAATAGTGTCTGATCGAGTGAGGAGTTGGAAGAGGGAATAGGGCAGTTTGATTTTTTGTCTGATAGGATTCTTTAACGAGTTTTGGGGTTCTTTAAGCTGTCACTGTGATATTTCTATATTTAACTAGAACATTCCACGCTGCGTTATTTGGGTACGCTGAAGATCGACTTTCATCCATCTGCTTATCAGATGAGACATACTTTTAATCAGATTATATTGATTTGTAAACACGCTTCTGATAGCTTGCCAATCGAAAAGTGTTCATGGATATTTTAAAATAAATTAATTTTAATCAGCTATTTTCATAACATAGTCTTTTGGTAACTGGACAAATTTAGTTTCAACTGATAGTTTTTACCATGGAGAATATGCCTTGATAAGCTTGCCTACTTATTTCTGTTCATGGCTGCCTGGAAAGCACGTATGAACAGGTAACTGGAATCCACTCACCAAATCCTGATTTGGGAACCATGGCTCCACCTCGGGAGTATAGACTTACGATTAGAAAAAAAATGTTCACAATCAAGATTGACTGGTTTTTCAAGAAAGAAAATCGGTTCACAATTGATTAACAAATCGAGTAACGAACATACAAAAAAACACGCATACGAATTGAGAATCTCCTCCTTTTTGAAGTTGGTTAATTATTGAATAACCGACTAAAAGTCATAGTAGCGTAATGGCTAGGTTCGATCCTGGTCGGAACGCATGCACCACTTAGGCAGTTTTCTGACCTGACTAATGTGCATACTGTTACAATTACCACGTACTAACAACGGTGAAGAAAAACATCGTGATGAAACCTGCGCCTCACTTGCTTCTTTGACATTCATAACTTTTGTCATGCACGCTCGTCTGTTCTTAAGGCTCCTGACATCACCTTCTGCTAGTACACAATCAATTTGATCATGGAAGGTGTGTCGTGGCCTTCCACGACTTCTGCATCCATCCACTTTTGCATTGTATATCTCTTTTTAGTGTTGCTTTATTTTCGTTTCATCAAGTTTCAAGTCACTGTGATTTTAAAGAAGTTTTACTTCAAAAATATGCCTCATCTGGTTATCAGATGGATGAAGGTCGATCTTCACCGTCTCCTCTACTATAAATTAATCTGTGAAGTGCTTATCCACTCAAGCTTTTACACGGATCCCCATGTAGTTGATAAACACTCTACTATTTTAATAATTTTGTTTAAAAACCTAAAAAAAAATTTCATACATACATACATACATACATAACTTCACGCCAGTTCCCTTACGGGGTAGGCACGAACAACAGAGCGCCATTTCGGCTTATTCTTACACACCTCACTTGCTTCTTCGACATTCATAACTCTTGTCATGCACGCTCGTCTATTCTTAAGGCTCCTGACATCACCTTCTGCTAGTACACGATCAATTTGATCATGGAAGGTGTGTCGTGGCCTTCCACGAGTTCTGCATCCATCCACTTTTGCATTGTATAAAGCAAAGCTAGTTTAGTATATTATTATAGAAGAATTCTGCATAGAATTGTGATACGTACAACCTTGAGCAGTTAATGGTATATATTTTCAAACAAGACCAAGCTGACCTCGCAATAAAGGTCACTTAGCTAATTCCTTGGATGTGCCTTATTTGATCACTGTCAAGCGTCTCAATCTCAGGGCCACTATAAACATTATACGGGGGATTTGTTTGCCATCGGAATGTACTGTTGACCGAATGCGTTGGCTCCCGAAAATAGGGGAGACTTAAAATTGGGGAGGCGACGGACCGAGGCACGGAACAGCGGGAGACTGTATTCATGTTATAAAAGATAAAATATTACGACAATGTGATTCAAATAAGCAAAATACCGAGTTGTGATTGCCAGTTGGCTTAGCACCACGGCTTGGCATACATACACTCGTGCAATTTGAATGTGATGTGATTAAGCTTAAAAATACATACATACATACATAACTTCACGCCAGTTCCCTTGCGGGGTAGGCACGAACAACAGAGCGCCATTTAGGCCCATTCTTACACACCTCACTTGCTTCTTTGACATTCATAACTCTTGTCATGCACACTCGTCTGTTCTTAAGGCTCCTGACATCACCCTCCGCTAGTACACGATCAATTTGATCATGGAAGGTGTGTCGTGGCCTTCCACGACTTCTGCATCCATCCACTTTTGCATTGTATATCTGTTTAATCATTCTTTCATCATGCATTCTTTCCACATGCCCGAACCACCGGAGCATTCCTTTCCTTACCTTCACCCCGACACTCTCTTTCAGACCAACTCTCTTAAGAAGGTTACATCAATCAATAATTCATTTGCTCAAAAACATAGTTATATGCAGGCCTTTTTTTGTCTTTTTATTGAGTCTATAATTTTTTGTTTCTAGCTCCACTCCAAAAAACTACAATTTATTCACATCGTCCAAAGCCTTTTCATAGTACGTACCAGGTTCAGTTATTCTTCGTCCAAATATTTAAACCACATTTTCAATTTTCTGATTAGCACTCATTAGGGTTAAATCACGATTTTGCAAATCTAAACTCAGCTCACTTACCTATTGAAAAGCATCGCACATTTCATATGAGGCGACGCGGTAATTGTTCGGGAAAGATAGATAATTTAGACCTATCAAAAACATCCAGTTTTGAAATGTTACCAAAATGGATTTATTTAATTTTTTTAAATTCTTTAAACGTTTTAGTTTTTAAGGCAATTTTTCGATATTTTCGAAATTTCTTTTAAAGGCACTGCGTGCGCTCCCAAGTACCCCCACAAAAAACTCTAATTATAGGATATGTTGTTTATAAGGTTTCACACGTTTTGGGCTGCCGCCAGACCTACACAACCCGTATAGGGAAACCAGGAATGGATAGTAGTATGTGGAAAGGAGTAAAGATGAGGGATACTAGGATGAGGAGAAGGGGGGGACACCACTGTCACGGATCAAAGGGAAAGTAACAGGGGCCGCGTGGAGGACCTCTGGATTGCGTACCCGTGTGCACTATAAAATGTCGGACAGGCATTTTACAGGAGGCACCCTCTGAGGAAAGGCATCCTCTGAGGAAAACACTATTTGTCCATAAATAACTATGTCTGAACACAATATAATCATACTAATTACATTTATTATAATAACTTATGTGTTTTGGAATATATTATTGTACAAGTGTATATATATATATGACTATGTATATATCTGCGGAGTGACGCTCCCGGAGCGCGTTTGTAATACTAAAGTAAGAAAGAGAGTTGGTCTGAAAGAGAGTGTCGGGGTGAAGGTAAGAATAATCTAAACAGATATACAATCCAAAAGTGGATGGATGCAGAAGTCGTGGAAGGCCACGACACACCTTCCATGATCAAATTGATCGTGTACTAGCAGAAGGTGATGTCAGGAACTTTAAGAACAGACGAGCTTGCATGACAAGAGTTATGAATGTCAAAGAGGCAAGTGAGGTGTGTAAGAATAAGCCTAAATGGCGCTCTGTTGTTCGTGCCTACCCCGCAAGGGAACTGGCGTGAAGTTATGTATGTATGTATGTATATACGTATGTGTTTGTATATTTATTTCTTAAATTATTTTGAATATTTACGTATCTATTGCCTTTTTCCTGCACCACCTTTCTTTTTCACCTTTTAAAATTTCTTAGAGGTCGGCAACGCGTCGGTAACACCCCTGGTGTTGCAAACTGCCATAGGCGACGGTAACCACTTTCCATCAGGTGGGCGGTCTGCCTGTTAACCTGCTTCAAGCTAGAAATAAAAACCACCTACATCGCCTGATTCAATTTATTTTTTATTTGATTTTATTTAGGTTTTCTGGAAGAGATCGCTTTGAGCGATAAGGCCGCCTATTGTATCGCCTAGAAAATATTGCAAATATGGTCTGTTTTTGTAATTGTATATTTTGGTGTGCAATAAAGTGTTATCTCTCTCTCTTAAATTAAGTCACGGGCCTATTAGGATGGCAAATCGTTCGGCAGAAGTAAGCAATTTGTAAAATCAATAGCAATCCCAAAAACAATATCTAATAACAAGTTAAATTAAAGGCCCAGAATCGTGGCCCGTCCCACCAATTTGGCACAAATCGAAAATCCAATCGCGTCGACTATTACATTTCGGATGTTCGTAGAAACGTTAACTTAATTCCAACGTACGCAGGTGACGGGGTTCGAATCAGAGAACTCAATATTCAATAACCAGATTCAGTGGAATATTTAGTTTTGTTTTGAAACACTCGAGAGCTTAAAGTTACGCATATGATTTCTCGAGCACTACAATAGCATACTTTAGTACAATGTAAACTCCATATAACGTCACACGATTTAACGATAAACTCCCTTAAGCGTCGAAATCACTTGGCTTTGGTTGGTTTAGCTTGTCTTCCAGCCGGTTCTGACCGGGCACGCTAGTGCTACCTCCGATCTGGCGAAACCCACACACTCACACGGGTCGCGAACATCCCCCCAGGCTTCTGTGCCTGTCGCGGCTTAGTCCTCAAACGGATTTCCCCTGACCAAAAAAAAAACTTGAGAGGTGTCAAGGGACACCCGGATGGAACGAAGTTCCTTTCGATTAATTAATGAAGGAATTGTAATAAAATTTTATTTTTTTAAGTTATAATAATATTTTTTTTTATTATTTCTTATGTACAAAAAACCTGTATACACTCAACAAAAATAATCGTCGCAACACCACACTGTTCAATGCGAAATAGAAAGACGAAACGAAAATAACTGGCTAGCTTTCTATGAGAGAGAGAGACAGACAGAGAAACACGCGCACGCCGCACGGCTTGCAATAGCTTACTATATCAAAAAGTGTCGTGACAACTTTTCGTAAGAATTTTTTCCGTCTAGCCCCCTTTCACAACGAGCGATAAGGAACTGCGTTCCAAAAAAAAAAGCTTGTCTTCCATACAGTGATACACTCTATATAGCATTACACCCAATCCCAGTAACGACAACAATTGAGTAATAAAAAGTATCTCTTAATTGCCAAAATTAAAAACTGCGCAGCTGTGTACGTTCTTTTATCGCTTTATTATCCTAGTCCGTAATAATCTCGACGGCATCATACACACCGAAATTTCTAAGTACTGCCTCTATCACCAAGATGCCTCAATAACGCAAGATATGAATAAAATAAGTATAAAATACAACAAATTACTAATGTAGCAAAAGACGTCAGACAATAATAACAGACTTCTCTCCATTTAACGACAACTCTCTATAACGCCATTAAATGCACAGTCCCTTTAGTTTCGTTATATAGAGTTTCCGCTGTTTCCTTTTTGCCGTTACTTAAAACAAATTAACGTAATATGCAAAAGAGTGCCCAAATCTATAAATAAGCCGTGTCTAATCTCACTACAGTGAACTGAGAGAGAATACATTAAAAATACAATAGCATATTTGAATATTTGATATTTCGTTTACCCAAATCAGGGTGGCGAAAAAGAGTGCCCAAATCTGTAGCTAAGCTACGTCTAACCTCGATACTGGGTAAAAGAATACAATTACCTGCGGCCGGGCGGCTTGTCATAGGTGGCGACAAAACAACCCACAACGAGGTGGTTGTCTATTTTCCCATCTGGACGGTGTCGTGTGCTTCATAGAACTAGATTTCCCATAGTCTACTTTAAGAAACTAGCGCCTAAAAGGTCGAAAGCGCCATAAATTTACAGGCGTTTACGTTTTTTATTCGTGCATATATTATCATTGTATTACTATCTCTTACGCTCGGCAGCTTCCCAGGCGTATTGGCTGAAATAGCAACTCATAACCCGATCAGGCACCGGCTTTCAGAATATGTGGTAAAATTGCAAAATTAAAACTTAAATAAACAATACATCGCGAGTTAGACATTTTACCAACACTGGTAAGTCGGCGCTTGCATCATACGGTATGTATTTATAAACCAGTTTATCCTACCTGAATTTCCACCTACCACCAGCAAGTTATAGGAAACGATCATAAGCCTTTAAAGCAAAGTCCTTGTGTAGCCTATTTAGGTTAAACCCTTCTTCGACTATGTGTAGGTCCCTGAGTGTTTGTAGGTTTTATTTATTGCTTGAGTGCAACAGTCAGGCAGATGGCCCACCAAAAAGCGATTACCATCACCTATGGAGACTTTTAACTTGTATTTGATCTAGATAAATAAGAGGAAGCTAAGGAGTTTCTTGCCGCTTCTTCTCCTTACCCTACTTTACCTTACATAGACTAGGAAGTGAAATTAAATTGTAACTTACATGCATGACCTTCAAAAAGCGTTCTCCAGTGGTGCTTATTTTAAATAAAAACTTTTGAATTTGATTAAAGGGGCTAAAACTGTGCAGTCGCTTTCAAAACGGAGATTGGAACCTGCCACTAATTCGGGAGCACAGTTAACTCAAGGTTGACATGGCGGCATACTCTAGACCGAGGGTGGTAGCCATCCAGACGGGTAAATACCCTACTACCTGGCATATTTAATTTTAACCTAATATTCTACAAAATAAATTATATCTAAGAACGTGTCCATTAACAAATTACTTAGGCACTGTCTATTAAGGCGCATTAACATATTCCTGCCTCCTAAATATCACTTATATTAAAAAGTAAACTACATTAATCAGACGATTTAGTTAATTTCAGCCTTCGTACTAGGATTATGGTGACCATCATTTGAATGCCCTTTATATTCACATGATGATTAAGCCTCTTTTCATGGGATTCTGCATGTTTTTGCAACCTACATTTTCACGTCCAGTTTCAAACTCTAGAAATTAAATCTTATACTAATATATAAAGCTGAAGAGGTTGTTTGAACGCGCTAATCTTAGGAACCACTGGTCTGATTTGAAAAATTCTTTCAGTGTTAGATAGCCCCTTTATTGAGGAAGGCTATAGGCTATATATCATCACGCTAAGAGCAATAAGAACGGAGCACAAATGAATGTTTCAAAATCGGGGGCTTTTTTTTAACTATTCTCTATATAAGTATTTAATTTTTTTATTAGTCAACGCTATAAAGCGTCGGATAAAAATCTAGACACTCAAAAAGCCGTAAACTGATAAGGGCACTCGAATAACACGAAACATAGCGGTTGATTAAACGGCCATCTATCATTGTAATCTCGATTGGAAATCGCCCGCCCCCCAACTACGACGCATTAAGTCGTGAATGTATTTTCAAGGCGTAACATCTATTGCTTTTGGTATATGAGTTGCATATTTGCAATATCATTACTCACCATACAGTGTGAGTAAAACTTAGTATTAAAAATGTAAATAAGCTTACCTGCAAAAATTTAAATGTTTCATAGAAGTAATACAGATAGGTAGAGTAATAGATAGACACATAATAAGAAATAAACAAACATACAACAGATAGTATTAATTAGATAGATATATAATTTTATTGTAGTCGTGGAAGGCCAGGTTCCAGTTTCCCTTAAGAGAGCAGCAGCGTATTTGTAGCACCTTCGGTGTTGCAAATGTCCATAGGCGATGGTAACCGCTTTCCATCAAGTGGGCCGTCTGCCTGTCTGCTGATCTCCTGCAAAAAAAAAAAAAAGGCCACGATACACCTTCCATGATCAAATTGATCGTGTACTAGCAGAAGGTGATGTTAGGAGCCTTAAGAACAGACGAGGGTGCATGACAAGAGTTATGAATGTGAAAGAAGCAAGTGAGGTGTGTAAGAATAAGCCTAAATGGCGCTCAGTTGTTCGTGCCTACCCCGCAAGGGATCTGGCGTGGAGATATGTATGTATGTATATATGTATAATTGTACTAATAAATAAGAAATCTGTATTAGAAAGTAAGACTGTTTTTAAATTGAGAGAAACATCCAGAGAAACATACAGTAGGACCTCTTTAAGTCGAACCTTTTATCCGTGCAGGAACGGAGAAAGAATACAATTTCCTGCGGCCGGGCGGCCTGTCGTAGGAGGCGACAAAACAACCCACAGACAGGTGGTAGGGTATTTGCCCGACAACATTGAGTTGTGTTCCGGTATTAGTGACCAGGTTCCAGTCTCCCTTAAGAGAGCAGCAGCGCATTTGTAGCACATTTGGTGTTGCAAATGTCCATAGGCGATGGTAACCGCTTTGCATCAAGTGGGCCATCTGCCTGTCTGCCGAATTCCGGCAATAAAAAAAAATCTTGATAAGTCGAAAACCTCCCAAACTCGAAAAAAATTGTGTTCAATTCCCTTCAACCTTAAAATCTCCGTTGCTTGAAATCTGCACCCTCTATAATAATTAGTGAGTCCCTAGAAACAAATTCAGTACTTATATTCCTTCTATAACTCTAAAAAGAAATTGGACCTCTGTATTTCGAACATAGCAATATTTGATTTTACAACCGCTATAAATATAAATATAATGTTACGAGTTGCAGGACTCGAATTAAAATGCCGTTGGAATTATTATAGAGTTTATTAGAACTATACAAACACGTATAACACAGGTACAAATATAATACAACAAGTCCAAACGTAATGCAGAATGTCTTAATTCAATAACACGCGCAAAGTCCGTCACTAAATAGATTACTGAATGTACATCAGTCTTGCTTCGCTCGTGGTTATCGCTCGACTGCCTTGTCCCTCAATCGAGGCATTGCTTTATACTGCACATATACAATAAGTCTGCCCGGCCGCGTGGACTGAATTTCCTAGGATCAGTTTATACTTTAAATCCGACAGACCTGGCTAATGACTACTATAAAAGATTACAATATACGATGGGCTGTTTTCTAATCACAAATTTTAAACACAAAGTAAACAAAAGAAGTCCAAATGCCGAAAGGCAATAAAATGTGTTTCTACAGATATGAAGGTGTGAATTTGTCTTTCTGGGCGTCTAGATCGTAACAATAATATAAATCATAACCTCTACAAGTCGAATGTTACCTTTCAAAATTCGCTTTAAGTCGAAATCCTTCATAAGTCAAAAACTATAACTCGAATTTTTGGCTTTTTTTTGGCCAACTTTCGAATGGCTTATTCTCAAAAATGG
Organism: Dendrolimus kikuchii; assembly: GCA_019925095.2. NCBI lineage: Eukaryota > Metazoa > Arthropoda > Insecta > Lepidoptera > Lasiocampidae > Dendrolimus > Dendrolimus kikuchii. Next base: position 4,493,294 of record CM034387.1, read on the forward strand.
TAAATCTTAGAGAAAAAGTATGAATACAATTTTAGTAGATTATTATCAGATCTACAATTTTGGTCCGAACTATTTTTATCGTAAAACTAAACGCTTGACCAAAAAATCCAAAAAACCCATTTTTGCGACCTTGAATAATTTTTTACAGACACACGGGATCAATTTGACTTTTCAGGATTTCATTACAGTGAGAGAGGTATCCCTTACGTGCCTGTAAATTTTCAGCTGACCCCCCCCTCCTCTATTTACCCCTATTTTTTGGGCTAATTTGACCGGGCTATTTAACCTACATCCGTCAATATATTATAATTCAAAATAAACTCTTTCAATTTTCACTGTTTCAGTCAAAAAATATTATTGTCATAATAAAACTACGTTTTAACGGTTTTAAGCGCGGTAATTTTATTTGATTTTGGTTTTTCCGACGTTTCGGCCACTTTTCAGTGGCCGTGATCACGGAAGACAAAGATGTCAAGTGTCAACGAGTATTGTTAAAGTTTTGTTTAGCCTACCGCCAACTTATTAATTTTAATTATTTAATTTTTAATTTTGTTTATGGTTATTATTTAATCTATGGGAGCCTAATCTAATTTACTACCGCTTCGCAACATGTTATGGCTTGAAGAGAAGAAGCGGCGCAAGAAACTCTTCAGCAAACATGCCTAGCTCTAATAATTTTATATAATATTAAAATGGGTGGAAGGAAAAATAAAAGTAATTATCAGTCAAGTTGGTTTGTGTTCCGTTGTACGCATCAAATAAAATTACCGCGCTTAAAACCGTTAAAACGTAGTTTTATTATGTATACAAGTCGCGAAAACTTAAGAAAATATAATATTATTGTCAGTTTTATTTCGGTCCAAATTGGACTTATGTATGATCATCGGTCTTATTGACTCTTTAATTTCTGCAGCACGATGTAAAACTTATATCTCATTGTCTCGCAGGCTTAGTCCTATAGATTTATATGTTTATCTCTTTATAGTGTCGCTTTTTCGTTTTATCCAGTTTCAAATAACAACGATTCTAAGGAAGTTTCACTACAAAATAAGAAAAAGTATACCGCCGAAAAAATGTCGTACTTGTCTCCTTTTTTTTATTTGCGACTACCTGTACCCGGCAGGCGTTGTCTTGCCGTTAGAAATAAAAATCTAGAACCTGATTGCAGCGACATTTACCCGGACCAATAGTTAGTTTAAACCATTCTCGAATCCACTTTAATAAACACAAAAAAATCCTCAAAATACGTCCCACCATTTAGGAAGACTTCAGCGGTGCCACCTACCGGTAGATCTATAATCTTAACCATCCTGAGATCCACTTGAATACACACAAAAATAATTTCATCTAAATATTGAAACCCGATTACAGCTAAATTAATTATTTTACATGTATTTTATCAATAAAATAACTCCGACCTAAGCATCTGTTTTAAACGACATTCAGTTTTTTTACATTCTCTTTGACGATATTTGCAACACGCATTCTGCCAATTCTGTATCAAACGTCATAAGGTTACATTAAAAAAGTTGAAGGGGGTGCCCCGTACGGGATGAAGGAGCGAGATGGAATGCTCCTCCGTCTCAAAGGAAGATCTTCCAGCGAGGCTAATGTTGTTCCTCGCAGGCCCATCCCTTATTTTTAGAGCTAGACCCAGCTGAATAGCCGCAGATGGCTGTTTCAGCGATACCGGACTTTGGGGGCTTACCGACTCCGTGGGAGCGGAGAAGTTCAGCCCGCAAGCAGCGCGCTCGAGGAGGCACCTCCTGTGAGGTTCAACCTCGGCTCGACCGCAGCGGAGGATTGACTCTATATTGAGATTTAGCCGTAAAAGGCTGAATGAGCTAAGCCAACAGGCTGAAGTGATTATTTAAGGACTAATTATCGACTCCGCCCGCGGAGCCGATCCTAGTCTATCATTACTACCGCTTCGCAACGTGTTATAGCTGGAGGAGAAGAAGCGGCGGAAGAAACTCTCCAGCAACACGCCTAAGCTTATCTTGTATGGCTACTTGTGTCTGTAGTGAATGAGTGTGATTGGTGGGTCTTACCTTTGTGAAAGAGGATCCGAGCCGGGGGCTCTCCGGCGTCTGTTTTGTTTGCGTCTGTTACGCCAGGCTGATGTTCTAAGCCTCGGGGGGGCTCATGATCGCGAGGAGACTGGTGATTTCATCGAGCTCGTCAATGAGTATATTGCGAGGTTGAAAATTTGTATATATTCTTTGTGTTTCGGGAAACGTGTATGACATCAATTATTGCACAGCGCCATCTATTGGCTTGTAAGTGTTCCACTATAAAGTTTATATTGTCCAAAGCGCTAAGGTTAGATTAGAAATAATTGTATATAGTGGTTAAGTATTCTTAAATTTTCTAATTTTCCGCATAATTTTTTAAATTTTTTCTTTCATAAGAACCTTCTCCTGACTATAACAAAAACAACAAAAAAAGAATTAGCGAAATCGGTCCAGCCGTTCACGCGTGATGGCGTGACCAAGGGAAATAGGGATTCATTTTTATATATATATAGATTGCAGTTTACTAACAAACGTCGTCATGGTAATACAAACTAAGTTTTTCTGGCACCGCTAGTAACAAATATGTTTTACATAAAATGAATCGATCTCTTGAATAATTTTGCATTTTTAGAGCGCGCTCAGTTACGTTAACACAGCTGTTAATAATAGCATGTGTGGACCGTGAACTTGAATTATTACAATGAAATTACTTTACGAAATATTTCATTCAGCTAACGCAGTGTTTTTCAATCTGTGGATCGCGACCCCTAAGGGGGGTCTTGCTTGCTTTTACTTGCTCGGGTGTCGCTGGTAAAAGGGAACAGGCTATTTAAATTTATACCTCGTACTTAGGTACTTTCTACGCTCAGCAGTTTTTTGTACATACATACATACATAACTTCACGCCAGTTCCCTTGCGGGGTAGGCACGAACAACAGAGCGCCATTCAGGCTTACTCTTACACACCTCACTTGCTTCTTTCACATTCATAACTCTTGTCATGCACGCTCGTCTGTTCTTAAGGCTCCTGACATCACCTTCTGCTAGTACACGATCAATTTGATCATGGAAGGTGTGTCGTGGCCTTCCACGACTTCTGCATCCATCCACTTTTGCATTGTATATCTGTTTAGTCATTCTTTCATCATGCATTCTTTCCACATGCCCGAACCACCGGAGCATTCCTTTCCTTACCTTCACCCCGACACTCTCTTTCTTACTTCGGTATTACGAACGCGGTCCGCGAACGTCACTCCGCAGATTTTTCGCAGTGCTCGCATCTCGACCGCGTTTACTCTACTTTCATGCTCTCTCTTCCATACCCAACTCTCGCTTCCATACGTGAGCGTAAGTACCAGCACCGCGTTGTGTACGGCGAGCTGGGCCTTCTGGCTGAGGTTCTTAGCGCCTAGAAGTTTACCTAACGCTCCATTCAAACTATTCCCCAAACTCACTCTTCTTTCTATATCAGCTTATTTTTACAAGCCGATAAACCTCATATAATTATACGAATGAAGGACCAAGAGCATGATAGTCGTAGGATTGTTCTATACTCCTATCTCCTCTGAAGGAGGTCACCTGTGACGAGAAGACCTCCCATTATAATTTAATATATATGCAATAAGCTATTCATTCATTCATTGACTCATTCTCTCCAACAGTCGAGAGTGGCTCCCGCAGCGATTGAGCTACGAGCTCTGCACAGTGGTGCTTTACCATACCACGGACTCACTAATGCATTTCACAATATGAAGAAAAACCCAAAATATACAAATATATAATGTTGTTTTTTGTACAATGTACTGTTTAGTCCAAAGACTCATGTTAACTGAAGGAAGATTTAAGTTTTATGAAGGTAGTAGTTTAAGGTTCTTGAGATCATCAGCTAATTAGCGATTAATGATGCCAATGGGTTTTACAAAATTTTGCCAAAAATCTTTCACTGTAAATATTACGCTTGTGGAAAGCGTTACAATAAAAAAAATTAGAAACACCAAATCACTGACATCTTTTAATAGGCTTATCAAAGAACACTAAGTATCCTAATTTATAAACTGTATTTCTCTTTTGTATGTATAATTATTAGTATTTTATATGATATTATTATATATGTTATAGTTAATTAGTTAAACTTAGAGATATGTTGCGCACTGGATACCTAACCACTTTTTAAGTAAAATTTAGTTTCAGGAGGTTGTCCGGAATAATTTGCTGTAAGCATAAAACCGCTGATTGCACTGTTACGTACTTGCGGGATACGAATTAAAATACCGTCGGAATTATCACAAAGCTTATTAGAAGTACACACTCGTACACAGTTCGTGCAAAAGAAACCAAATGCAACAAACCCAAAACGTAAAGCAAAAAAACGTAATTATATAAATCGCACAAAGTCCGTCTTTATAAGATACTCGTTCCGAAAGGACACTATGTAAGTACTTGATCTTAGTTGAAACTCAGCTAGCTCAGTTCCTACTGACCGACCTTATATATTTGTAAAATAGACATGCCCACTAATCCTTGAAATTCTCAACTTGAAATCATTATGGCTTCTAAGAATGTACAACAAAATTTAAATAAAAGAAGAAAGGATTTTCGACGTCTTACTGGGAGGCACCCAAAGGGAATAACGCGAATAATAGATCACTTAAATTCGAAGACGTATTAAAACACCTGTAAAGGATTAGTATCGGTTCGCAACAGTACTGTGTAAAATATTATTAGAATGACGTCTTCTAACTTTGTCCCTCAGATTGCAAGTTATAAGTAAATTTTTATACACCAAATTTTACTTATATTCTTTTGTCATCTCATACTAACGGTCTTATTCATATTAATTTAAAGTAAGCTTGTAGACTTCTTTAAGGTTCTTAAAGAAGCCTAGAAACTTACTCGAACCCAATATGCCTCAAATCTATTAAATTTAGTTTTGTTTATTTTTTCAATTGCTTATTTAAATATAACAAACATAAGACCATAGACGATCCTAAATTTTCAACAAAAATATTTGTGTTAGCGATGTAAACTAACTTTTTGTGTACAATAAATAATACTAGTGGTCGCCCGTGGTCGAAATTCGACCATAATAATTTGTTGTCAAAGACTATACTTCTATAATCACAGATTTCGCCAAGGCTACATTGTTAATTTGACTTTAACAATCAACAAAAGAGTATATATGCTTGTGTGTGTCAAATACATGGTAGTGTGTGTAATTGAATTAATGTATATTTTATGCATAATTTAAAAAAAAATATTAGCATTCGTCGCTTCTTCTCAATATAAAACTTCGTAAAAAAGTATAAAATAACTTATTTCTAAAGCTATTATTATTAATATATATTATCTAAAACATCTTAAAGTCGGTGCTTAGTAATTTTCAAAAAAATATAGTAATTTTTATGTCTTACTTTGCACCGACTTCAAGATGTTTTAGATAATATATATTAATAATAATAGCTTTATAAATAAGTTATTTTATACTTTTTAGTTTTTGAAGTCGGTTTTTTTATTTTATTTGTTACTTTTTAGTGTCTAGCTATGTATGGGTAGACCTACGAAAGGTGCCGCGCTCCTTAAAAAATATAGGTCCCAAGAAACGGGAACAAAAAAGGGTTCGTAAAATGAAAACTACTGGTTCAAACTATGTTAAATTTTTAGGGGACCAAATGGCAACTATTCCGCATCAAACTAAATAAGAATCACGTAAATCGGCTCATTAATCTCAGCGTAATCGGTGTACATATGGAACGGGATGGAAAATTTTTCATAAAAAATGTTCATAAAATGAAAAACTGCCGGGCCAAACTATGTCAAATTTTTAAAGGACTAAATGGCAGCTATTCCGCGTCGAACATAAAAAGAATCACGTAAATCAGATCATAAATCTCGGAGTAATCGGTGAACATAAAAAAAAAACAAAAAGAAAGATCCCGAAAAATTAAGAACCTCCTCCTTTTTCGAAGTCGGTTAAAAATATAAGTTTACGAAATTTCATTATTTCCATCCGCGCAATTTTCGTAAAAAGGGATACAAAGTTTTTGCTTCACGTTTTAATATATATATATTCTACTCTATAGATGATATACTTGTCAACGTTACATGATAGTTTTGGTTACACTTAATTAACATTCAACTGTATTAAACATGCCTTGAAACATAAATCCAACCCCAATAGAAAGCCTTTATGAATATGCAAACGACTCCCATAACTCCGGCGCTGCATTGAATATGAAACAATAGGCCCCCAATTTTCTCAACTTCAACAACATTTTATAATACAGTAATAAATACTTAATGACACTCAAGTTAAAATCTAACTTGTTCTGTCCCCACTCGTAAAATGAATAACTGTGACGCCGTGGAAATTAGGGTCGTTAGCCACTTTCAAAAGTTTTATTAAACACTATGTCCGCCTTCAGGAAAAGATACGAAATTAACCTTAGACATATTCATATCTTCGGAATCCTATAATATATATAAGAAAAATACATACATACATAACTTCACGCCAGTTCCCTTGCGGGGTAGGCACGAAAAACAGAGCGCCATTTAGGCTTATTCTTACACACCTCACTTGCTTCTTTCACATTCATAACTCTTGTCATGCACGCTCGTCTGTTCTTAAGGCTCCTGACATCACCTTCTGCTAGTACACGATCAATTTGATCATGGAAGGTGTGTCGTGGCCTTCCACGACTTCTGCATCCATCTACTTTTGCATTGTATATCTGTTTAGTCAATCTTTCATCATGCATTCTTTCCACATGCCCGAACCACCGGAGCATTCCTTTCCTTACCTTCACCCCGACACTCTTTCAGACCAACTCTCTTTCTTACTTCGGTATTACGAACGCGGTCCACTGTAATACTGTAAGTAATATTATAATAATCTCCAGGTGGTAGGACATTTGCCCGACTGGATGACTACCACCCCTGGTCTAAACTATGTCGCCATAATAACCTTGAGTTGTGTTCCAGCATTAGTGACCAGGTTCCAGTCTCCCTTAAGAGAGCAGCAGCTCATTTGTAGCAACTTTGGTGTTGCAAATGTCCATAGGCGATGGTAACCGCTTTCCATCAAGTGGGCCGTCTGCCTGTCTGCTGATCTCCTGCAATAAAAAAAAAAATAAGTTAATGTTTATGCACCCGAACGACTACAAACCGTTCCCGGAAAAAATCCCGCGGGTTTCTCGGGATAAATAATATCATACATTTTATTACATAAAATTTACTATCGATCAGTGATAAGATCGTAATGGAATTCGTTATTTTTTTAATCTGACCATTACAAATCGTTCCCAGAAAAATTCCCGCGGGAGTACTAGGCTAAAAAGTATTGAAGATTTTAAGTCTAAGAATTTGCTATCAAATAGCGAAAACCGCATCGAAGCTACCCCAGTAGTTTTTACGTGAAACCCGAACAAACAGACAAACCGACAAGAAATCTAAAAAAATTGCATCGTGTTCTCCGTTTTTTATATAGTGTATTCCAGTTTTTTTTTATAGCGTACAGACACGATATGTTTAGAATTTTCTAATATTATTATAGACTAGCGGCCCGGCGCGGTTTCACCCGCGCTCTGTCCCGCTACTGTGGTATATAGCGTCATGTTATATAGCATATGACACTCCCTGTTAACGTAGCTTTCTAACTGTAAAATATTTTTTTAAATCGGTTTAGTAGATCCAGAGATTACCTCCTACAACGCCACAAACTTTACCTCTTTATAATATTAGTATAGATATGTTGTATCTATTAGTGGCCAAATTTTAGTACCTCCTTCATAACCAGCATTGGTAGCTCTTGGTATGGTAAAAGTCTATAGGCCATGGTAACCACTTTCCATCATGTGAACCGTCAGCCTGTTTGCCGTTCTCCAGCAATAAAAAAAATCTAAGTCACTCACACAATTGTAGACACTGAAAAAAGTGTTTTTTTTTAAGTGTTTAGTTTGCTCTGTGCAGAAATGTAAAACAATACTAACTCCTGCGGCCAGTCGGCTAGTCATAAGAGGCGACCAATCAACCCATAGTTAGGTGGTAGGGTATTTGACCATCTGGATGGCAACCACCCAACCATAACGACCTGGAATTGTGTTCCGTCATCAGTGGCCATTTTCCAGCTTCTCCTTCGAGGTCGGCAGCACATTGGCAGCAACTCTGATATTGCTAATGTCCATAGGCGACGGTAACCACTTTCCATCATAGTTAGTCCGTCAGCCTGTCTTGCTTCCCCGCATTGCTTCAGCAATAAAAAAAATACATTTGTGACAATCAACCCTATTCGTGATTTCACTACACTATCCTGTAGTGGCGTATACATATTAATACACCCCTCTACCAATGATGTTTAATGTACTACGTACTAGAGAAGGCGTCCGTAACTAGCCTATTTGAACACACCAGTTATGATCCTAGGACATGAATTCGCTTTGTCTACGCCGGGCTATTGTCGATACTTTACATGTTTGTGTGAACAGTAACTATTAGAAAATACCTTTATGTGTGCTAAAGTACTGTTCAAAATACTCAAGAATCTCAAATAAAAGTTAAGGGGTAATTTTTCACCGGTAAGTTTGTTGTATTCTCGATAAAATATCTCATTTTAATTACATTTTTCGCTGCGGACATGTTCAATGTTCGATCGCGAGTAAACTATACTCTCTTAGCGATCTAGCGCTGCATGTTTTAATAATTTGGTTAGACGGAATTTAGCGCTGCAGCAAATATATAAGTTAGTCCACGACACGCTCGCCCCGCTTTCATCAAGTTCGAAGTTTTTTCTTTTAAATAGCTTCTCTAGTACGTAGTACATAAAACTCAATGCTTTCTACTAATTTACATTTCCGTAGAACCAGAAGATTCTTGGAAAAATTGATTTGTCATTCATGGACAAATTGACAAACGGACTTGACGATTGTATTAATTAGTGTCTTGCCAAAGTGCCTACAGGACCGTGAAAACATGAGGAATGTCGTTCGTCGTCTGATCGTTCCTTCCATTCTTACATAAGGTAGACAGAGCACAGACCTGGCGCCATAAAGATAAGGGTTGCTATAGAAACGTAGTAACAACATGGTTGGTTTAAAAAGTAAGATACACGGAATAGATTGCATTGCAAGTAGGTTTAATGAGGTCTGCAAGCATTTGCATAGATAGGCCCTAAGATAGAGGGCGACACCTCTTGTCA